>CANNZV010000018.1:600000-759985 GCA_947561585.1 Caprella mutica
ACGATGGAAAAACTTTTTGGACAAATTGGAACATTTGTAGCAAATGAAGAAATTACCTCTGCTGGAACAAGATGGAAAAAATATGTGGCAAGATTTGAAAACATGCTGAAAGCATACAAAATAGAAGAAGAGGAACAGAAGATAGCACTGATGCTTCACAATGGAGATGAGGAACTCTTTGAAATATATAGTTCTCTGCCCAATAATAAATGTGACACCTTTGCTGAACTAGTTACTCTACTCAACAACCATTTCTACCCCAAAAAAGTGTAGAATTTGAGGTTATCAAATTCAGGAAAGCTGTTCAAGGACGAGATGAAAATATTGACATTTTTCACACTCGCCTAAGGAAAATAGCTGCAAATTGTGAATTTCATGATACTGACAATGAAATTAAAATACAGCTCATACAAGGATGCACCTCACATCAGTTGAGATTAAAGGCACTGCAGGAGTCTCTTACGCTTGCTAAGCTACTCGCTACAGCCAGGTCCATGGAGATGTCCATAGCACAGGCATCAGAAATGGAAAATAAACATAAAATAAACAAATTAAGAACAAATCAAAACACGAAAGAAAAGAAATGTTACCGATGTGGCGGACAATATCCTCACTCAAAAGAATGCCCAGCAAAAGGCAAGAAATGTAACCATTGCAAGGGATTCAATCACTTCGAAACAGTGTGCTTCAAGAAGAAGAAAGCAATCAAATCTATTGACACTGACATAAAAGAGTCTAGTGATGAAGATGAAACTGCAACTAGCTCTGAACATGAATACAGCTAAAATGCTTCATCAAATAACTAATAAGCACCATAAATTATGATGAAGCTTAACGGGACAGATATTTAATTTTTGTTAGATACAGGAGCATCTGTGAACATAATAGATGGATACCATTATTCCTTATTCAAGAATAAGGTGAAGCTAATGGAAACTGCGATATAAATATACGCATTTTAAAGTAAATATCCTATGAAAATAAAAGGAAAATTTAAAGCAACTGTTGCTTTTAATAAGGTGTACGAAGAGGTCACTTTCTACGTTACCGATAGCTACAATACAGGAAATTTATTGGGATTTAAAACTGCTTCAAGATTAAAAATTATTGATATTCCAGATAATATCACATCATCATAATTAATGTAAGATTACCCGAATTTATTTAAAGGAATTGGAAAATATAAAGGAAGTTCAGTCAAGCTACATATAGATGAAAACATTAAACCAGTCATCTAGTAACATCGGAGAATTCCATTTCATTTTAGGAAATAGATTGAGAATAAAATAAAGGAGCTAGAAGATAATGACATCATAGAAGAAGTTGATGGACCTACACCCTGGGTATCACCCATTGTGGTGGTACCAAAGCCAAATAATCCGAAAGAAATAAGATTGTGCGTAATTATGAGAGAAGCCAATAAGGCAATTTAAAGAGAACGCCATCTTTCACCTACCATTGATGACATAATTTGTAGATTTAATGGAGCTACAGTCTTTTCCAAGCTTGACTTGAATCAAGGTTACCATCAAATAATGATACATCCTGATAGCCGCCCGATAACTACATTCTCAACACATGTCGGTTTGAGAAGATACAAGAGACTTAGTTTTGGAATTTCATCTGCTGCTGAGGTATTTCAAAACATCATTCAAAGCACTATTGCTAATATACCAGGAGCTATTAATATTAGTGATGACATTGTTGTTTTTGGACAAACTTAAAATGAACACGACTATAACCTGAAGGCTGTCATGTAGTCCCTCGAATAAAGTGGTTTCACATTAAATAAAGATAAATGTAGTTTCAGCCAAGATGAAATTAAATTCTTCGGATATACTTTTTCTAAAAATGGTATATCACCCGATGCAACTAGAGTACAAACAATTAAGAAACTGCCATCACCAACTAATATCAAAGAATTAAGGAGCTTTCTAGGAATGGCAAACTATTGTGGAAGATTCATTGGCAGACTTGCATCTCTGACAGCACCGCTTAGAAAATTACAGAAATAGAATAAATGGACTTGGACTTTGGAACACGAGAGAGCAGTCACATAAATAAAAGATGAGCTATAAACTAAATCATAATTGTCATACTTTGACATCAATCAGAAAACGCAATTGATTGTCAATGCCAGTCCTGTTGGATTAGGGGCATTATTAGTTCAATCTAAGAAAGGCACCAATGAAACAGTAGCCATAAATTATGCAAGTAAAGCTCTCTCAGAAACACAATAGAGGTACTCCTAGATAGAACGAGAAGCTCTAGCTGTCATTTGGGGAATAACCCACTTCAACCTATACCTGAGAGGATAAAAATTTACTGTATTCTCTGATCACAAACCATTAGAGAGAATATTTAATAATCCAAGATCATAAATAACGTCAAGAATAGAACGGATGCTACTTAAGGTGCAATACTACGATTTTACAGTTGAATATACTGAAGGTAAATCTAACCCTGCAGATTATCTTTCAAGAGCCCCGGTGGCTGGTTCAAAATAGGATACTCGTTTGGAAGAATCAATAGAATAATACTGCAATTACATCACTAATATTAGCATACCGAAGAAAATATCAAAGAAGGAATTAGTCGAGCAAACAATGAAGGACAAGACACTTCAAGAAGTTGAGAAATTTTTGATAAACAAGAAATGGCCTCCACCAAAAGAACAAACTACGCAATTGAGATCCTTTTTCAATATTAAAGATGAATTATGGATAAGCGAAGAGGGCCTTATCATGAGAGGACATCGCGTTATAATTCCTGATTCTTAGCAAGAAATATTATTAAAATAAGCTCATGAAGGTCATCTGGGTATTGTAAAAACCAAATAACTGCTACGAAGCAAGGTGTGGTTTCCCAACATCGACAAGAAAGTTTATGAATTAATATAAAATTGCTTAGCCTGCTAATCAGTAACAGACTAAAGTCAGAGTTAACCACTGCATATGTCAGGACTACCTAAATACTGTTGGTAGCAACTTTCCATGGATTTTCTTGGTCCCATAGAAAATCAAAAATATCTATTTGTTGTTCACGATGATTATTCCCGATATCCAATAGTGGAGGTTTTAAATAATCTTCAAGCAGACACTGTGATAGATTCATTTGATAAAATTATCGGCATGTTTGGAGTTCCGTAAGAAGTAAGAACAGATAACGGCCCTCCATTCACCTCCTCAAAGTTTTAGCATTATTGTTAGCAATTGGATATTAAACATCGGAAAGTTACACCAGGACATCCAAGAGCCAACGGTGAAGTTGAAAGAATGATGAGAAATTTGAGAAAATCCATAAGAAGTTCATTAGTTGAAAATAGAAATTGGTTATAAGAAATTTAAACTTATCTACGAAATTATCGTGCTACTCCTCATACTAGTACAAATTTTTCACCCTATGAAGTTATGTTTAATCGAAAAATGAGAACACGATTACCTAAACTGGAAGAAATATAACAGAAAGTAAATGATAATATAACGGTACCGATTAGAAGAAATGACTAAATCTCAAAATATAAAATGAAACACTATGCAGAAAGACACCATAAGAACTACAAGAAAGTGAATATTGGTGATATGGTTCTGTTGAGGAATCATTAGAGAAACAAGAATGATCCTATTTTTGATCCTACACCAATGACTGTAATTGCTAAAAAAGGATCAATGATTACACTAACGAATGATGCACAAAGAAGAGTAACAAGAGACATATCACAATTTAAATAAATTCCAACCGAAATTGATACCAACTCAATAAATGAGAGAAGTGAAGATGTGGACTTTTAGCAATAATTTCCTAGCTAAAACTAATAATATGATTGTATCGAGGTGATTTAAAATGAAGAAGATTTCACAAAGACTAATGAAGAGGATTAGGAATTAATAACTGAATAACTTGAAAATCCTTCTACCTTAGAAGAGAATACTATGTAACCGGAAATTGAATTAGAACCTGAATAACTAGAAAGTGTGGATCAAGAAATTAGGAGAAGTACTAGAGTAACGAAACCTCCTGATCGCCTTACCTACTGATTTCATAAATGAGGAAGGGGAGAGATGTAATATTCATATTATTTATTCTATTTATTAGGAAATCTATTTATATGCCCTGTATCCATGTTACTTACAATACCTTTATTATTAATGTCTTTACTCTAATAAATTACTTATATGCTGGAATCGGATTATGATAATAACCTACAACTCTTGAAATATTATAGTATTCATGATACTTACATGTATGATGGATATGAAATAAATTAGAGATAAATAAATAAATTAGTGCACATATCATTGGAGGTAACTTTGTAAGTAGTAAGGTAGCTTCCAATTACCGAACAGTTCTTCAATATTAATGGTGCCCTCAGTCCCACGCGTCCCAATTAAAAATAAGAGCAGGTTCCGATCTGGGTAGTTTTCACAGCAGTAAGGAAGCATCGAGAGCGCAGCGTGGGAGCCAAACTGACAGCTCTGGGGGCTAATTCTTCCCCAGGGTAGCTTTGCATAACTACTCTGGGTAACTGCTCCTATTTGCCTTGCGCGCTGCTTAACTGCAGACACGTGGCCCTTAGCCCAAACTGCTATAATAGTAGTATAATATTACAGTCGTGGCTAGGGGCCACGCATTCGCAGGTAGGCAGCGCGCTAGGCAAATAGGAGCAAGTGCACAGAGTAGTTCTGCGCAGTAACGCCAGAGTAGAATTAGCCCCAAAGCGGTCAGTTTGGCTCCTACGCTGCGCTCTCGCTGCTCCCTGACTGCAGTGATGACTACACCTATCGGCATATGCGCTTCCTTGAACCTGCTCCTATTAATCATGGACATGAATTAAACTAACGACTTACATATTTTCACTTACCAGATCGAAAATAATATACCATTCAGTATCTAAGAGCTTTCCTTAATTTAAAACTAAGTTAACATTTTATTTGACTCAAAGTTTAATGTGTAGGGTCGGGAGGGGCGAATCTCGCGCAGCAGCACACGGGGCGAATCTTGCGCACCACATGTTTAAAGGGCTATGACTATGCTAGCCCAATAACAAAAATAGTCATAGACCGGCTCAAATATGTAGTAACTCTGTATAAAATTAAAACAGCTTACAGGCATTTATTCATAGTTGAAATAAATCACATTTAAGACCATATGAAACGTACCTAGTCAAAAATTCATTTACCGAATTACCCTAAAAAATAAATTTGTCATAAAAAAATTTCTATCCCAGATAATGACCTGAAGTTTTCAGTGCATGATGATCATTGACTTTGGTTGCCTCAGTTAAAATTACAAGGTTTTAGACTTTTTAATTTTTTATTTAGCGGAGTTTTCCGCGCGCAACTATTCGCCCCACCATATTTTGCATGGTGGGGCGAATATTGCGCACTATAGAAATTTATTTTTAGGCCATGAAACAGTTTTTAATGCTTAATATTACTCTATATATATGTGTGTATTTCTTCACTTTCAACTAAAAACATACACATTCCACATATATTTCAGATAATAGGTCGAAATATGAAATTGTAAATCAGGGTGAATTTGAAGTCATTAATGAGTCTTTTCTGTGAAATTTATATGTAGTTAAACATATCAAACATCACTATACATGTTTATCATTTGCTTTTTTATTAAGTATAATTATATAATCTTATTATTCGGTTCTTTTTAATAAAATCGAAAATATCAGGTCTAAAATAACAGGGTTAAACCATCGTTCAGGGAAACCCAATTCTGATATCTTTATGCTTTTAAAAGTTGCAAATCGACATTGCACCATGTTGTGAATAGTAGCTTCGTTGACCTTGTCATTTCTGAGGATTGTCCTAGAAGTGTAGAAGTGGGAGTACTTGTTCGAATAAATAAAATGGCTAAGAATGTTTGTGCAATGTTGAAGACTCGAAGAAATACTTGAAAAAATTCAAAATATAGCTAAATACATGAATGTGATACAGACTTCAATTAGAATCATCATCATGAAGGATCTTCAGTTGTCTTCCTACAAAATGAGAGAACACTAAGTCCTCACACTTCTTAAAAAGCAAAAGAGACTTGAGAGATTAAAGGTCCTTCTCAGAGAGCTTAAAGCGGACACGACAAGGTATGAAGTAGATTTCTTTAACGAGAAACTCTTCATTATTGAAGCCAACCCAATTCAATATTCAAGATCAGAAGATATCCAAGATTTCCCATATCTCGAGAACTTGGGATGCTCCTCTGATTTTCGTGGAGAACGGCCTAAGATCAATCCTCTCTTAACAGTATTGTGGTTCCAGCTATTGGATTGATGAAAAAAAAAACACTTCAAAAATCAATCATTTATCTTCCAACAAGATGGTGAACATTTTTACTACTTAAACAAGACACATGAGTGGTGATCACGTCAATTGCCAAGATTCTGTCGCAAAGAAATTTGGCGTCTTCAGCGCAATACTACGTTGGTACTATTGACAACGAAATTGATGATTTAATAGAAAAGGACGTAGCAGAGATCTTCTGGCGCAGAACCTGAACCGTTGGTCTTTAAAAACACCAAAGGAATTAAGTGGGTCAACCTACTTTCTTGTAGACAGACCAAAGAACTCTTCCTCTTTGAAAGAGAATGTCAAAATAACCCGATTGAAACTTCTTCTTCTATCTTGGGAACATTTGGTCCTGAAACAGTAATACCTTTGGTCCTAAAACAGTAAAACAATAATACTTGCCGACGATCTGATCTTCGCCCAGAAACATGACCTCATAATATTGTTGTGGAATGTTCTACCTATTACAAGACTAGGGACACAACTCTGGATGAAATTTTACTACCTTCATAGTATCATTATACTCTCAAATTCTGATACATTTTTACCTTTCTTGAAAGAATTGAAAGACTGGAAGCTAGAGTTCAACGACTAACCTTTAGGTCTAGGGGATTCAGTACATATGGACCCTCTCTTGGCCTGGGTATCTCCCCGACCTTACAATGGCAAATGAATATTCCACGTAACCTAATAGATGTACGAAAAACCCATTAGCTTCTATATTTTCATTATTGTAATTTCAGAGACATAAAGTGAAAATATCTAAGTGTAACAGTATTTTGAATAACGTTTTAGATATGTATGCTAAATTTGTTATATATGCTATATTTGACATCTAAAAAGAATTATTACTTTCATAGATTACGTAAGGTTATCTTCTGGGCGACATATTTTTGTTTGTCATCTTGTTGCTCACATAACTAAAAAAGTCTTTGATCAAATTACTGTGAATTTGGTAAGACGATCGATTGACTAATCTCCAGGAACCATCTGGTAAAATTTTGGGAGCTATCCGGTCAAAGCTCGAGGTCATTTATAACTCAATAATTCAAAAAGTTTTCAATCAATTTGTCTGAAATTTGATGGGACGATTGGTCAATATCTGGGAACGGTTTGGTGTGTTTTTGGAAGCGGTCGGGTTAAAGGTCAAGTTGATTTACATATAACACAAAATGTGTTCAATCAAAGTAACTGAAATTTGGTAGACGGTTGGTAATTATCCAGGCAGGAACCAATTTATTAGATTTTGTGAGCAATCAGGTAAAAATAAAGGTCAAGGTCATTTAAAACACAAAAGAATTCAACCAAATTGTCTGAAATTGGGCGGGACGATGCTTCAATATTCAGGAATCATTTGTTTATATTTTGGGAGTGAACAGGTTAAAGGTCAAGGTCATTTATAAGCGGTGGCAAAAGTATGGGATCTATGAGTGCCCGTCATCTAGTTATTTATTATATTTATAGTTACATAATAAGTAAATATAGTAGTGTCATACATCAGATAAACTAATATTACAAGCATAAATTAATCCTGAATAGAAAGCAACATTCATGACGTCACACATACATTCTACAAACTTGACGTAAACAGGTCGAAAAAAGTTTGTCTCAAGTTTTGAATTTGAATCATATGATGGTTTATGCTTTTAAACACATTGGAATTATTTTTATAGTAAGTATCTAGACACTCAATAGTGCTATTTTTCACTATTGAAAGGAATTAAAGGGTGCGCAGATATTCGCCCCTCTCGCGCGCAAGAATCGCCCCATCAAGGACAATTTCAATTGCGCACTACTTTCGTCAATAACTCAGATTATACAAATGCTAATTTTTTTTCCTTTGGATGGTGTATAAAATGCCTTATTGCGGTTCTTCATGTCAAATATTATTTGTCTATCTGCAAAAAATAAGTTGCAAAACCCAAAAGTTTTTAGTGCGCAAGATTCGCCCCTCCCGACCTACATGATAGTATCTGACTGTAAACTGTAACATATATTCTATAAATATTGCTTACCATTCAATATTATTTTTAACATCAGTTCAATAATGTAAGATAGTGCATGCCAAATGTCGATATTTTTTTCACATTTACCACACCAAATCACTGTGCTCAACTAAATTCCTAATTTTACTTTAAATCAATTGTAGCAATGATGCTTCATTAGTTAATTAAGCAAATCTGGTCTCTTCATCATTTTGAAGAGTCACTTCCAATCACTTTCAGCATTCTTCATCATTGAACAGAATTATCTTTTCTTTTCTTTGAGGAGATTAGAAAAGAGACAAAAGAAGGATGAAATAATAGGAAATCTTCGTTCTTACAACGAGAGAAAGTTATGGTGGGACATGTAAGAAGCATAGGGTGAGTTCTGTGTTATCGCATGGCTCCACATTTTTGGACATATAAGATATAAGCTTCTGGAAAAATTATACTATCAGCATACTTTTCAATGACATCAGCATAATCTTCTCATTTTATTTCCTGACTAAATGTAGAGTGATAGTTTCCAATATATTCAAACATAACGACGTGAAATCCTGTATACGTCCATCCGCTCATTTCGCTTCCTCCTCTCTACGAATATTTTTGTGGATTCTTTTTTCCCCCATCGACAAGGCTTCAATCTGGAGATCAGATCACGCAGAGCCTGCAGAAATCTTAGAAAAGCCAGGGATATGAATTCCACAGCTTCAAGCATTGTCAGAACTGGGATAGAAGAAAAATTAATTTGTTAAATAATGTTTGCTCGCTGTATTCTAATTACTGATTGGTATTAGTTATAGACTTGAAGAAAGAAAGTTATGGTCGTTATTTCGAAGATTAAGAGAGAGCTCTTCTCAATTATCATGTACATTCACAACTTTCTGAAGGAGTAAAATGAATAATCTTATTTGAATGCTATGGCTAGAGAACATATGCTCTTACTTTTCGGTTCATCATTTTAATCATTGTGTAAGGAAAATATTTACAATATGTAATATTCGGAAAAATATTTTTTTTTAACTAGTTCAGCAAAACAATGACCTCTGCTTCACAAAACTGAATTATTTTTTCAATAACTAATTTAAAGCTGACTAATTGTTACATCAACTGATTTGAAATTAAATTATAATTTTGAAAAATATTTCAAATTGTTGAGTTGTTATACAGTATGGGCCACAAAAATGTTTCCGATTTTTCAAATACCTGTAAATTGTTAGCCAATAGACAAATTTTTTTTATCTTGGTCTCATTTTCTCCGCCCCTTATTGTACTATTAACAGGTAAAAAGAATTTTGAACTTATGGACATAGTTTAAAAACAGGTAAACAAAGAGTGAGGGTGATTTTTTTAGTCATTGCGCAAATGTTATTCTTAGAGCTAACTCTGTGATTTTACTTACTAAAAGGCAGTGAATAAAAGGAAAAAATGAAAATGGTAGACATTATAATAAAGGGTGCTTACACTTCTTCCTTGGAAATTATTTGGAAACAGAACAACTTCAGTAACATTTTGATCTCATTGAAGTTTTCACTCTGAATATTCGTTCTTCGCTTGTTCATTGCATGGTTAAAGCCCGTTTCACACTTGCATTTTTAACACCTCGGAAAAAAAGCTCTTCTTAAAATTTGTTTACACTTGCGTTTTTATTATCGCTGATGGAAAAATCACAAGTGTAAGCACCCTGTATTAAAATGTATACCATTATAATTTTTTCCCTTTTATTCACTGCCTTTTAGTGAGAATAACCTCTGCGCAATGACAAAAATAATTACCCTCACTCTTTGCTTACCTGTTCTTAAACTATTTCCACCAGGTAAAAACTGTTTGAACTTTTTAATAGTACAATAAAAGGTGGATAAAAAGAGATCAAGATACAGTTTTTTCGTCCATTGGCTAACGATTAACAAATTTTTGAAAAAGCGGAAACATTTTTGTAGCCCATACTGTATTAACAAATAAAATCGAATTGTTATTACATTAACCATTTCAGAACTAATTTATTGTTAAATTTAATTTACCTGAGGCGCCAAGTAGCAACCCTAGCATTCCCCCGAAGTCTGCCACCAATGCAGTGAACTGATAACTGAACTCCTCCTCAACACTCTCGTAAGTCTTGTCCACTAGGTACACCTGATATGACCATACTGGTGGTTAGTGATTGTCAATGAAATGATAAATTATATTAAAGCTGTTATACGTACATTCACTGAGTTAATATCTCCTACTACCATATAAATTGCCTTGTTCTATTTATATGCATAGTTGCCGGACAACCCGAGTACTCGGAAAGTACAAGTTTCCATAGGTCGTGAACCAATCAGACCTATTGAAAGTTCAAAAATTTTGACCCAACTAATTTGATGAGAGTTACTTAGTTACAATGGGTTGGGGCACAATAATTTGATTGTCACATTGCCCCCACTTAACCTTACACGCTGCCCTAATAACTTTTTCTCTCTGTCTCACTGCAGTACCTTCAATCTAGTCGTGTTATCAACTCGGTCAGCAGAAGTGTCACCCCTATACTCGTAGTAAAGCCTGCTACATTCTGAAATGCACTCTCGACATTCGTCTGGCTTCCAGATGCCATCAAGTAAGAAGCTCTTGGCATCTTTGTAAGCTGCCGTGATTTCTTTACTTCCTTTGCAGTAAGGAACTTCAGAGTGTTTAGTCATATAAGGAAGTCTGTGTGATATAATAATAAGTAACCATTAAAATTAATCTAATATCAGATTAAAAAAATTGCATTATGGTATGTGCAAGAAATATTTATGGTGGACTAATGAAGATTGAGTTCGGTTTCAAGCTAATATTTTTCTCTATGCAAAGTTCTGAGTGGTCATATAAGTTTAATTTCTAAATTTAAAGAAAAATTAGATCAATGGCTATGGAGATAAAGAATAATATAAAGATTATTTTTACAATGAGACAATAATCTTGAATTATCAAGAAGGTGAGTATAATCTCAACGTCGAGGATATTCATAGGTTACCAGATTTCAAATGTCTTATGCTTATTTTCAATAAAATACTCTTAAAATTAAACAAACTGTGAATGATAGTATTAAGTGTTTGTGAATTACATGGTCAAGATCTCACTGGGTAGCACCTTTAAGGTTAGAAATTAAAATGTCACAACCAGTCTAATACTAAGAATATAGTTTTAAAAATGTTGCTGCTTGCTGGTAAATTTTTCATGATAATGTTTTTAAGGTTACTAACTAATTGATTGGCTATGGAGATTGATCCAAAAATGTTACGGTGTGGAATGTCTCCCCCCGAGCCCCCTGTCATGTCATTAAACAATCATGAATTGTGCAGTAATCAGATACAGATAAACTAAGTAACGACCATCTATGTTGAGAGTTCCAAAGTTGATTTGAAATATAATTTAATTCAACTCTTAACTATATGCAAGGAGGAGAAGCCAATGATGGGCGGAGCGCTAGCAGTTTAGTGTTCCGCCCCCTGTTCGCTCCTCCTTCTAAACAACAGATTAGAAAAGAAAAAACATTATGCTTCCAGCACTGTATCGATATAAACGCATGCAGGTAGAGACACTATAAATTATCAAAAGCCTTATACATTGTTTACTATATTTTTAAAGTTTTAGATGATAGAAAATAAACCTTTTTGGTACATTGCTCTCACCTACAGTTTTGAATCTTCAGATACTCTTCCTCAAAGCATTCAGTCATACAGTTAACAGTTGAGTAGTCACTATCAGTGATACAGGGCTTAGTGGGAGTGTTTACTGATAGGAACTGAAGAGAAAATAAATGATTAATTTATGAATGTTGATAATAAATTTTAGTTCATAATTTATATACAGTGAAAGAAGATTGTGATTTAGAATATTTCCGAAATTAATATAGCAATTAATTTCAGTTACAATTCTTTCACATAAAATTAATTTAATTTGATTTCATAATTACACAACCCAGCTGTAAATAGTATAGTGAGTACAATTATTTTTAAATATAATAAATGGTAAGTACAGTCAACTAATATAGTTTATATAGAATTCACAATGATTTACTATTGCTTTAAACTTTGTCTGCTGACAAGTACATTACAAAAAATGTATGCTAATTTTTGATGAACCAAAAAATTAAAGAAATTAATATAATTTTTTTAAGCTTCATGTACTAGTAATAATTATACATCAAACTACCAAATTTGGGGTGTTTATATGAATCCTAATTATTTTGCCCGGCAGATAAAATTAACTAACCTCTTTAACGGCGACACTAATTTCTTTGTTCCAGTTCTCGCCCATCAAATATCCATGAGTTTTCACCAAAATTGTAGGGATGGCATTATGCTCGTGAACCACAACGGTCCAGCCTTCCGTGTAGTGTTTCAAGAGACCATCAGGGATGGGAACTGTTGATCCGCTTACATTATGAAGATCAGGAAACTGGGAGTGAGTGTAGTTCATTCTTTTGAAGGATTCAAGACTGCTGTACCTCTCTGAGATGGTTTGAATACGGTTGAAAGTTGTAAGTTATTGAATCGCTCTGAATAGAGTTAGGATGTCATTTAACAGAGTTGTTATTTAACAGATATTTGATTATGTTTTACGGTAATCTCTCCTAACCATGGATAATTAATCCTTCTGTACCCTCACTTTAATGACATTTAAATGAGGTTGAATGTTCTATTGTACCTTCACTCTGATAACACTGAATATAGATATAAGTATCAATTTTATTCTATTCTATCAGAGTTAAATTTTAATAACTACTCTTAATAAGTTAGATTTTACAACATTAGTTGTATTCATTATTCAAAAATGTATCTACAAAACAAATAATTAAAGTGAGGAAACTTAACAATTACAAGAACAATTCTATATTCAGACAATCTCAGTATTCTGGAAATGGACATTATCATGTACATTATCCAATCTGATCCTGATATATTTCTAATCGACCAATCATGACCTATGTTAAACCCCACTTTCCGAGTACTGTGAGCAGAATAAGTGTCCTGTTACGTTATAATAAGTAATTATAATGTTTGTAGATATTTTAAAATTGGCCCGGGTACACGACGATAAATTTGTAAGATTTGAAAATGATGGGAAATTGAGAAAACTATGTTTTATTTATGGAAATTTGTAAATCATCACAGTGACTCTTTTACAAGATAGTACATTAACACCGTTACTCTTTTCTTCGATTGTTTAGTGACTTTTTTCCTGATGGTACATAATCACAATACTCAATTCTCTGATAATTCATACATATATTAATTATGTTCTCACTGAGTAAAAGATACAGTCCATGGTACGGTCCCGCCATGCTGATAGGGTGTCCACTGTAACTCAGACAGACGCCGTGAAAAGTGTAAACTGGGAAGAAAGAACCAACAGAGTCGCACTTTTGACCTCGACCAAGAAAGCACTGTGAAGGAATAAATAAATGACTGATTATTGATTCTTATTACAATTTAGTAACTAACACGAGGTTACTTCTTTTGTGAATATGTGTAAGTATTCGTCATCAATCAAATTGTATTGTACGATATATTTTGAATTGTGTCTAGAATGGTATGTCGTTCTGGTTTCACTTGGTAGTTTTTATACTACTGATAATTAATAAAAATGTTCAGAATAATATTCATAACTTCATAAAACTATTATTTTGCAAACAGAAAACTATTATTATTTACATGAAAAATTGATTTTGCATTTGACAAATTAATATCAAGATTAATAATATACTTAAAATATCAATCAATAAATTTTCTTTGCTATCCAGTGAAAATCATGGTGGAAACATAGAAGATTTTGTAAGGTCCTCTTTTGATCTCCTTTGGCCCCAACTTGACTTCTAAATACTATTACATATTATAATTAAAATGCATATTTTTCAATGAAAATTTAGATTCATAAATAATAATTGCCCGTTATTTTATCGTAAACATAAATGATCAGAAATAATTCATGAAGTTTTCTAAGAGTTCCACGGCAGCTCATAAAGGCGATTATTACCTACTAAATTGCTTATCAATGCACCGTAACGCCATAAAGCTCTCAACATTATTCGAGAGTGAGAAATATCGGCCACAATTTCTTATCACCTAATGACCCATTTTCACACTGAATAAAGAACTTTATCAGGTGCCATGAATAAAAGGTTCTTTTTATAAACAAATCTACATGATTTTGTGCGTATTAGATTAAGAGTGGTAACTGTTCAGTATTATATGGAAAATATGTCCGTTTTAATTAATTCGAAAGTGAAAATTGTTCAGTTGATTAAAGTGTATGAACTGAATCAGTTCCTTTTTTAATAATTGCTGCTGGTTTCATTACTCTCGAGTAAAAGTAGGTTTTCATATACCAACCAGCTTCTAACCAACATATATATGAATCCCATGTTTAGAAAAGTAATCAGTAATTATTTTTTAACTGTTTACCAATTTTGTATTTCCAAAAGAAAACCGTTACTAATTGTAATGCTTGTAGAAAACTGTGATTTGAAAAATTATCATCGTTCGGAGACTCTTTTCTTCGATAGTGCCTATTCCTAAACTAATTTGAAGATAATAATTTTAATTTTTGTTATGTGTTTACCTCTTTGACCGTATCCTCATTGTTCCAAGACAGTGTGTCCCAGAGCTCTTTGACGTCCATTCGGTCTTCAAGGTAGTGAAGTGCAGAATAATAATCTGGTACGTCAGTGTAGTTACCAGAGAGTGAAATGTACTGGTGGTAAACTTTGGCCGGATCGAATAAATCTTTCAATTTCCTGCGAAATCAGTATTTTTGATTTAATATCGCAGCTTTTGAACACTTACAGTACTCTGGAAGTAGGAATTTAACATAAACCATGAAATAATATGACTAGAAGAGTTTCTAATTTATTAAAATGTACGTTACAACCCCAAATGCCTCGGGGTTTGGTTTGACCGAACCAGCTCTGTTAAAATAATATCAATATCTTCAATTCTATTCCTATTTGGATTCTATCCTTCCATGATTTTCACTTTATTACATAATTACAAAGGTAATAAATCAAAGGCGATAAATGCAAAATTATTCGTTTTGTGAACCATTAATAATAACAAATTAGGCGTATTTCAGTGCTCTCTCCAGTCATGAGATGCATGAGTGTACCGGAATTGCTCACAGCGAGCACCGTAAAGCATGGCTAACCCCATTAATATAACATTAATACCTAAATAAATTGCGGTTCTTATCATCACATATATTATTCTTATTTTTTATTCATCATTATTTCATTATGAAGAGTAATGAATGTATAATTATCAAATGAGAGTTTCTATGGGAGAAAAAAGTCGATTGGTTACTATTTTATAAGAATTTTAGTGACAGTTGGTTCGTCAAAATCAGTTCATAGGTTAGTTACTAGTGAGTTATTTTTCGAGGTCTAAGTCAGCAAAGGTAATGCCCACATTTCAAGCACTATAAAGGCTCGATGACACGAGGCTAGTTTATTCGCTTCAAACTGGCGAATTTACAAGCTGCTAATAAACTCGCCCCATGTTATCTTCATGTTGGCTAGTGAACTAACAGAAAAGCTGTGAGAAAAGTTGAGCATGTCCAACTTTTATGGTAAATTGTTTGCTAACTTGTAAGCTAGTGTCAGCATAGTTGCTCGTTAACTAGCGGCGAGTAACTTTTTATCAGTATTGCAACAGACGGTTTCCACATACTGTCTGGTTGGCTTCTTAACGAGCACAGTACAAGTCATCAGCACTATCTCAGTCGCTTACTCGCCAGCTAACAGCGGGTAAACTAGTCTCGTGCAATCGAGCTTTAAGTATCAAAATAGATATTGCTAAGCTCTCCTTGCTTACCATATTTTTCATTGTTCGCAGCTCTAATAATGTTTTACAAAAATAAAATATTGAACTTTCATATTTTTCCTTATGAATCTACTCAAGATTACAATTTTTTTTTAATATGAAAACTTGCAGAGTACACTAAAAAAGCATGTTATTACAATTAGAAATACAATCTAGTTGCAGTTAAGTTTCGTCATGAAGTTTTCAGCATAGGTAATTTTCCGCCTGGGAGTTTTCCGCGAACCTTTATTTCTGTCTCCATCCAAGATAAAATTATGGTGGGGCCATAGAGTAGTAACTGCGGTTACCTCCTAATTTAAAATGTAAAACGGTCTTCTCTCTGTGGTACCTAACTTTTCTCACCAATCTTCAGGACAGAAGGTGACAATAGGCAGCTTCAGGGAAGAGTTAGTCACTACCTTGACACTCACTGACACAGGCAGGGAGAAGAAGTGACTAAGTCTCTCACCAACTTGGGCAAGTAACAGGCAGAAACAAACGGAGAGAATAGTACCCCAGATGCTGCGTCTGTCGAAGTGGAAACTAGGACGTAATAACCACAAAAAGAACACTAACTAGTTTAAGCATTAAATAACCTTTCTTTTAGTATGAATCTTTGATACATGTTAAATTGAGTGGTATTGTAGATATTATTTTCTTAATATCTTGATATAATAAGTTTTTTTGATTCATACAGTAGCTACAGTTAAGAGATAAGTTGAATCAGTTTCAATACTTAAAACACGATACAAAATCAACTTGGGTTCCAATAACAATGTACAAAAAAATTTCTTCATATTATTCTAAATCTATGGATAGAATGGTGTGCGGAAGATTCCACTTAGGAAAATTCCACTGCGGAAAGTTCCACTTGGAATATTCCACTGCGGAAAATCCAATGAGGAAAATTCCACTGAGTAAGATTCCACTGCGGAAAGTTCCACTTGGAAAATTTCACTGAGGAAAATTCCACTAAACAAAATTCAATATTTAACAATCAACCAAGAACTTTTTCCTAGGATCTCACTGAAAAAATAATATAGGACGTAGTATCTTTTATTTTCTAAAATAATACTGTTCCGTCCAAATGGCAAAATATATTTTGATAAAGTATTTTAGCTGAGCAGGTGACGTTTAATTATTTATCTCTGTTCAATGGTATACAAGCAGAGTGAAGAGTAGTATCTTTAACTAATATCGCAATTAAAATTTAAACCCTATTTGTGTGAAGCATTTTTGTGAACTTCCATTCCTACTTTATTTTATTTATTTGTTTTCCATGATGTAACTGTATATTTGTTTTCCATGATGTAACTGTAAAGGTTTAAAATTTAATTTCTTGCATTCTGCTTGGATATCAAGACAAAAATGAATTAACATTACTACAAGATGTAACACATTGCTTACATTAAAAATAAAAATTTCATATAAATGCGTTTCAATATCACAAAAGCTTATATAATATGAAGATGTTAATTTCAAAAGTATTTTTTTTAGAAAATAAGCAGTAAAATTTATATATTTATTTATATTTAGTGGAATTTTCCTCAGTGGAATTATCCCAGTTGAAATTTTCACAGTGGAATATTCCTGAGTGGAATTTTCCTGAGTGGAATTTTCCTGAGTGGAATATTCCTCAGTGGAATATTCCTCAGTGGAATATTCCTCAGTGGAACTTTCCAAGTGGAATCTTCCGCAGTGGAACTTTCCTCAGTAAAATTTTCCTATAACCGATAGAGTACAAGAATATATAATAATTATACTGTTTGTTAAATTCTGTGTATTCAATTATACTGTAAAGTTCTTTTGTGTTTGGAGAATATTGAATACTATTGTCTATTATGTTCGAAATATTCAGTACTAACCTTAGTGCCGAAGTTTTGGGGTTCATCAAAACTGATATGCCAGACAATGTGAGGACTGGTTCTCTTTTCTTAGTTTTCTTCTTTTGGTCCTTTTTGAATTTTACTTTTGACTCCATTTGCCTCAATTTAATTATTGGATGTTTTTTTTCGACTTATTCTGTGGAGTGAAAGATTTCAGGAAGAATTTGTAGTTTATGGGAAATAATGATATTTTAAGATAGAATATGACCAACTTGTATGTTAATCGATAATCTTAGACGATCTGCCGTTTGTGAGAATTCAGACTAAGACCAAATTATAATATCTTAATATAGTACCACACTCTAATACCATAGTCTAATACCTTTCTTAATACCATATTCTAATGCCATTTTCTATTAACAATTTAATAACTTTTTATAATACCTTACTCTAATACCATATTCCAGTACAATATTCCAAAACCATTTTCTAATACCATCTATCAATTATTTTATTAATAAATTATCATGAGATACATTCTGATATTATTTCGAGCAGTGAACACCTTGTCTGAATTACCGTACGAAGGGTTCTGTGATGAACAATACGCTGCAACCCACCCAGTATAATAACTATGCCAAACAATAACAACTACCTCATCGGCTCATCACTAATGATGAGCATAACAAAACTAATTGCCCTATCAACTATTCGTTGTTAACTGCCTGCGTATTGTCTGAATCCATCATATCAGTCTAGGATTATTGCAACAATAAATAATAATGATTATTAGACTGGTAAATAAAGTTAATATTAATGGTAATATTACAGACTACAAGAAAAAAGTGAATAATGAATATCAATATAACTAGGCAGAATGTAAAATTGAAAAATTTGAAGATTGACAGCCTCTCATCGCATAAAGCGATATTTCATTTTTATTTTGGATCATATTTATTCATAATAGTATAATTAATACATGGTTACGACTCAATTATAGGATGTTTACAGTTACAAGAAAGTGGCTGTTTACCTACGATACGATATATTCTGATTCATTAGTTATTTATGTTGAGACCCCTTTTTTCTGATAAAATTTACTTCTTTTTTATATTTTGTTCTTTACACTATGACATGAAATATTGAAGGGTCTCTGTAGTGACCGATACGTTATAAAGGGTTAAGAAATTAGAGTTGCCCAAACAAAGCTTGTGTTGCACTCTCTGTATTATTCAATAGTTTTCCCAATTAATCAACTAATAGCCAACCAACTAACAGTCGTTATGTTTATGTCAATAACATAGCTTAGAATATACGATGTCGTGAAGAATAAGAATACATAAGGTCCCTAATTCATCTTATATATACACACTTTCTCTCTGTTTGGAGTGTTCTTCTGCAATAAAATATGTAAGGGCCCGATGCTTCTCTGACAGGCGAACTTGTTTGTTCTAGGAAAATTTATCCACAGAAAATTCATCACGTAAATATATTAAAAACTATCAATCAAAACAAGAAAATTTATTTAAATATAGCAAATATTAGCAAAATCCACATATATCTCCCCGCTATATAATCCACTAAAATGTATTAGGTTAGGTTAGTTTACAAATTTTGAGGTGTGGACTCTGGAGGCGTAGCGTAGGTGTGGGGAAGACGTCATTGATAAAATGGATACTTTAAGTTTTATCAATAAAAATTACAATCCCGACATGTTCTAAACTCATTAGTGAAGCTACGATGTACAAAAAACAGTTCTTTGTATTCCTAATTTATGATTACGAATTTTCAGTGGACGAATCTTCTGATGACGTTTTTTCCGTTGACGAATATTCTGTGGACGACATTACTTTCTCTCTGGCATTTGATATCGATTCAGTGCAAGACATCTAAACTAAGGATATTGCTATTGATGAATGTGTATTCTATTGATGTGTATGAAATAATAATTCATTCGTAATAATATATTGTATATTTTTAATATCATCATTAATCATTAACTAAAATGTTGCGTGTAATATAACTATTGTATTAGATTTATATATTAGTATTGTAGTTTCTCAAAGGTCCAAAACTAAATTAATTTTGGACAGAACCACTCATCGATGAGATTTAAATAAACCTCTGGAAAATATGGACATTCGATGGGTCTGAAATCCCTTCAATCAAAAGTTCATATAGTTTATATATATAAAACCCAGTTAGAAATTGGTGCAGTAGATTCTAGATTCTTGGGACCCTCTGAGACTCTATCGAACTTGAAATTAATTAATGTCAACAGAAAATTCCCTGTCCTACGATCACTAAAAGCGTTCAATTCAGTCTGATTCATTTTTTGAGTTCCCAACCATCGATATCAATAGATCGTCATCGGTACTTCAACTGTCCGAAAAAAAAACTCACTCTGCAAACTTCAGTCCCACAAAGAAAAAAAGAAGGGAGTGGTTCAGTCGGATAGAAAGCTTATTGTAGTATTTACTGAGATAAAAATAATAGTAAACATTGACAAGTTGGCCTAGAATTTGCACGATTGCAAAAAAATATTGTATGCCATAGAAGATTATACCTCAACCTTTTTAATCTTTAATAGTTCAACCATGACTTTTTTTCTGGGTAGAGAGAAAGTTATTTTATTTAAAATTAATACATTATTTGATTAACTGTAATTTATCTGAGTGTATTATTATAAGATAAACATGATTTTCAAACTGTGATGTTATTTTTGAATTACTGTACAGTAATTTGTTACATGGTCGATTCATTAGCTTCCAAATTAACAACAAACAAGCGTAGCATATGAGCGAGATACTCTAAAGGATTGGTGTATAAGGTGTTCATTCAAATTAACGCTACACCCACATAGAGCGATTCTAATTATCGAGACCAGATTAACTTGGAGTGAGAGTTATGGTGGGGTTATAGGGAAATAATTTGGAGTATCCATTCATCATCATCGATACACCCTAGATGATGTAGCTGTATTTAGTATATTATTGAAGAATTGCTGTCAAATTTATTCAAATTAGAATCTTTGTTCATTTGAATAATAATTGAATTTTTTTAAATATCATTACCTGCTGGAAATAAATAATAATAAAAAATCACATTCTAGAGTCAGAAGCTCATGATTTTCGTGAGAAATGTGAAATGTGAAGAAAATAGATATAAAATTTTGATTAAAAGTTTGTATACAGGGTGCATGGTGCAAAAAAAGGAAACCCAAAAACTGTTAAAGCTAGAATATTTTTTAAAACATAGTTTTATTTTTTTTACTTTTTCTGTATCTATCTATACTTCCTGCAGGGAATTAAAAAAGTTCAATAAAAAGGACTTGCGCAAAAACGAAATATACGAAAAAATTCATAATAGGTATAATTCAGTATATATGGATGTAAAAACATTAAATTTGATTATTTTTATAACAAATAAGAAAAGATAAAAAAAATGATTACAATTTCAAAGTTGGTTTTTAGAAAAAATTGATATATTTATAAAATCATTTCGCCGTTAATTTTTAACTGCTATTCGATAACCTGAAAATGCACCTATCAAAAGATATAACAAAAGAGTTTTTGTTGTGACCATTTTTTTAAACACTGGAAGCTTTAAACATATTCAACTTCATTTTGAACAACACTTTCTGGAAAGATTTCCACCAATTATAAAACCGTATTTACAAATGTTAATAAGCTCAAAACTGAAGAAACCACTTTAAATTTGAACAAAAAGCGATCATGTCGCAGATGAAAAGAATGAACACATGAAAACATTAATCTTTTTCATGAACAGAATATTGAGAATACAAAAATATCAATCAGAAGGTATGGATTTGACATCATTTAGGACACATTTCACCGAATTGTTAAACACGATTTGAGATATCATCCTTTAAAGAAGCATCGAACTCTTAGAACTGATTTATCGCACTGTCTAAATTTCACAAAATGGTTTCTGAAAAAAATGTACATTTTGTAGAAGATATCGTTATTAGTGATGAAGATGTATTTCCATGAATGAAATAGCCGATAACAGAAGCGTTAATTGAATGAAAAATAGTAGTATTTAATTTTTACTACTACCATATGGAAATAAATTATTCCTATTATGAACATTTTTGTGTTTTTCTTCCTCGCGCAAGCCCTTTTTATTTACCTTTTTTTAATTCGCTGCAGGATGTTCAATTTTTGTCGTAACTTCTAACAGATTATTAAGATAGATGCAGAAAAAGTAAACAAACCAAACTGTGGTTTTAGAAAATTCCTAGCTTTGATAGTTTGTAAAATAAACTAATTTGAAAATATGTTTCCTTTTCTCTGCGCCACCCTGTATATCGTAGCGAAATGTTTAATACCGACATTTAAGGGAATTCACAAATCCACCATATAAATTTTGATTGTGTAAATGTCGTAGTGAAAGAATTTAAGACATAAAATCCTACTCAAGTCATAAGACATATCCATTCAAACATTCGTTTGCATTGTGTATGTTCTTTTCTAAAGTCTCCATTCATATTTCTAAAGAGTGAAATCATTTTTGTTGGTTTAGATGCCAAGGGATCATCTCTTCACCAAATATTTGATGACAAAAATGGTAGACACAAAAGTTATCCTGATGGAGTAGCAAAGCAACCATGAATGCCAAATGAATGTAGGTGAACCCTTTTTGAAATACTTAGCGTGTAGTTCTACAGCCCGAAAAATGACTATTGACTTGCTTGGAGAGTACATTATGATGGGGCCATAGAAGGTAGAGAGGGGTATGTTCATATGGGGCGGGGGCTTCTCTCAGTTGATATTTTTGATGATATTTATTTTGTGGGGAAAATGTATCAATTTTTTTAAACTTAATAATTTGTTCAGTTTTCAATAAATTGTTTTGGTTTATGATTGAAAGCATTGGTAATGCAAACCAAAATAATTGTGAGATCTATAATATTTCAATATCAAAATAAGTTTTTACAATTTTCTGATAGTTTTTTTTCAATTTTAATTTTTTCTCAAAAACCAATGAAAAAATAGTTATGAGCTAAAAAAATCATTGTCATTCCTTTTATTCTCCTCTTCATTTTGCATCATGGCTTGTCAAGATAAGTCTTAAACTGACGAAGACAAATAAAAACTTAAGATGATACATATCTCAGAATATTATATTGCATAAAACTACACTTAGAAGTGTAGTTTTGACTCAGAATTAACTGTACGCCAGCACTTTACATTCATTAATATGAAGTTTGATTCTCAACACATTATAATTCATATCGAAATTTACATTTTCATTTTGTTCATTTCTGAAAATACTTACTTCAAGAGAAATTGAATTAATGGTGATCGTAATAGTAGAAAAATGTCCTTTGACCTTTTAAATCAGAAATTTGAAATTCAAAAATAGTATCACAACTTCTATGATTTATATATGTAATTGACATTTATTAAATACGCATACACTCTGGAAACGAATTGAATTTAAGAACAACACCCATGAGAAAGAATAGGACATCAAAAACTGAACATCAAAAACTAATATTAATGAAAAGATAACTAGATTATGTGTACTCGGTATAGCGCATATCTTCGCCGCCGCTTTGGCCCATTCTCTTCCTAAATCTAATAAACTGAAAACTGGATATTTACCAATCGTCCAACCAGGTTTCATGCAATTTGGTTGAATACAGTTTGCGTTATAAATGACATTGACCTTTGACTTGATCACTCTCAAAATTCTAACACATGGTTCCTGAACATTGACCAATCATTTCATCAAATTTCAGGCAATTAGCTTGAATTCTTTTGTATTTTTAAGTTATGAATGACCTTGATATTGAAATTTGACCCGATCGCTCTTAAAATGTAACCTAATAGTTCTTGGTTATTGACCAATCGTCCCATCAAATTTCATGCAATATGGTTGAATACTTTGTTATTTATAAATGACCTTGACCTTTGACCAGATCAATCTAAAATCCTACTAACAGGTTTCTGGTTATTGGCCAATCGTCCCACCAAATGTTAGGCTATTTTGTTGATTAATTTTTTGATTTATACGAATAACAAGATAATAAATAATTAAATGCCAGGTAAAATATAACCTTCCGCAAATTTATGAAGGTATTGAATAAATTTCATATGTCAGGAATACACTATAACCTATATAGGAAATTCTATACAATAATTAATAATAAACCCTATGAGTCAAATTGATTCATAATTTGAGTTTTCAGTTTCAAAATACTCATCCTAGTATTTTACTCAAAAGCAAGAGTCATAGTGACTCACAATTTGTAGCGATGAGTCAGGTTGACTCGCATTTATTCTCAGTGAATAAATGAACATTCTTTTTCAGAGATACTATCCACTGTTCATCAATATATGTACATTCCCTACAACACTGGTGTAAAATCACAGTACTTGGACAGTTCAGTACTTGGAAAATGTCCCAAACCAGGAGGACCTTTAGAAATTTCCCATTGTTACACCAACATAACCTAGCTATGTTAAGCCTAGGTCACACCATCCAAATTTTGTTTGGAGCGTTCCTTGAATGGAGGGTGAGTGAACTGAATTTCGACAACGTTCACCATCACGCACAGAAGGGAGGCAAAATTGTGATGACGCGAAGGTTGTTGGAGTGGTCTTCTACGCATGTGGGCATTGGCTCGGCGGAGGTTTAAAGTTGGTATAGCGCGTACCGCTATTGACTATGGAGCTGAAAATCTGGTCACACTGCAGGAACGTTATTGGAGCATTCCTGAAGTGGTGAGAAAAAATCATCATCGCTTGTTACAGTTCACCATAAAAGTTCGTGGGCATTTGGGTCCGCTACCCAAATGCAGAAATCTCAAACGCTGGACTCACAGTTGCTTCACCGGTGGTGATTAAACGTAACACAAACTTTGGTGGAGCAATTGAAAGCGTATTTACACGTGGACACGGGTTTGCTGGAACGGTGTCGGGCGCTGTAGCGGTTCCATTGAGGTGATGAACTTTGGTTTGATGTTGGTACACAGATGCACAGATTGCACAAAGCTAAACCAACGATCGCTGCCTCTAGCTATCGTAAAACCAATGCTACATAAACGCAGAATTTAACGATGCATTGTTATGATAACGCCAGAGCTTCTTATTTTCCCCATTTAGTGCGCTGAAAAAAAAAATCAAAACAATTTTGTACAAAATAGGAAGAAATATAAAGCATTGGCGTTGGCATAGCGGTACACCGCTGAAGTTTTCGTTACCATAGAAATTGTTGTTTAGCGGTGATGCCAGCCCAAGGTACATTAACTACAAGATAGAGTATTGCACAGCTTCATATCTAGATGATTACAGTCTTGTTGCGAACACTTTGACAAGGGTTAATTATTTGTATATAGAAACAAGGTATGTTATTCATTCTTTCTAGAAAGAATCGAATGCTTTAGCTTCGTTTTATTTGACTAAACTGGCTGAATTCAAAATTACCTTGATTATCCTCAAGATTTATTAACTTAAAGGGAAAACTGAATTCCTTGATGCGGGTTTTAGACTCTTCTGTGAATAAACAAATACGAGCATACGAATGCACAGATGTACCTTACAATATTACATTACATACTCTATATACTATACAGCTGGTTAAATAGTTGGTTAAATACTATATAAGGATTTGCTGGGTAAATAGTATATATGGATTTGAACACTGTTGTTGTTGTTGTGTATTGTACGGATGCCATGGAAAAAGTGTTAAACCAGCTGTATAGTATATAAAGCATGTAATTTAATATTGTAGGGTCATATCTGTTCATTCGTATGTGCGGTTTTTTTTTATGCTCATAAGAATCTAAAATTCGTATCAAGGCGTAGCATTCCTTGTAAGTTAATGTATCTTGATTTTTCCGGAGTGGAAAATTGCTCTCTCTTCATCGGCTCACAATATTTCGGAATGTAGGATGGAATAAGCGGTGACTGAGGGCATACGACGTTCCTGTAACAGGGACCAACTTCTATGAACGGTATCGAGCGATAAATAAATTTCACCGCTCGATAAACGCCCGCCCCAACAAAGTTCGGGTGGTGTGACTGGGCCAGTTTCCAAATACTGAGAGCCTAAATGATTGTTCAAGTATCACACAATTACAATGTTCTGTAATAGATATTCAGGTTCAGTATTTCGAATGTAACTTTAGCCTTTGCAAACCTTACATTTATCCTTTCTTATCCAAGTTCTATAAAGAATATATACCTTGGTTATTCCATTCAAGGCCAAAATATGATAAAAATTCTTCTCTTGATAGTTGAATATATATTCTTTCTCATTTCTTGGAGATCCCATGCTCTATGATATTCAAATAAAAGAGCGAAAGCTTTCTTTTAAGTTTTTCAGTAGCATAAATTAGTTTGAGATCCACAAAGTATTGTTAAACGCCCTGAGAGTTTCTCTATAGGGGCAGAAAAGATCTTATGATGGGGCCACCATAACTTTAGGATCAAAGAAAATATCAATGTCACCAGTTATGATCAAATAAAAAATACAACATTCAGAATATCAAAATATCTGGAACATAGGTTTGAAAAAAAAGAAGCTTACGGACGATTTTCTGGAGAAAACACAAAAGTCAAAGGGCAAATAGGGAAAATGAATTATTGAACATTTTGAGAATCTATCTTACTTGTATCGGGTGTTTCATATTCATAAAAATGTGCCGACTTTTTGAAGACTCATTTTACTGCAATCTGTTCTCAGCATAAAACTGAGCAAATCTTTCTCTCTAAAAATCGGTATAGTTACAAATAAAGTATAAATCAAAAGGGGATATGAAATAAGGGTTAAAAAATGAGGGGAAATTCCTTGTTTCGATCAATATTTTTGACAATATTTACTAATTGTATCAATATATTGATCGTCTGAACTGGGAACTGATGAAAATATTGATGCGATCAAAAGTGCTCAGAAATCTCATCAATATTTGAGCAATAAGCTCAGTGCAAAACTTTTTTTGCCCCTCATTTCAGCACAACACACGCTCTTACTTAGGGACTCAGAGCAGCTACTGATGGAAATATTGACAGTACCTTATTGATCGTGTGAACTCGATATTGTCAATATCCAATATTGGCAATGAAAATACTGTCAATACATAATGATCGTGTGAAGGCTGCTTAATTCGATGACGAAGTACATACAAAGATGAGAAAGGGGTTTTGTAGACTTGATATTTGAGATGGCCCATTTGAAGAAGTCGCGAGCGCAAGGTAAGGTCTGGTGTTCCTGAGGTCCATTCAACATCAAACCCTATTCCATGAACTCGTTGACCAAATTATTTCAATTAAAAACGGAAATATGACCTTTCAAAAAGTAGGATTAATTCTTATGAAACACTCTGTATAATAAAAGATTTATCTACCGCTTTAACCATTCATTCACAAAGATTTTATAGCTCCTTTTTCCAATTTTACTTTCAGAAGAATAGCCATTTTTTTGTTATTTCATACACTATTATATAGTGTACACTAGAGATTCAATTCAGCAAAATTGTTACTCTTGTGCCTGAATTTCTCTCCATATATCCAGAATACTCAAATGTCATCCACCGTGAACGCTTAATAATAAAAATGTCAGATACCGTCCTTTCCACAAACGCTTTACGGTGTACTGGTAAACTTTGACACCTCTTTCGGCCGTTAAACTTGTTTGGACCAAGTGCCAGGGACAAAATAATAGAGCCTCTGCTTTATTCCACACAGCACAAATAGTTAAATAAATGCTCAAAGAATTTGTCAGCCCATTATTTTACTCGTGGCAATAAATTGTAGAATAAAATATACGGAGTATATGTTTGATATTTTAGGATACTGAAAAACTTATCTAATAATAGAAGTTTAGATTAGAAATTTGTCCAATCGTTGAGCTTGATAAAATTTCTCTTACTGTAAGTGATTTAAAGTTATTTATAATTCTACGGCAAAATATTTGATATCAATACATATATTGTATGAAATCACTTTTTCTTTCATTTAAACAAAAATATTATGCAAAATAATAATTAAATTGATTATTATTACGATTACAGGTCATTGATTTGAAACATTTTAATCTTGATCTTTCATCAAAACTTTATATTAATAATAATTAGATCTTTAAATTAATCATTATTTCCTTCTTTTGAATTATTAAAATAATACAACATAATAATGTTATAGGAAGAATTTTCAATATAATATATTGCCATCATCATTATAATGATCAAATGCGTTAGAAAATGAAAATATAACATATATTTTATAAACACAAATTGACAATTATCAGTGTTTTATTATCAACAATAAATCAATGGATCGAACTTACCGACTGTTGCTTCGTGAAAAGTTTCTGATTTACGGTGATTGATTTTACATCAACAAATGATGGGATTTACGACAACATTATTCCGTTACTTGAATTAAAAATGCCAGCTATTATGGTAGTGAAAGAATAATTTTATTATTCTGTGTGACCCAAAACGATTTACCTGTCATTTGGGAATTATTATTAACCTAATGCTATGTTGCTAACCACAATTTTTATTTAAGGTCACCTTTTACCTTATAATGCTATCATTAATTTGTAAGTATTTATTCCAGATGCTTTGGTATTTATTAATAATTGTGACCATGTTATTAGTATCAATATCACTGGCGTTATTACCAATGCTATCGTCAAACAGTTTAAGTTGTGTCGCAAAATTGTTTTCAATGCCTGGGACAAACACAAGCAAACAGGCAACATATCCATTAAACCAATTCCAGGGAAAACGAGGTTAATTGTCAACACAAGTGTGATTTCTGTAGTCAAAAAATAAATTGATTGGAAGTCATTGAAAAATGCTGGAAAAATAGCGATACAGAAAGCTAGATATCTCCAAATCACCAATACAGAGGCTAATAAAGGAGAATATAAAATAAATTATCTCTAATAATTATTCTAGACAGCTAATTCCGTAAACCTCCATAAAGAAATCACTAGACAGAGAAAGCTGATGTTATAAGAGTTCAAGCGATCCGAATGAAAAATTTTGATTTGATCGGAAGAGATTTTCAAAGTGGAGTCTGTCACAAATAATCAGATTTGTGAATAACCGCAGCTTTGGGGACTTGTATGAAAATTTCAAAAGCCGTTTGAGAGTGACTGTTTCAAACATGCTATTCGCTGATGCTGCTTCAGATGGGATCAAATTAACTTTGATAATCATCAATGAAGGAGCCTATGACAATGGAAATGTATATATTAATATGTTGGAGGATAGAGTCTTTCCTTTGCTCTCCAAATGATTTAGAACCAGTTTCATAATCACTTAGGATTACCGCCGCCTCAAAGTTACTACAAATACAGCTTCTAAAGCAGTGGTTCTTAAAGTATTTTTCTCACGCACCCCTTGCTTTTCTAAGGCACCCCTGAGCATTGTATTGCATTAAAATAGATTGAAAAGCTACAATAATACTATATTTGGTTACTATGATTTGAGAATTCTATACGCAAATTGAAAAGGTAAGGAGAATGATTGTTTTATTTTCATAATGTAAAATTATTTTTTTAGGTGAGGAAAAATAAAATCCATTAGAAATTAAAGAAAACCATATAATTTGTGATAATAATGTAGTATATTGCATTGTAGTTATATAAATATTTAGAAAATGAACAGTTGCAAACTAATAAAATAAAACTAATCAATTACGGGGTAGCGGCACTTCATATAATCCCGACACAGAAAGGAAAATTTTATATAGAAAGGTACAGTTTTTTGTTTACACTTTGTTTCAGTGTTAGAAAATAGGACAGAAAGAATAAAAGTTTCAGGCACACAAAACGAGAAATCCCACACTCAAAGATATACATTTTTTTATCGAAAGCCACAATAATAATTAGGTGTTTATATCAGAAAATTGGTATACTTATATAACTACCTCATATAGCAACATTTTAAGGGAAATACACTTCATTTATAGCAAGAACCAAACTTATAAACAACAGCCATCTCATGCACCCCCTGTAAACAATCCATGCCCCAAAGGGGCCACGAAATATGTGGCGATTGTCAAATGGCACAGTGTGATCGATCTTTGACAGCGAAGTTTCAAGTTGTTTCCTACCACAATCTAAATTATTTGAATTAGATCACTCGTTCTTATTGGTCAGATTTGCACGAAAACCTCTGAATTGGTCACCTTAAATGATTCTGTCAAAGCTTTTTCTAATTATAATTCAATATTTTATATAGGTAAATATTTTTGGGCACACTCTATTAACGATTTTTGATTTAAGTCAATTAATAAAAATTCAATCGTCAAAATCGTGAAATAAAATCCAACTGAGTAGAAATGTTACAAAGAAAAAACGAGACAAATTATAAATATGAACTATAATTATTACTAATTTGTCTTCAAAAAAGTTTCCCAAATAGTGGTGTAGATGCGTAACAATAACTGAGAGTGATGTTCACTTCTACAGGAAAGCAGGAAAATTCACCCTAGGTGGTTTAATAGTTGACCGGTTCCTTGCTTGCAATATAATGCTTCCTTCTAAAAATTGAAATTTAAGAGGGGGCTAATTAGGTCGGAAACCGTAAATAACACATTTTATTGTTATTGTGTAAAAATAAATCTCCATTTTTTTTTAATGTCGAAAAATGAACTATAACTAATACAATTGTACCAAGAAGTGTTGGTGTGCACTGGTATTTGCATGCACTGGCTGTTATAGAGTGGAGTTTTGTGAGGGATATATATTTGCAATAAGTACCATCTTAAAATTTTAATATTTTCGTCACTCCGACTGATTTTGGCCAACCCAAAGTACAAAATGAAGAAGAGAGTGAAAAGATCCATTTCTTAAGTTATTTTATTATTTTGAACAGAAAATTATCGTTGTTATAGGTTTTTTGAGGCAAACAAAAAATAAATAATGTTTTTTAATATTCGAATTTACTTTATAACCACCTTTTTATGAATATTCTTATTAATTTGTATTAGAAATTATTCTCTGCTAACCTGAATCTCCGTTAATGGATTCAAATTGCTAAAGCAGAAACTCTGAGTCTCATTGACAGTCAATTTATTTTGTGTTTGAAGTACATTGACTGAAAGATGGTAGTAGTTTGCTCTACAAATTACTTAACTGCGCTTACTTACACTCTACTTTGATGGGAAAAAAATTAATTTAAGTTTTACTTTTAACCTTTTGTTAAAACACTTAATAACATGCTAATCTAATAGAAAAAACGGAAATTTAACTTTTAATATCAGGTTACTTCGATAGGAAAAACAGGTAACTTAACACTTTTTCACAAGTTACTTTGATATAGAAAAAATACTTTTAGTTATTCAATTAAATGATTTCCTACAATATCTAGAATGTGCTCCAATGCATTTTTAACTGAAATTTTCAGAAACCTGTAATTACCTTTTCTAAATCAAATTGATGTTTTCAATATAAGAAGAAGAAGAAGAAAACAAATAAAAATTGAGTTTTATGAGAGGAACTTTCTCATAACCAATAAAAGAGAGTTTAAAGTATGATTTGTATCATTGATATAAAAGTTCACCTCATGTTTTGTGATTTTCGTTTGTCGTTATAATTGCCATCTACATCCACTATTGGCTTTAGTTCCCACCAACTTTATATATTTATGTAATTTGCAATAATTGAATCGTGAATGATGATTTACCATCATTGAATCGTAAATGATGATTTACCATCATTGAATCGTAAATGATGATTTACCATCATTGAATCGTAAATGATGATTTACCATCAATGAATCGTAAATGATGATTTACCATCATTGAATCGTAAATGATGATTTACCATCATTGAATCGTAAATGATGATTTACCATCATTAAATCGTAAATGATGATTTACCATCATTGAATCGTAAATGATGATTTACCATCATTGAATCGTAAATGATGATTTACCATCATTGAATCGTAAATGATGATTTACCATCATTGAATCGTAAATGATGATTTACCATCATTGAATCGTAAATGATGATTTACCATCATTAAATCGTAAATGATGATTTTCTTTCGATCACAGAATCGATGATAAAATCATAAATTTATAATATTCATTATCTACTGTCTTTCGTCGGACATACTCAACAGAAAATTCCGACTAATATAAATACAATCATTATTTTTTTCAATCAAATATGATCGATATTATCCGTATCGACAATAATAGACAGTCGACAAATAGTAAACTGTGCAACAACCATGTAAAACTCGATTACGGATTTCATTACCGTCAATGTCCACATTGGCTTATGTTGCCACCATCAGCAGCAGCATTATCTTTCCAATGAGTGCTTTCTAGCAGTTAAATGTCCTTAAGTTTCAGATGCTTTGTTCCGTGTTATAGATATGAGCAACACTTACTGTTGGTGTAATCTTAAGATGATGATGGTAATGCTGGAGATGACTTTGGCACACTACCAATCGAAATTAACGACCATTTTATCGCTGGTTTTCAGTTGATGACTACATTTAGGTATAAGAAGTGAAGTATCTCCTATTAAAAATCACAGGTAAATGAATATTAAGTACCAATTCATTAATAAAATTTGAAACAATGTTCAAATTTTGTTTTAACTTACTACTCAAAGTATATATTAGCTCAATACTCAAAAAAAATTTGATCAATGCACATAGTATTTTTTTGGTCAATACTCAATGTATGTTTTTAATCAATGCACATAGGATCTTTTGCCCAATACTCAAAATATGCATTAGCTGTATAGTCTAAATATTTTTCGGTCCTATCCAATATTTATTTCCCCGTGTTGTTGTTTTTCTCGTCTTTTTTCAACACTCAAAGCATGTTTGTTTTTTCCCACAGATTAAGATTTTCTTCCTCCAACACTTCAAGCCTCTGTTTTTCACTCCTTTCCAGCACTTGAACTTTTTTTCAACTCTCTGGGCTGGTCTTATTCTGATTGTTAATCTTCTCTAAATCCAGTGATTTGTGTTCAGCTGAGAAGTGCCTGGAAATTGGAAAAAGGACTTGAATTGGACTTCCTGGAAATGTTTCCTATCAATTAACAATATCATTTCATGATAAATTGAGTTAAAAATATTCTTTTTTCAGGATATTCTTATTGTTTCTGAAGAAATTGATAGGTCAAGATCAATTTCAGATAAAGAGAAATTGAAAAAGTTTGATAAATATACATTTTTATTTATTTTTACAATTTTCAGTTGCATAGATAACTGATATTGATTTCACTACTTGATAAGTAATGGATCTAATAAACCATATGATAACTCTCACATATAAAAATATTTTCAGGTATCTTTAATATGAGGGTTTTTGTAAAATATACTGACCAAAAATTTCTCTGACAAAATATCTCGAAATCTTTTACAAAAATAAAAATTGTTTTCTGAGATCCAAAAAAGTTCACTCAACTTACGGAAGCAGAAAATTAACCGGAGTAGTAAGACGTAAATTTACTGTTAAATTATGGAATAACAGCAACAAAAGCCACCAACTATTAATTGAATCCCCCCCTCTTCAGGGTATTGGTAGTATGTACAAACACTTTGAGAACAGGACGATCAAATCTCCAATAAGAACTGGACTAAAACCCGCAATTTTTTTTATTATTATTCAATTCAGAACACCATGAAGCATGATTTGAAGCTTAAACTTTGCAGGTTACACAGAGGCCAAGAACTCACAGAAAAACATAAATTTCATCATCTGAATTTTGTCATTGGAATTTTCATACCGAAATGGACCCGCAGAAAATCATATTTTCAGACGAAAAATGGTTCAATCTTAGACCACAAGACGCTAGATCCTAGAGTAACATCACTTTCGAAAAATTATTGTAAAGAGATTTTTTCAGGAAAAAATATTTTACTTAGGAAAAATGGTTTAATATATACAAAAACTCCTTTATCATAGCTACCAGAAAAGATACTTTATAAATAAATGATTTCTCACTTACGGCTAATCCTACTTTTTAGATAATCCATTACTTATCAATATTCCTGTTTATTAATAAGTGCAAAAATTTGTACACAGTAAAATTAGTAATTGTCAATAGGGTATATCATTATGCAACATCAAATTTCTTCAAACAATTTATACACGGAATATAAGTGCTATTTGTCATTGAGCACATGTGCTTTGACTCTACGTCGCAATGCACACAAATTCTTTTTAATTACTAACTAATTATTCTGGATGAAACACAAACGCCGCTAATATTTTGTCTCACGTAGTTACAAAAAGAATTATTTGCTTTGACGCCGAGTGTAAACACATATTCCTCAGTGTACCCAGGGATATATTCCTCAGTGTACCCAGCGATATATTCCTCAGTGTACCAGACGATATATTCCTCAGTGTACCCAGCGATATATTCCTCAGTGTACCAGACGGTATATTCCTCAGTGTAACAGATGATATATTCCTCAGTGTACCTGACGACAAATTCCTCAGTGTACCTGACAACAACTTCCTCAGTGTACCAGACGATATATTCCTCAGTGTACCAGACGATATATTCCTCAGTGTACCAGACGATATATTCCTCCTCTTTATATATTCTGTTCGTATTTCTTGAAGAACAATTAAAAATAAATAGGAAAAAGGTTCACGTAGTTTGGAACAGTTGCTATTTATTTTCCAAAAGAATTTCAGTCGGTGATAATTACATCTTGGAGTTCATTTACATCTTTTTTTGGGTGAACTCAGAAAGGATACATTTTTGTAAAAGGTTAATTAGGAGGGGACCAAACTTCTGTGTTTTGTAATTGATTAGAAAAATTCATTTTAGCTTTTAAATGAACTTTAAAGTTTACTCAGTATTATTGTCTTTTATCATAGAGAGATGCTACGGTGGGGATGACGGAGATTAGCCTCATATGATTTTTTCTGGCCCACCAAGAAATTTTTTAAGATATTTATACACATATGCTCTGTGTTAAAGAATAATAATGATTGCCGTTTTTCATATGCCCATTGTATATTCTTATATTGGTCTAAAAATAACGCATGTCATCTTGTGTCCATTCAGTAAATACATTTCTGATGGCTATATATATGTGCACATGAAAGAGAATTCATTTTTCGTCACACAATTTTTTGGTCAAAGCCACTAGGAAGCTAAAAGTTATTTTCTGATTGAAGTCCCGTGATTCAATTCTAAGACACACAATATTTCTATTGTGTCCAGCAAAACAATTTGTCAAAAAATATATAAAGATGAATGAAGAAAAGTTATAAAATATAGAGGCAATTTGTCGTATTTTATGATGCATATTCTTCAGGATACTATTATCAAGATTTTGAAATGGGATATTTTTATTCATTCTGTGGATTTATCTGTTTCTAAATTTTAAAATATTGGAAGAAAAATCAATCTACTGATTCCCCTCTCAATATTTGATTAGCTCTGCCTATAGCACTTACAGATTCCTCTCCAAACACTTGTGGAACTTTGACAGTGTAATCACAGGTTTCATTTTGTGGCACCTCTCAGGTTTGGAAATTTAAGGTTACTATCACTAAGAGTATAGTTTTAAAACTATTGTTCATTGCAATATATTTTTTCGGGATATTACTATGGAGATTGACCAATAAGTTTATCTGGAGGAAGTTCACATTCCGAACCCGAATCATGAAGTTTAGATACAACAAATTAGCGGATACAACAACCTAGACTGCAGCCATCTATGTTTAGAGTTTCAATTTTTTTTCATTTTTTAAGCATAATTTGATTAAAAAAGGAGGAGTCAACATGTAGCAGAGCAGTAACGGTTCAGTGCTCCACCCACCACACTGTCTCAATTTTGTCACAAAACTGCAGCGATACTGTTACAACATTGTCCTAATATTGTTACTACATTGCCCAAATATTGTTACTCCATTGCCCAAATAACGTTTCAACATCGCCTCAATATTGTTTCAAAACGTTCCCAATATTATTACAATTTTGCCAAATATTGTTAGATAATTGCCTCAATATTGCTACAACATCACCAATTTTGTTACAATATCGCTCCAATATTATTACAACATTGCCCCAATATTATCACAACATTATACCCAATATTGTTTTAACATGGCCCTAATACTGTTACAACTTTGCTCCAATATTATTACAACATTGCCCCAATATTATCACAACATTATACCCAATATTGTTTTAACATGGCCCTCATACTATTACAACTTTGCTCCAATATTATTACAACATTGCCCCAATATTACAACAACATTATACCCAATATTGTTTTAACATGGCCCTCATACTATTACAACTTTGCTCCAATATTATTACAACATTGCCCCAATATTACAACAACATTATACCCAATATTGTTTTAACATGGCCCTCATACTATTACAACTTTGCTCCAATATTATTACAACATTGCCCCAATATTACAACAACATTATACCCAATATTGTTTTAACATGGCTCTCAAACTGTTATAACTTTGCTCCAGGCAATACTGTTCCACAATTATTGCCCCGTTATCGTGACAAAATTAAAAATGTTCCCATTTTGGTATAATGTTGCCTAGATAAACATTACTTACTGATTTGTGTTACCATTACACTAATTTAGGAACACATAAAATTACAATACGAATAACACAAGAATGTTTAAAATAAAACCATAAATCAATCTACATTATTATAGTCAGCATTACTAACAAAATGCATCACTAATATCACACCAATTCACTCACATCAATTCTAATATTGAATGTTATTCTCTGCTGTACTAATACTCTATTTTATACCATGAAAATATACTGTTATTGTATCTGAGTGCTTTAGTTATTATCCTTTGGGTAAAAGCTCTGAATTTTTACTCCAACTGTTATTGTTGTGTGACACGTGAAAACAACTAATTGAATTCAGTCACTCTCGTTATTTGACTTTATTAGCAGAAAATGAATTAGACTTACCTGTACATTGTAGCTAGGTTCAGTGTCATGATATTTCAATGCTCGTTTTTATTGTTATTGCATCAATAAAATCCAATGTACGATTGTGATGATAAAGACGATGGTGAATCAAAATATTGAATGAGTAAATTAGGAAAAATAATAAGTAATCTAATAATAACAGATACGAATGCTTACAAACTATAAAAGATTAAAATGGTTAATTGGGTAGAAATATATTTATATTCATTTCTCAAAATAATAATTCTAATTTGAAAAGCTTCATTTTTTTATAATTAATATATTATTCACTACCGCGTATTTATATAACAATTCAGTTACATAATTTATTTCCTATTCTTTACAACATATATGTTATCAATAAATATATTATATAACATTTGTTTACGATTATAACTTTCATTAAGTTTACGGAAACGTTGTAATGATGAATAGGGAAGGGGAAATTATATTGAAAAAATAATGGTAATTTTCGATATTTTTTTCATCTTCATTCAGTTTATACATGTATATATATCATATAACGAAAACTATCCATAGATATCTTCAAGTTTTTGAAGTTTTTTTGGTCTATATATATTTTTTAGCTAAAAATGTATAAAAAATATTTCTAAATTAATATAAGTTTTATATAGTTTATGAACAACCTATATAATATATAATTTAAGATATCTTGATCGTTACTTGTTTTATAATATTTACTTATATTAACCCAACAACTAAGTTGCATATTGGACCTTAATATTTTCTTGATTTCCTTTGTATTGAGATTTGTTTGTGAACTGAGCAGGTTTCTTATTCGCATGTTATGGTAGAAATTACCGCATACTTTTTAAATAACGACATGATTCATATTCATTTTGGTTCTAAATTTATACATGATTAATTTTTTTTTTTAATATGAACATGAATAAATTTTTCTGTTTTTCTAAATATAAACAGGATTCATTTTTTTTCTAAATAGAAACAGGATTCATTTTTTTTCTAAATAGAAACAGGATTCATTTTTTTTTCTAAATAAAAACAGGATTCATTTTTTTTTCTAAATAGAAACAGGATTTTTTTTTACCTAAATAAAAACAGTATTCATTTGTTTTTCCTATATAAAATCAGGATTAATTATTTTTTTCCTAAATAAAAACAGGATTCATTTGTTTTTTTCAGAATAAAAACAGGATTCATTTGGTTTTTTTTTTCTAAATAGAAACAGGATTCTTTTTTTTTTTTTCCTTAATAAAAACAGGATTCATTTGTTTTTCCTATATGAAAACCGAATACATTTTTTTTTCTAAATAAAAACAGGATTCATTTGTTTTGTCAGAATAAAAACAGGATTCATTTGTTTTTCCTAAATAAAAACAGGATTCATTTGTTTTTCTAAATAAAAACAGGATTCATTTGTTTTTTCTAAATAAAAACAGGATTCATTTGTATTTTTCTAAATAAAAACAGGATTCATTTGTTTTTCCTAAATAAACACAGGATTCATTTGTTTTTTTCTAAATAAAAACAGGATTCATTTGTTTTTTCTAAATAAAAACAGGATTCATTTGTTTTTTCTAAATAAAAACAGGATTCATTTGTTTTTTCTAAATAAAAACAGGATTCATTTTTATTTTTCTAAATAAAAACAGGATTCATTTGTTTTTTCTAAATAAAAACAGGATTCATTTGTTTTTCCTAAATAAAAACAGGATACATTCATTGTTCTAAATAAAAACAGGATTCATTTGTTTTTCCTAAATAAAAACAGGATACATTTATTGTTCTAAATAAAAACAGGTTTCATTTGTTGTTCTAAATAATTACATGATTCACTTTTATTAAGCCACCTGCAGTGTCATCTTTAGTTAATTAATTTTCTGTAATGCAGGTTTATATTCAGTTAATAAATGAAATTGAATTCACCAACCTGGAAATAGCATATCATAATTTTGTTTGTTCCTTCCTTAGTGACTAGTGAGCCTACGCATTCACTAATTAGATATAAGCAAATTCGGTGTGCATGATACCACAAACTAAACATCTTATTCTTGTCTTTTATATTTTGCTCTCCTTATTTTCATTGTTTTGCTCATATTTAGTAAAAGGGGGGGGGGGGTAATTGAATGTATGTGAAGTACTGTTGTTAAAAGGGACGGTGGGGGAGGTGTAGATGGGGGAAATAAAGACAAAGGAAGGTCAGTTAGCGGAAGTAAAGGAGAAACAAGGGAAGGTGGGGAAAGTAAAAGTTGTCAAATGTAGGTGGGGGAAGTGAATGTGGGGAAATTAAAGGTTGAGGACGTCTAGATGGGGGAAGTGAAGGTGATGGAAGTGAAGATGGGGGAAGTGAAGATGGGGGAGTGTAAATGGGGGAAGTCAAGGGGGGAGGGGGAAAGTGTGGAGCTAAAATATTACTTAGTTTCTAAAAAATGTTGCATGGTGATAATCTATAAGTTGTCACAAAATACATTAAACTGACGCTCTATCAGTAACAACTCATAAAGTTGGTGTAAATCAAATTAATATATTTATAAGTGATAATCTATATGCAGTGTCAGTCGGTCTGTCCGTCACAAAACGGATTAATGATACATTCTATCAATAGCGCCTCATAAAGTTGGTGTAAATTAAAGTTTGTAATGTGACCAATATAATTAAATACAAAGGATATTAATTTCAGATGCATGTTTTATTGCGTTTTTATATGTTTTCTGTTTTTTTTTTATTATCAGCTCTATCAAAACATTTTTGTTGATTTTCATCCCGTGGAATATCCACGAGTCTTGAGAGTATATTTTATTGAAAATAATTCATTCAATATAACAGCAACCAACATGATTTAACAAAAATCATATATAATTTGAAAAAACCTACATAATTTAACAAAAAACTAGATAACTAAACAGAAAACAAATTTAATTTTAAAAAATAACATAAAGTGTAACAAAAATATAAAAAAATAGAATTCTAGATAGTGTAGCGAAAAAATTAAATTAATTAATTAAAAATAGAAAATACAATGACCGTTTATATAATTTTCTAAATCCCCAGAAAATATAAAACAAGCCTGAGTTAATTAATGAACTCCAGACTATTTAATGTTATTAATGGTAGGATATTTCACTGCCATATCTCCCATAACAAATTAAGGATTAATTTCGAACAGGTTAAGCTAAATATCTTCGTATTAGCGTTCATTATTAACTTTGGTAAACAAGAATTAATTACAACGGATATTGGAAAATAATTTCTAGCTTATACCGAATTGGGGGTAAGGGATGTGGAGATGTGGGTAGATTCTGGGTTATCGGTTGGCTCCACATTTTCGATCATATGGGAGAATGAATATCATTATTATGATACAATTCGATATCATAAATTGGTAACAATGATAAAAAAAATGAAAATTAATAATTAATTATATAATACTTTTTCATAAAAGATCTAATAAGCCGAAACGTCCGGTAGCTAGAAAAAATAAAGAAGATCTTCAATATAGAATATTATAACATAATCTCAGGGAAAATTAAGATAGAGGCTATAATTAATACAATATTTGTAAGTAAGTAATGGTACTATAGTATAGCATATAGTATAGTAACAGAATAGTATAGTAAATCGTGTACTCATCAAAATATGAGGCTTGACTAACCCTAAATAAATAAAAATAAAGGGTCTAAGTGGTAGGTAGATCCTTTACCCGACATTTTAAAAAGCGATCTCAAATGTTGATTACATACCTTATTTAATTACAACATAAAATTGTTATCATATATGTATACTGAAAATAAAAATATATTTAAGATTTCTCTATTTTTACAGAATGATAATATAATATTGTTCGGAAATTGGGTCGCTTACTAACTCTATTTATTTAACATCAACAAATAATAGATATTCTAATCTTTTCGTATATTACTGGGAAAATAAAACAATAGAGTATTTGATGCAGACTTTCGAGTGATAGTAGGTAGTCATTATTCAATGGTAATTTGAAATAAGACAAACAGTCTGGGGAATTAACTCTATTTATTCCAACATTACAAATCACTCCTTTGGTTTAATTCCCTGAAGTCATTTGTATTTATTGTTTCGTTGCATCACAAATTCATCGATACATTATTCAACTGCTGTGATGTATCAATTCACTGGAGTAATTTTGAATAATTTAACAGATTATTTTTAATGGATAGCAAATAGAAAATGAAGCATTAGATTTTCTGGAGAAAAATTGTATATTTTCATGTTATAAAATAATCAATGATGAACTGAGATATTGTCATTTTCAGGGTATGTTTTATAGCAGATTGAAAAAAAAGAATCACTTTGATAAAACTGAACCAAATTAATTGTATATTAATATCTACATTATTTTTTTAAATATTTTCATTGTTTCAAAAATTTTTATGTTCGGATTTAAATTAAATGTGGTTAATTCCTATTTTTATTTTATTTCCCATAAGATTGAATTCAATGCATGAACATGATGACCTTTACATCTTTTCATATTGCTTTTATAACCCGTATCTAGTGTATCTTTTTTCATAATGGGATTTTTTTTAAATAAAATAAAAGTATACATAATGATATTCTTTTCCTGCTTTTTCTAAAAGTCGTATTCTTCATACGGAACTCAAACACAATTAGGATGTTGATTGTATCTAAATATTTAAATTAAGTGAGAAACAATAATTAAACATCCATTGCTAAATTATTAAGTTAACTAATATCATTGAATCTCATTAAATAAGAAATATAATACCTCACATATTCAACTAAGTTTTCATTTATTTAATTTACATTTCCTGCTTCATTCCCCTAGTTATAATGAGTAAAATATCATCATTTTATCATCAAACTATTTAATTATATACATTAAACTCATGTTCTACAAGAGAGTTTATAAACTCATTGAACCTAGAAAGAAAAATAAGGATAATTATTAAGTTTCTTAATATTTCAAAAGTTGTTCAATAACTCTTGGATTGATTTAATTTATATTTGATGATGATAACTTTCGACGAAAAGGATTCATAGAACAATTATTATCATTGAAATGAGAAAACTACAATAAAATTATGTATCTGTGATATAAATATATATAATTCATTACAGTATATATATTTAATATGATTTTTATAATAATTCCTTAATCCCGGTGTGATAGGTTTTGCATCTCTCATCTCAATTGTATGCGGAACTATAATTAGGAAAGTTACGCATCATTCAATTCCTTTTTGAACCGCATAACACAGGACATGGACGACTCTACTTAATTCTGGAATACAATGAATAGCAATTCAGGGTATAACGGCGCTATATACTTTAAAGAAATAAATAATAGAATTCTTTATCGATTCACAAACCTAATATATGTCCTTTCTAAAAGTAATCAAAAGTAGTAGCCATTTATTGATTTAGAACTCTCCACGAATACCCACTCCCAATTGAGGTCTGTGCACCACAACACTGTCGTAGCTACAGTCAGACTCTGTATTGTTCAGAACCAAGGTAGTCATATTTGTGCATAGTAGTTAAACTAAATTACCAATTCCATGTAACTAATATCGATCTTTGTATTTACTAGAGCCTTCTTTTACAGCTCGGTTTGCTCAGCCTCTTTTACATATTCATTACACTTATTCACCAATTAGCTATTATACTAGGTGTACCTATCTGGGCTAGTAGGTGAACGGTAAGGGTTGTCCCAAACCTCAACTGTTCAGAAATATAGTCTACTGCATTTTGCAGTTTAGGTAGGTCATCTCATAGGTAGGTAGGATTATTTATTTCATAGGTAGGATTATTAATTTGTTGTAGGTTTGTAGGCTGTCTTGTGTAAATAAATTTAAGTTCTATAAATACAATAGTCAACCAATCTCAATGCTTTGTCTCTCCTTGTCTTAACCTTATCATTTGAATCAATAAGTAGGTAGGTATCCTCATTGCTAATCGATGAAATAGCTATATCACCAAAACTATAGCCTCTAAGCTATCTGAGTTCAATGTTAATTACCTTCTACCACTATTACGATCACAGCCATAACCAGTTATCATAGGATTCATTAATATATTCAGAAGTAGTTAACTAGAAATTAAGTTGGGTGTTTAAATTTAAACCCTAATACCGTAATATGTGGTCATGAAAAGAATCGAAAATATCATTAGTAAAACATAATGTAGAGGGTATATAACGTCATACATATTGTAACAATCAAAGTACTTATAAATTAGATGTTAACATCATATCATCATTAATGAATAGGAAACTTTGAAGGTTAGAGTGAATCAAAACCTTTGTCAACGATCACTTTCCTATCACTGCGAGTGTTCGTTAAAGGAGTATTTGCCCAAATATTGATGACAGGTAGGGTTGTGACAATATCATTTTTAAATCATAGATCTTAAGAATATAATAGGTGAAACAAAATGGAAAGGTATGTAATACTATACACCACTGGTTTAGAAAGATTCAATACTGTTTAATTCTATCGTTTATAATATTCTCAGGTTCTATGATTTTAAAAGCATATTGCCACAACCTTATGTCATTACTGTTTATTTCGTAAAAAATAAAATGCCATATAACATAAAATGAAAATTAAGCTGACCAACCAAACCAAAATCTTTCCCTTTCCCTTTATAAGTTTGCAGCGAAAGTTTTTATATCGCAGAGTACCGATGACGATGTATTGATATTGATGGTCGAAAGCCTACAAATTGAATCGTACTGAGAGGTTTTTCTTGAAAAGTTCTACATTCCTTTTACTACAGGGAATTTGTTCGACAAAAGCAACCAAATTGACTGGAAATTTAAGCGGTTTATTTCCTTGACAATATTCAGTTAAATCATGGCAAATGAACAGTAAAATAACTCGATAGTTTACGTTAGATGATTTCTATAATTTATTGATAGTTTATTTATAATTTTGATCATAAAGAGTCACTTTTATTACGTCTATCGGAGAAATAGTCACTGTGATATGTAAAAAACGGATATCTAATTTAATATTAAACTTAAATCTGTCTAAATTCTATTGATGCATCCACACTGAATTGAATATATCTACAGAAATTTCATCCATTGAATTCCCCTTTTGTGAATCATTAATCTGAAAATCGCCTTAAATTTTTGTTCTGTAAATATTTTTTCACATCCTTTCAAAGTTTTTGATATTCTGTGTGCAACAATAGTGCGGAACAATAATCTGACGCTAAAAAAAAGTTTGTAAGCTCTATGCTTTGATTTCAGGTTTGAATTTTATAAACTAACAGTGCATGTTTGTTTTTCGTTTAATCTGTCAATGATTACCGGAATAAAATAAGAGTTTAGATAATAACTTTTGTTTTGTTTTCTTCATTTACTAGAGACTTATTATTGCATAAATTATACCTACCTAGCTAACATTCAAAACAACCAGAATGTAATCTTCTGTTTTTGGACGGAACGGATAATGTTGATAACAATTTTAAAAGCATATAAAAAGAAATATATGCTATCCAATATCAGATGGCTGAAATAAAAGTTTAGAGGAACATTATTTGTATTAATAGAAACAATAAAAATTGCTTCAAACTGTGGAAAAATTATTACAATGACTCTTTCCATTGACTGAAAAGCGTATATTTTTTTTCACTGATACTGTTTCTAAAGCATTTTCAATGATAAGTTAAGCTAGGTATTTACTCTCAAAACAATTCGATGATCTCGAACAATTGAAGCAACTGTTTAAACTGTTTAGTAACAATAACAACGATATTGATTCTATTCAGAGAATGCTGTGTATAATAACATTATCATTAATACTAACTTAACTTCAGATGAATAATTTAATTTTGTTTGATGACAAGAAGAGATTCTGCAAAAAAACTGAAGGATGATACACTGGATTAATATTTTCAGATGCTTGTAAGATATACTGGAATCTAACTTGAGAGTTACATTTATGATACAGTCAACAAACTGGATAGGCTAAAATATAATAGACAAACTGAATAGGCTGAAATACAGTAGACAAACTGCATAGGCTGAAATACAACAGACAAACTGCATAGGCTAAAATATAACAGACAAACTGCATAGGCTGAAATACAATAGACAAACTGCATAGGCTGAAATACAACAGACAAACTGCATAGGCTAAAATATAATAGACAAACTGCATAGGCTGAAATACAATAGACAAACTGCATAGGCTGAAATACAATAGGCAAACTGCATAGACTGAAATACAATAGACAAACTGCATAGGCTGAAATACAATAGACAAACTGCATAGGCTGAAATACAATAGACAAACTGCATAGGCTGAAATACAATGGACAAACTGCATAGGCTGAAATACAATAGACAAACTGCATAGGCTGAAATACAATAGACAAACTGCATAGGCTGAAATATAATAGACAAACTGCATAGGCTGAAATATAATCGTCAAAGCTCATCTTTCCTCTCAGTTCCATTGGAGATCATAAATTCAATGAGAGAATACGGTTCAATGGTCAGAGAGTACAGTCAGTGATGCAAGTGATGGTAAAGCTCACTGGTAGGAATAACATTGCGTGAGTGTATCAGAAGGTTGTGTGAAGGTGGAGGTCTAATAAATCCATATCTTAGTCCTAAAAGCCCATTGCAATGTCATTGAGTGAGGGGTATGACGACTGATGTCCCGTAACCTGGTTTGAGTGTCTGTGAAAAAATTTAATATGTAGGTTATGATGAAATGTATTTTATTCTATTCAGAGAAATAAATTCACAAGGAAGGTATAAAATATGAAATTTCTGTTTCAAATAATTGGTATTTAATACTTCCATTTATGACTCTTGGTCTGAAACAATGCACAATTTAATAATTTACAATTAATTATGAAAATACGTGTATGTCCAAACATATTCAATTGGTCAACTTCATTTTTCCCTGTGTAGCTGGACAACAGAGCTCAATTTTAAAAGAGAATTAAAATATGAATATTTTAGGAGGTTATTTCTACCCAAATGGTGTGCTCGGGCAAAATAGGAGAAGATGAACGATACCCCAGGGATATTACACACACTGAATTCCTTTGCGACTTTGACATTGCTGAAATTGATGAGCGAAATATCACACAATGGTTGTTTAGAGATAGAAAAAGAATGATAATATTGAACTCAGTTGCCTGGTGTAACATTTTAGAATACCTAAAACAGTAGGTCATTTATTTTGCGAGCACTGCCACGATTTATTAACATGGTCACACAAAGTGACGTATTTAATATTTATTTATTATCAGTTAATGAACTAAGAACGAACATATAAAGTAATATGAATTCTTTATAAATAAATTCTAGATGTCAAGATATATAATCCAGTTTGGGGAATTTAATTCCTTTATAATTTAAGGAATAGACAAAATGGATTTCTGAGGGAGAACTTCCTTATGTTGATGAACACTATACATCTATTTTTCTTTTATTCCCAAACTTTACTATTGTTAATTTTTAAAAATATTCTCCTACCTTTATTCGTTATTTATAAATACAATTGTGGTCAGGGTTTCAAGTTTTTTATTGAATGTCAGAAGTTGCACGTGAAATGTATTACTTATCAAATAATTTATATAAATTTTTTTATTATGAAATTGTTCTGTTAAAAATATTTTTCTTTTCTTTCCTAACTTAGGAACAAATTATTGACATTTTTATTTACTAATTTAATTAATCCAACTATGTGAGATCCTAAAATATTCAATAAAGAATTAAAAACTTATCATACAAACAAAATTGCACCAATAGGATTTCACGAATATATGTGAAATAATAGTTGTATATTATATAGTATGTAGCCTCATTTATCTTCAATCCATTCAATGGCTTTCTATATTAAGAAATCTGACCAACTTTCATGGAGCTCTCTTCTGAACTAAAAAAGAAGACCAGGCATATTTTTAGCCGACTCATTTCAGTTGAAATTTCAAGTAATATCAATGAAAGCTCAAAAATGAACGGAAAGTCTTTTAATAGAAAGAATTTGAAGATATTGCGAATATTAATATAGAAATGTTTGAAAAATACATTCATTAAAATCCCAATAATATAGCGAAACCTATTCCATGTTGAAAATAATTAAGCCAAATTATTGGAATTATTTTTATAATTATTTAATAAATTCGAACTTAATGTATATCATAAAAATATGTTAAATAATTAAAATCAACGTAAGAATTTTATAATTACCAGATAATTAAAATTTACTGAAAGAATAACATATATATTACTATTTATCTTATTTTAACGCGCTTCATAGAGTTTGCTGATGATAATGTTACTTAGACAAATAGGGAGCATCAAATAACGGGTATATCCATCATTGAGACCCTTTACTCACCATTAACTTCTCATACTCATGTTCCAATTCTCCTCGAGTATAGAATCTATCAATAGAACAGTGACTCACAAATTTCAAATAATTCCCTTTTTTACTTTCACTTATGGAGAGCAGATTTTAAATCTAGAAGTTAGGTAAAGTTATCGACAGTATCACTAGTGTATCTTCAGTAATGGAGAAAAATGTAATTGTTATATATTTTCTCAAATACATATATTACTGTACTGACATATTCCATATGTTTTGAACATGTTTTGAAATAGAATACCTCTTAATCAATTCAGGACATAAAAATTGTTACTGGCATTATAATACATCTTAATATATTTAGATTTGAAATGGTATCGGTTTTATCTTGCTACCAATGATATTCCAGAAGATATAATGACTTGAAACGTGACCAAATCGTCTGTTAAACCAAACAAATTATAGTACACAATAGTAATTTATTTATATCATTGCAGTGTTTAACCTAAGAATCGGAAAACATTAGTGTATCGAAAAGAAATCGAAAAACAACGAGGTGATATTTTTCCCATCAGTCTCTGGATTTACCTCCAAGATAAGAAAGAACAACGTGAAGACTGCCAATAAACCCCGAAAAAACTGCACCTCTTCTCTGTTTCGGTCCATTTGAATTGTTAACCTGGAATTGAGAGATCTACTGGCATTCCCAGTAACATTGACAGTTGGAATCCATTCCGTGGCCTGATATATTGTCTTATGCTACCTCTCGAGAATGGCACGGTGGGGGCCGTAGAAGATCAAGTAGGTTTCAGAGACTCTCCACAATTTGCAGGATGGAATATCGAGTATTTAGGGTTCGATTATCAATACGGAATTTGTAAGGCGTTCATTTGGAAAAATGGTATTTTATATTTTAACATAATTAGATTTATAAAAGCTTAAATAGAATCATAGATCCCACAATAACTTCCCTGTGTGGTATTGTGTAAACATATATAAAACCTTCTTTATATTCTCTCTCTAAAGTTTAAATTAGGTATCAAACATCCTGTACAAGCATCGCGTGTTCTGTTAACTCCAATAGCGACATTTTTCATGAGAAGCAAAACATTTTGAAATATTCCAGTGTGTTTCCCCAATAACCAAATATTGGAAGAATTTCCTTTTCCCAGAAAATCGAAATATTTTCGCTTGAAATATTGGATCACTTTGACATCGAGAAAATTTTGGCAGGTTCCTCCCATGAAAAAATAGGTACGGTATAATATAATGCATGGGCATCGAGTCTATCAAATCATGGGAATAAATTGAATAGGTCATTATTATTATCGTATAATATATCATATTATCGATACCGATAATATAAGTGCCATTCTAGTTATTTTAACCAACTATTTCAGCAAATTAACTAGTATCGTATAGACTATTTCACATAATATATCAAATCAAATTATAAACATCTATGCATAATGTGTAATTATTAATATTTTACAAACGTTTCCCCTTATTTAACTTCAAAGATTTTTTTCAATCTCCTAAACTCTCTTGCAGGTTGTTTCTTGTATCTTTATTTTCCATTCCAAGTGTTGAGTTTATCCTTTCAGCGCGACCCAAACATTTGAATATCATTTGTCCTAAAGCCAACACGAAAAGGCGCTAAGAAGAAAAGATTATAGGGACTCTAAGAGACTGGAAATGAAGTCACTTTCTTTTGCCAAGATATTAAACTAATCTCGAGCAGTTGAGAGGAGATGAAAGATTAGAAGTTAATGCTTCTACATTTTTATATTAATCGAATATTTTCTTATGAAGCGTATATTAAGATTAGGAATATTTGCCGTATGGATAAGAGGTTCAATAATTTAAATAACAAACTGTGAGAATATATTTCTTCCGTCATGTATAAATAATCAATCATGAAGTATTTTAATATTGGAATCAAAATAAATTTTATAATCTTATCAGGTTTAACCTTAAAACTAACGCAAGTAAATCACGATATTCTCAAATTTAAAATACTGTTTATAATCTATATATTTTGGACTATAAATATGAAGTGATTATAAATATATGGAGTACATTGCTATCACTCAACGGATAAAAGTGTCAAGTTACATTTATTGGCCACTCGTTCAAACGTATGTGTTTTTTATTAATCACCTTCTAAAGATCGGCCCCAAACAGTATCCTTCCACAGCGCCCATATTCCTTCACCGCACCCCTCAATACAAGAGCACCCCGACCGGGTGGCCGGTCAATTGATCCCCGGTCAAAAGATACCCGTCATTTGATCACCGGTCATTATATCCCCGGTCATTTGATCCCTGGTCATTTGATCCCCGGTCATTTGATTCCCAGTCATATTTTTTGTTTCCTTATATACTTAGCATACAATAATTTATTTCGACTTTTATTTCTATATATAAATTGGCATTTACTAATAATAAACAAACTTGTGAAGCAATTTGATATCTACTATTTATATAATAATTTTTATATATAATGAAAATATAACAGAACTCAAACAGCTAGAACTTATTATCGCAACAAATTAATTATTTTTATTTACAAATAATTTACATTTACAACTAGTCTGAAAACATATTACAAGTGACAGGAAATATTAACCAACTCTTGTAAGCTATAAAGTTAGGTATATTCACTTCGCAAGCTAAGTGAATATACCTAACTTTCAGTTAAGCTGTTTTCTCCGTAACTATTACAAACATTATGATCATGCAGGTGGGATAGATTGAAAATCATTTTATGGTAAATGGTATACCTGAGTTATTTCACCATATATGTAAATAATTTTGATCTTTCCCACCTGCATGATAATAATAATTGTGACAGTTACGACAAAGAAGCTTAACTGAAAACTATCGTTAAAATTATCAAAAGCTACTCCTCAGTTAGCTCCAATAACAAGAGAAATAATTACGAGACATGCTCCTGATTTATTTGATTAGTCATATGTGCCAGTTATAATAAGTGTGGGGTATTCCTGTACATTTGATTTTACCCTTGATTATTATTTGTTTCCGGAGTGTAAATTTGAAAGCATTTACCTATTGTTACATATTTGAATAAATATATATTTAATTTCTTGTTAGCTGTTTTTACCCATGTTACTTAGTTTCTTTAAAAAACTTCATCGACTGTAAGATGCATATTTCTATTATATGATAATTTATTAATATTTTCACATATTAATAAATGAATAGTAGGTGTGTAGACCAAAATTATGACTGGGAATCAAATGACCGGGGATCTTTTGACCAGGGATCAATTGACCTAGACCCCCCCCCCCAACCGTTTCCAACTCCAAGCGCACCTACTTCCATGCCTAGCGTAATTTCCATTACTACTCCCATCAACTCTTGTATTTTTTTCACATCACTCTTATACCACAGTTTCACAACCATTTAGATTGAACCCTCATTCTAAACCATGGACCATTTTCTCTCTCTATCCTATTCTTCACATCTGCATATGCTCCTATCTAACTACCTGACATCCTAATATTACTTGCTTCTTCCACCAAACTGAAAGTCCTCCTCATTATCCTCATCATTCCTCTCCCCCTATCTACTCTTCACTTCTTTCACAGCACATACAGATAGACACCCTCTTTTCTCTCCTCTTTCACCCACAATCATAGTTTCATCCGTAGAAACACACTCGTCACTTGCACTTCTTTCACCTCTGAATTCTTTCGCTCCCAATTCCTATCACCCGCAAACGAACCACCTCGCATCCACTTCAACACAACATTAGCATTATTCAGCATTCACACCTCTTTCAATCATACATACCTCATGAACCTGCAATTCAATCATCCCATCCTAACCTTTCACTCAATACTCAATTGTGTCATGCAAATTAACACTCGTATCTAGATACTTCTCATTCATTCCATATTTTTCGAGTAGCAGCAATCCATTATAAAACTAAACTTTTTCTCTGCAGTCCACGTGCTCAAAATCCAACCACATCAGACCACATCATCTTATTTATAACTATGCACTTCAATCTCACTGACGTCTAGATTCTTGCCTTGAATATCATTCTCAACGTTCACTCCGATGTATTTGTAATTTGTGGCATCAGGCTGGAAGAAATGACACCAGAGCAGAGGAGAAGGCAGTTCAGACTCGACCTCTCCCAAATTGTCGTACGAAGAGAAATCCCCGTCCGTTACTGCATTGGTTCCTCCTTTAATCTGCAAAAAAAAGAATGATGAAAATGTTAGTGGTTTTATTGTCAAAAATGTATAGATTGAGATACAACAATTACTTATAGGGTTTGTATATTTTATTTGATAATTGCATTCTGCATGTACAAATTATTTTACATGATTAGTTATTGATAACGTGAAAATCGAAAGACAAATATGTTAAGCACTCAATTCAACATTTTAAGCTATTTTCTTAGTCATATCAGTTGATAAATTTCATTATCTCTTAGACCCTTTACTAACAAATGTTACATTCTCTCTTTACTCTTCAATTGCGCTCATTAAATCGATTATCAGGAAATTCTTTGACACTAAATCTATTCTATCGTTATACTATATCTAACTGGCTTATAACTACCAGAAGTTTAAGGAAAATACTTCGTTACAATTAACGCAGAACAACTACAATGTACTCTGCTTAAGAACTATTATTAAAAGTACTTACAACGATGCCAATGAAAAATTCTGTACAGCAGTTGTTTCTGGTAGAAATCCTAATCATGTGAATTGGGTGAGACATTCCCAAACTCATGAGCATCCAGTTAGAAGACGAATAAGCAGCAGCATAAACGGTATCCACATCTCCGTCGTTAGAATTCTCAGGTCCTCTTATGAAAGAATGATTCAATTATCATAGTTCAACCTTCAATATTTCAAACACATTATTTTTCTATTAACTACAAAAAGATGAATCCTTCAAACAGAAATAGAATAAAATGTTTGAAATTGGTAGTAATTATGAGGAAATTTCACTTTGTTTTGAAAATTTCTCTCTTTTTTTAAATTAACAATATAATGGACATTATTGAAGACATTATTTAGCTCATACAAGGAGATTATTTTATATTACTGGTATTTTAAAAATTGAGGATCTTCACAAGTATTTGTTGCTGCTATATTTTTTTAAATAATAAAGACAAATTCAACTACTCTACTTCTAACCATGTTACTAGGCACTCAAAAGATCCAATTTTACCTCGCCACAGACTTACCCTGACTGAACACAGTGTTCACTACGCTGCTGCCAAACTGTGGCATTCATTACCTTTACACGTTAAAAATATACAGTCGTATAATAGATTCAAAGTCTCTTTAAAGTCATTTTATATACAGCAATTTCGAGATGATTAAATATTAACAAAATTTTAATCTCTCTTTCTGTTCAATGTCTTGTTTTTAATTTCAAAATTATGATGTTTATGTTTCATTTTTTTTCCTACATGATTTCATTAGTTTTTCTTTATTTATGTAAAATATGATCTGAGCTGTAAATTTCATTTTTTTAACTTGCCCGAAAATATCCTATCTTTAGGAAATTATATAGGGGCTTGATGAAGTACTGTTCATTTTTTTTTCATCAATAAAAATCCTTATCCTTAATATTACTTACAGATAAGTAGCTCCAATCGTTTTAGCTGTCACTAATTTATTTTTTCCTACTTCTTCGGTGTATGTGATTGTTGTGTACTTCGCCCAATGCTCTGCATTTGGAGTTTCAATGAACATAATCCAATGTAGTATCCGATCCAATAATCACGCATACTCTATCTGAAGAATAAATAATATTTTAGGTGAAATAATTCAGTAGTTTAACTGATATATGTACAATTAAAGAATGTTCGGGTATTATCGGTCACCTTATTGGGCAAAATCAAAGCTATGAAGGTTTTAGCTATCTACTGATATTAGTTATTTATTGAATAAAAAGTCTTCTATATATATAACAAAAACTTTTAACTCTTCGGTACGGCAATTCAAAATTGAAAGATAATTAATGTTGTTGATATTGTTAAAATTATCATCAACTGATTTTTATCAAAAGAAAAGGAATTTGACATCTGAACTTAGCAATCCGGATTAAGCAATTTGATTTACCAACGACTGGAGACAGTTTTCATTTGCAGATATTTTATACCTACAATCTTATCCTCAAAATAATGAAAAATCAGATTGTGAAACTTACTCGAGTAATAATGAATTACGATGTACTTGAAAGTGACTGCGTAAGCTGCACACTGCACAAGAGAGACGTCAGAGAAGCTCATAGTGTCACCAGGATTCTGAGTACAGGCCTTCCATGGCGGGGGTTTTTGTAACAGCATCATAACTGGGAGACCTGTCGTATCACAATCGCTGATGCCACCAAATTTACATAGCCAGTTAATGCCACGAGCACCTGTTCCCATTTCCCACCAGGTAGAAATAATTAAGAGTGAGACTGTTAAACATCTCATGGAGAGGTGGTACGACATCTTCTCTCTAGGCAACTTATAACAATGACCAAAGCAAAGGGTATTCACCACTCTTACATCTCAACTGTCATTGTAATTGGATCGATGTGGACGGACTAACCCGTGGAGAAAGTTCTAAGCTTGAATAATAATAATAAAAATGAATGAGTTATACAAATGTTCACATTTTTCCATTCAAAATATATATCAAAGTGCGGCATTTATAACACACCATTTCACTAGAACATATTATTATTATACGTTCACTTTGATATTTTAAGTTAAAATCAAACAATTGTTATCATTGTGATAACTAGTTTCCAAAGTAAATCATTTGGAATATACACATCTGAGAATTTTAAATTATAAACTTTAACATAAAATAAAAATATACTTAATATCTGTTATACCTGCATATGTCACGGCACTATCACTTTTCCCCGCCGGACTTTTCACTGCCGGACTTTTCTCCGCCGAATAAAATATCAATAATTTAGGACATTAAAGTATGATTTTGATAAAACAAAAAATTCATCAGCAGAATACACATTTTATTAACAAAATTAGATTCCCGTATGTGCCCATATTGGTTGTTCGATTTTATGACTGTGCCTACGTATTTTCGGATATAATTAAGAGAGGCTACAAAGTACAAACATAATTTCAATACTAATGGATTACCAAATGCTGCAAGGTATTCTAAGCAGCTTCCATTTTTTCTGTTATTCCAACTATATAGTTCTACATATCGTGAAGTTAATATTTTATTTTTCAGCAACTATAGAAAATGGCGATCTATTAACTACACGTTCAAAGTAATGCTTTTCCAGAGCATTAATATATATACTTTTTAATTTATTGATTTATTTATTGAATAATATACCACATAATTAATAAAACTACAATAGATCTTTATTACACTAAATATTGACATCTTTTTTAACGTCCTTCTTTCTATTATGTATATTTAAGATTTGTACCTTAATAATATTATGATAGTTTAGCCATTATTATGAAAATACCTACGTAAGTTAGTGTACAAATCCTTAAATCAAGACTTTTCACCTAGTCATGTTTCAAAACGACTTATATATATTATCATACATTTTCTCTCAAATTCTCCTATGAAACGAATTATCGAATAGTAACCGATACAAAACAGGTTCGGTTCAAGGAGTTGGTGGTGACCCATTTCCACTCATCTAATAAACCTATTCCCACACGACAATAATATTAAAGAAAAAAAATCAGAGAAGGTCTGTTATTTGAGACGGCAAACTTCGGCATATAATTTCGTGGCAACGAATTTATTTGTCGAAACTATTTATTTTCGAAAAATAATCGCAAAATTAAATTATCTTCCAGAGTTTAATTTTTAATAAATCTGGCGGGAAAAGTCCGGCTGGAAAAAGTCCTGGCGGAGAATAGTCTTGGCGGGGAAAATTCCGGCGGGGAATAGTCCTGCAGGGATTATTCCAGCGGGGAATATTCCGTTTCCTATATATCACATCTACAATTTTCCTATAGGATCGAAAATGTACAATTACTTTGAACATTATAATATCTGAGGCTTTTTGATAATAATTTAGAGTTCAGAATAAACTTTCAAAATTTTTTTAAACTGAAAGAGATAAGTTTTTAATCAAACTCATGGGAAATCAAAGTATTTCGTCTTTATAACTTAAATAATTTTCCACTAAGAATGGTCTCTTATGGTGAAAAAAATTCATATAATATCTATTTACAGTTTATTCAAATTTTAAAATACTAATTTAATATCAAAAATGAGAAGAAGCAATAATGGTATTAAAGAAAAGAATATGAATACATTATATCAAATTACAAGAGTATCACATTGTCAAAAGTTATATATATATAACACTTATTAATGAATAATGTTTTCTCTCATAGGTATTATTATATTCATTATAACTATTTTAAAAGTTAGTAATTAACAGAATAATATAAAATCATTTTCAGTAAAACTTTCGTCAATAACTTTTATAGAATGCTTTGTCGTTTGAGTTATTTACTCACCATTACTAAACTTTCGAAACGAGTTTGCCTGATGTATTAAAATATATAAAATATAGTAACCTTCATATAAAATCCACATACTATTTCTATGATGATTTATACTTTTTTATCATCCCATTTCTGTTATTAAATATTCCTGAATACATTTTCGATACGAAGTTCCTACAACAGTCACAGTTTCCTGATTCCCTCCTTCAAAGAATTTGGGCCGATAATTTTTTGACATTTTATACCACATCAGAGTAACCTTTATAGAATGTAGTGAGAGTTCATGAATAATTTTAGAATTTTCAACATTCCAGTAACTGCAATATTTTGTTTTTTGACATGACGAGCGAGATGAAAATCGTGTCTAAACAAATATCGCTGAATCCAAGAGTTTTTGATGGACAGTAATTTTTAGTTTGTGGGTCAAATGTATTTCGTATTGATGATCTTTGATTTGTTTTAGAATATGACCCAATGATTTACTTGTATGTTCGAGTTGGTTAAAGCACTACCTTAACGACCTACTTGGATTTTCTTGAATATCATCTTATACCTTTTTAATGACAACATCACATCGTGCTGTTTTTGGTTTTCCAGAGAGTTATTCAATCAGAAACTGTTCCGAAAACCTAAAATCGGTTTATTGCATTGATAATGCGGTGTGCAGACGCTTCATCGTCAGACATTTCGTCGACAGACATTTTGTTAACCCTTTAGCGACCAGGTGGACACTCGTGTCTCCTTTCATTTAGTAGTCCCATGGGACCAGCTGGCCTTATGTGTCCTCTTCAATTTTTTTATAAATTTAGAAAAAAATTATCATCAAATGATTGTTATATCTTCACTGATGTCTAAGCTCAAAAAAAAAGTTGTTAAATATTTTTTCCAAAGTCAGAAAAAAAGTGGCTCGCTAAAGGGTTAACATATATTTTGTCGACAGGATATCTCGTCTACAAGACATTTCTTCTACAGGACGACGGTACGTCAATAAGAAGTTACCCAAGTTAATATAGCATGTTTCTTCCCCACCACCTCCACTGTATATAAATCATTATCGATGGTATAACCCAGTACAAATTCCGATAATAGATTGTCCTCATTTACCCTCAAACAGCCCTTCAGACTATCTCTCGGCTACTTAATTACCTGAAGATACGGTCACTCTTATCGCAGCATCTGACGGACACCGCATGGAGAGGCTCTGAGATAGGCGAAGAACAATGGTGAGGACAGACTGCTAGTTCTGAAATTAGAACCACCAATTGGCAGTTTGTTATCGTGTCTCTGTGATGTCTGAAATGATGAATTATTTTGGACTAGGAATATTTATCTCACTTGATTTTAATAGATATTTTGCAAGAATTTCTAATATTCATTCATAAAATAGTTTTTAAAATGACACATCTCATATTTATAACCTAAATAATATGAATAACTATATTACGTGCAATTGGTAGAGCGTAAATCTTGACCATTCAATAATATTTGAGTAATAAATGACCTTGACATCAACCTTTGATCCGTTCGCTCCTAAAATCTAATAAACTGGTAACAGGATAATGACCAATCGGATAAACACCTAGTTCCATGCAATTAGGTTGAATGCCTTTTGAGTTATTGAGTTATAAATGAACTTAACCTTGACCTTTGAACTTTGACCGTATCGCTCCCAAAATTTAGCAAAATGATTTCTGGATATTGACATCTGGATATACATCCCACCAAGTTTCAATGCAATACGGTTGTATACTTTTTTCAGTTATAGATGACATTGTCTTGACCTCAACCTATGACCCGTTCGCTACCAAAATCTAGTAAACTGGTAACTGGAAAATGATTAATCGCCCCATCAAGTTTCATGTAATATGGTTGAACGCTTTTTAAGTTAGTTAGTTATAAATGACCTTGACCAAAATTTCACCAAATACTTACTGGATATTGACCAATCATCCCATCAAATTTCATGGAATATGGTTATGTAATTTTTGAGTTATAGATGGCACTGTTCTTGACCTTTGAACAGATCGCTCCCAAAATTATACCAACAGGTTCCTGGACATTGACCAATCGTCTTGCTGCATTTTAAGCAATTTGATAGAATACTTTTTGACTTATGCGAAAGAATCTAGATGTAAATTTATTAATGCCGTCTAAAATATAACCTTCCGCTTTCTGCGAAGGTAATAATTCTGAATATAGATGTTGGGCTTCTTATTATGAATATCAATAATTATATTTTATAAGTATCAGTTACTATTCTTTACAATTATCAAATATCATAATTTATATATATCAGTTGTAATATCTTATAGATATCATATATTATATCTCTATTAATATCTAAGTTTCAGATATTAATAAATCAACACTAACTGTATGTTAAATCATGTATGTATACATATATTTTTAATTCGTACACCAATATACTTATTAGTGAATAACATATTGAGAACGCGTTATTTCTAACGGATTAGTACACTCGTAATATAATCCATTTCAAACTTTTCATTTCATCACAAAATTCTTTTCTAAACTTTCAAGTTACTCTAAAATGTAAATGCAATAGAAGATTTTATTAAGAGTTTCAAAATGTCACCACCAGGTGCCGCTCTGAAGTTTCAGGTGAGTTTTAATATTATGGTGAGAAACTTACCGATATATTTAATGGGGAAATGAAACAATTTATCGACGGATGAAATTAATGGAGAATGTAACTTTAATGACTGTAAATATTAAGTATTTGAATGAAATTCAAATTAAATGTACTAATTTATTTTCGTGAATTTGAATTTTATTATGCAGATTTATATAAATTGGACTCAAAATGCGATATTTTCAAAAACAAGGTATGATTTTATATTATGATGTGAGGAGTACTATTACATATACTATTACATATACTATTACATATACTATTACATATACTATTACATATACTATTACATATACTATTACATATACTATTACATATACTATTACATATACTATTACATATACTATTACATATACTATTACATATACTATTACATATCCTTCATAGACACTTGAACTATTTTAACTTATAAAATACTTTTATGTCACTAATACACACCATTCTCACCATTACACACCATTCTCACCAATACACACCATTCTCACCATTACACACCATTCTCACCAATACACACCATTCTCACCATTACACACCATTCTCACCAATACACACCATTCTCACCATTACACACCATTCTCACCAATACACACCATTCTCACCAATACACACCATTCTCACCAATATACACCATTCTCACCAATACACACCATTCTCACCAATACACACCATTCTCACCAATACACACCATTCTCACCAATACACACCATTCTCACCAATATACACCATTCTCACCAATACACACCATTCTCACCAATACACACCATTCTCACCAATACACACCATTCTCACCATTACACACCATTCTCACCAATACACACCATTCTCACCATTACACACCATTCTCACCAATACACACCATTCTCACCAATACACACCATTCTCACCAATATACACCATTCTCACCAATACACACCATTCTCACCAATACACACCATTCTCACCAATACACACCATTCTCACCATTACACACCATTCTCACCAATACACACCATTCTCACCATTACACACCATTCTCACCAATACACACCATTCTCACCAATACACACCATTCTCACCAATATACACCATTCTCACCAATACACACCATTCTCACCAATACACACCATTCTCACCAATACACACCATTCTCACCAATACACACCATTCTCACCAATACACACCATTCTCACCAATACACACCATTCTCACCAATACACACCATTCTCACCAATACACACCATTCTCACCAATACACACCATTCTCACCAATACACACCATTCTCACCAATACACACCATTCTCACCAATACACACCATTCTCTCTCTCCAATACACGCCATTCTCACCAATACACACCATTCTCACCAATACACACCATTCTCACCAATACACACCATTCTCACTATTACACACCATTCTCACCAATACACACCATTCTCTCTCTCCAATACACGCCATTCTCACCAATACACACCATTCTCACCAATACACACCATTGTCACCAATGCACACCATTCTCACCAATACACACCATTCTCACCAATACACACCATTCTCACCAATACACACCATTCTCACCATTACACACCATTCTCACTAATACACACCATTCTCACCAATACACACCATTCTCACCATTACACACCATTCTCACCAATACACACCATTCTCACCATTACACACCATTCTCACCAATACACACCATTCTCACCATTACACACCATTCTCACCAATACACACCATTCTCACCATTACACACCATTCTCACCAATACACACCATTCTCACCATTACACACCATTCTCACCAATACACTGCTTTATATCAAAAATGTTTCATTTGGTTATAATCACATCATTTGGAATTCTTCTGATGTTGCAATTCATGTTTCAGTTCCTGTTTTGTTTGGATATTAATCAACAACTGGCAATTCCGTTTTCCAAATTACCAATTACTTTTGGAATATAGTTAAGGAATCAATGACAATGCCTAGACATGTTATGACGTCATATAGGTAGAGATTCAAAATACAGTGAAAATCCTCTTTGGTAAATGTAAAGTCCTGAGTGTAGAGGGCAAAGTATTACAACGCATATAGTGGAGAAATTTTCTTTAGTGTGTTATGACCGCCATCATTTTCTTAAATTTAAAACGGTTGACGATGCATGGTAGACTAAAGAAAATTTGTTCGCTTCACGGGATAGCTTTCTTACTAATGACTATACATTCACTGTGGAGAAATTTTTCTCAGTGTTCTTTACACAATAATGATATCAATGCATTTCTAATTGAAAATGTAGCAAGAAGTCATTGATATAATAAATCTATATCAATGCGTCGTTTAGCTCAACAATGGTTCCCGGGAAATTAAAATTGATTTATGACCAATAGATTATAGTGTGTATGATCTATTATCACCAATCATTTGCTTTTTTCCAAGCAGTAATACATCATTGGGGGTTTAATGTCTGGTTCAAAATCAAAGCCTATAAAATAGATGAATGAAAGGCAGTTTGAAAAAGCATTAAAATAAAAAAGAAGTGAAATATGAGTTAAATCACCTATCATCATTCGGAAACAATCAATGCAGAAAATATACTCCGTGAATGCACACTTACTAAGGTATCAGACGGAAAGGGACACAAGTACCGGTCACTTCTTTTACGGATTGAAGAGGAAAAGGAAGAGATGATAGTAAATGATTTAACCTTCCGATTGGACTGGGTCCATTTAACCAACCGATTGACGGAGTGAATTTAACCAACGAAATTGAAAGAGCGACTTTAACAAACCGATTGACCAAGATTCAATTTTGGCCCACCTATTGACCTGGAAGCATTTAACGAACCGATTTACCGCGGGCCTTTAACTCACCTATTGATCGATATCCAATTGACCAGCCGATTGACCTAGGTTCATTTAACCAACTGATTTATCGTGGCCCATTTGATCCACTGAATTACCGGACTTGCAAATCCAACGATTGACCGAACACGACAACCAGCAAAATGACCGGGGCACGTTTAACAAAACGATTTACCGTGGCCTACCCAGGAAGAATATTATGGTGGGGTCATAGAAGATTATGGTGGACAGACATTATAGGGGGCTAGATCTTACGTGATTATAGATAATATTCGATATATATCATCCTTGTGCAAAACATCCTATAAACATCTATAATCACCGTAATATATCCCAACCATGATGTATAGTAGATTATATCAACCAAAATCTCCGAATATTTTCTGATAATGTTCCTTATATGAACTTCTATGAATGAACCATCTTAAATCTACGAAAATTTTCTGATAATATTCTTTATATAAACTTCTATGACTGATCCATCTTAAATCTTCTACTATTTTCTGATAATATTACTTATATGAACTTCTATGACTGAACCATCTTAAATCTTCGAAAATTTTCTGATGGTATTTATTATATGAACTTCTATGACTGATCCATGGATCAATCATAAAAGTTCATATAAGAAATACCATCAGAAAATTTTCGGAGATTTAAGATAGTTCAATCATAGAAGTTCATATAAGAAATACCATCAGAAAATTTTCGGAGATTTAAGATGGTTCAATCGTAGAAGTTCATATAAGAAATACCATCCGAAAATTTTCGGAGATTTAAGATGGTTCAATCATAGAAGTTCATATAAGAAATACCATCAGAAAATTTTCGAAGATTTAAGATGATTCAGTCATAGAAGTTCATATAAGAAATACCATCAGAAAATCTTCGGAGATTTAGGATGGTTCAGTCATAGAAGTTTATATAAAGAATATTATCAGAAAATCTTCGCAGATTTAAGATGTTACAGCCATTCAAATTCATGGTAGGATTAATATCAGAAAATCTTCGTAGATTTAAGATGGTTCATTCATAGAAGTTCATGTAAGGAACATTATCCGAGAATATTCGGAAATTTTGGTTGATATAATCTACTAAACATCATGGTTGGGAAATATTACGGTGATTACAGATGTTTATAGGATGTTTTGCACAAGGATGATATTTATCGAATATTATCTATAATCACGTAAGATCTAGCCCCCTATAATATCTGTCCACCATAATCTTCTATGACCCCAACATAATATTTTCCCTGGGTAACGATATCGAGGGAATATTCAAGGAATTAGTGAAAATTAGTTTATCCCTATTGATATCGAGGGAATAGTCCCAGAATTACTGAAAATTTGTTGATCCCCTAAAAATATCGATGGAATATTCAGGAATTACTAAAAATAAGTTGATTCCCTAACAAAATCGAGTGAATATTCCAGGAATTAGTGAAAAATAGTTAATCCCTTTGAATTATAAAAGAAACGATTATAAAAGAAAAGAAATAATTTGAAACTATATTTATCGATGATAACCTAAAGAAAAACTTGAGTTATCATATTGCATAAACGTCATTAAAAAACCTACTTCTACTGTGTCCAGGATGGTCGAGTGGTTAGCGTCGCAAGCAGAAGTCAACAAGGTGCTGGTTCGAAACCCGGCAACATCACTTCATTTCTTTCTCCATTTCTCTCCATTTAATTTGTATATAACAATATGTATCATTTAACTAATTCATGTAAAGTTAAACGTACACGTACAAATGCAGTATATGCTAGGAAATATTAATTTTGGTATTCTACTATGATTATGGGTGAAATCATCTGATAATATAGGAGATTCCCCCCTCTAATTATAGGAGTGAACATGGTGGAAAACTTGGACATAAGCACCCCCAATTCTCTTCTATGATTATGGTAGAAAGACTCCTTTAATCTCCCAAAATCTTCTATGATTATGGGTGAAATCATCTGATAGTATAGGAGATTCCCCTCTTTAATTATAGGAGTGAACATGGTAGAAAACTTGGACATAAGCACCCCCAATTCTCTTCTATGATTAAGGTAGAAAGGCTCCTTTAATCTCCCAAAATCTTCTATGTCCCTCCTATAATTTTCTCCCTGGGTAATTAACTAGCCAATTTATCGGATCCAATTTAACAAACCTATTGACGGGGGGCTATTTAACCAAGTGATTGAATGAGATCTAATTTATCAACTGATTTACCGGGGCCCGATCAGCCAACCAATTTACCGGGGCCCATTTAACCAACCGATTGATCATAATCCATTTGACCAACCAATTGTCCAGAGCACAAATAACCATTCGATATACAAAGCCCATTTAACAAACAGAATTACCGGTGACCATTTAACCAACCGATTTACCGGAGCACATTTAAACCAACAGATTTACCTGGACTCTTTTAACTATGAAGTCATGTTGTGGGCTTTTTTCACGGTGTTTTTTCCCTTTCAGTGACTGCTTCAGAAGCTTTTGCATAAATTTTACTTTGAGACGAATATCGCCAGAGGTTAAATTTATGCATTAATGCAGTTGAATAAATATGAGAAATATTTAGATATGCATAGAGTGAGAGACGGAGGAATTCAGGTATATTGATATATTGACAGTTATAAGAATATATATCAGACCATTATTTGAATGCAATGCCGTGTGCTTATTCTATAGTCAATTTTATTAACACATGATGCTATTATGGATATTTTAAAATTAAGTCTAAAACTGTTTTCATTACTTTTTAATAGTGGATATAAGAAGAAATTTCCTTCAGTCTTTTCTTATTCATTTTCGTAATCTTTCTAAATCCCTTCTTATATTTTCATTAATTTCTTTATTATATTTATTTTGTTCTGTATCCCTCTTTTATCTTAATTCATTTCTTTATTTTATTCAGGATCCCTCTTTTATTTTATTCATTTCTTTATTTTATTCAGGATCCCTCTTTTATTTTATTCATTTCTTTATTTTATTCAGTATCCCTCTTTTATTTTAATTCATATCTTGATTTTTACACTCCATTCAGATAATAAAAAGTTTTCCACTTCAGAATATGGTGATGAGGAAATGGAAGAGTCATTCGGGGTAAACTTTTGTTATCAGCTGATTAGGACACAAAATGGGACAGATAAAACAGAATGGGACAGAGTGAAGCAGAATGGGGCACAATGGGAGAGACTAAATAGAATGGGACGGAGAGGGGCAGAATGGAACAGAGAAAACAGAACAGGACAGAGTGGGGCAGAATGGGACAGAGAAAACAGAATGGGACAGAGAAAACAGAATGGAACAGAGAAAACAGAATGGGACAGAGAAAACAGAATGGACAGAGAAAACAGAATGGGACAGAGAAAACAGAATGGGACAGAGTGAGTCAGAATAAGAGAGAATGGGACAGAGAAAATAGAATGAGAAAGAGTGGGGCAGAATGGGACAGAGAAAAAAGAATGGGACAGAGAAAAACGAATAGGACAGAGTGGGGCAGAATGGGACAGAATGGGCTAGTATGGGACGGAGTACGACATAATAGGACAGAGAAAACAGAATAGGACAGAGTGGGGCAGAATGGGACAGAGAAAACAGAATAGGACAAAGTGAGGCAGAATGGGCTAGTATGGGACGGAGTACGACAGAATGGGACAGAAAAAAGAGAATAGCACAGAGTGGGGCAGAATGGAACAGATAAAACAGAATGGGACAGAGTGGGGCAGAATGGGACACAGGAAACAGAATGGGACAGAGAAAACAGAATGGGACAGAGAAAACAGAATGGGACAGAGTGGGGCAGAATGGGACACAGAAAACAGAATGGGACAGAGAAAACAGAATGGGTCAGAGAAAAAAGAATGGGACAGAGAAAACAGAATGGGACAGAGTGAGGCAGAATGGGACAGAGAAAACAGAATGGGACAGAGTGGGGTAGAATGGAACAGAGAAAACAAAATAGGACAGAGTGGGGCAGAATGGGACAGAGTGGGGTAGGATGGGACAGAGTGGGGTAGAATGGGACAGAGAAAACAAAATAGGACAGAGTGGGGCAGAATGGGACAGAGAAAACAGAATGGGACAGAGTGGGGTAGAATGGGACAGAGAAAACAAAATAGGACAGAGTGGGGCAGAATGGGACAGAGAAAACAGAATAGGACAGAGTGGAGCAGAATGGGACAGAGAAAACAAAATAGGACAGAGTGGGGCAGAATGGGACAGAGAAAACAGAATAGGACAGAGTGGGGCAGAATGGGACAGAGAAAACAGAATAGGACAGAGTGGAGCAGAATGGGACAGAGAAAACAGAATAGGACAGAGTGGGGCAGAATGGGACAGAGAAAACAGAATAGGACAGAGTGGGGCAGAATGGGACAGAGAAAACAGAATAGGACAGAGTGGGGCAGAATGGGACAGAGAAAACAGAATAGGACAGAGTGGAGCATAATGGGACAGAGAAAACAGAATAGGACAGAGTGGGGCAGAATGGGACAGAGAAAACAGAATAGGACAGAGTGGGTCAGAATGGGACAGAGAAAACAGAAAAGGACAGAGTGGGGCAGTATGGGCTAGTATGGGACGAAGTACGATAGGATGGGTTAGAGATTAGACGGAGCGTGACCAAATTGGAAATGATGAAACAGAGTAACAGAGTGAGACAGAACGGGACAGAGTAGATAGAGTGGGACAGCAGGGGACATAGTGAATCTCCTAAGACCCTACAATAACTTAATCTTTTTTAATCACTCTAAAACTTTCTTTCTGTGTATATGCATATATAGAATTACATTAAAATAGATAGTTATGAAAATAAATTTTATCCATATGCATATTTATTTCATGGTTTTTGTAGTTTCTCTCATTTTCCAAGTAAATTGATAATAATTTTTGTCATGCAAGTAAAACTATTTGTTTTGAATACCATCTTGTATGGAGAATTAATTAAATCATTTTTACTGTATTTACATATTATTTTAACGATGTAATAACATCGTTAAAATAATATGTAAATACATCAAGAAAACAAATTAACAAAATACTGTTTACATTAACCTTCACCGTGTTATTATAAAATCCACATTAGAATTCTCCAAGGCGATACTAAGTATCCATCCTCCAGTTTGAATAATTTAGTATGCAATTTGAATAAAAGTTCCAGTGAAGTAATTTAACTGACTTTAATTCAGACTTCCTTTCCATTCAAATTTATTCTGGAGATCTGAATACAAATCATTTCAATCTGAGAATGAAAAGACGGCTAAATTCATGGTATTATTTAGTCTATGAGAGCTGAATACTGTGAATAGTCTTTATTCACGGTATAATTTAGTCTATAAAAGCTATAAGAAGTCTTTATTCACGGTATCATTTAGTTTATGAAAGCAAAATAGTCTTTATTCACTGTATTATTTAGTCTATGAAAGCAAAATAAACTTTATATACGGTATCATTTAGTCTATGAGAACTAAGTAGTCTTTATTCACGGTGTTATTTAGTCTATGAGAGACAAGTAGTCTTTATTCACGGTATCATTTAGTTTATGAGACATAAGTAGTCTTTATTCATGGTATTATTTAGTCTGTGAGAGAGAAGTTGTCTTAATTCACGGTAACATTTAGTTTATGCGACCTAAGTAATCTTTATTCACGGTATTATTTAGACTATAAAAGCAAAGTTGTCTTTATTCACGGTATTATTTAGTTTATGAAAGATATTTAAGGGCACCGTACTTGGAAAAATCTCATAATTTTAACATTTTCTATATTTCGTAAATAGCTATCTAGTACCCTTCCAGATGTTTGAGTGAAATATCAGAGCTCTATAGTCACTATAATCCTCTGGGGGGAAAGAGAAAGAGTGAGGCGAGGATTGGGGCAGCGTGATATGCTTTACACACTCCCTATCAGCCACTGATAATTCGTAATAATTAATCATCTCGCAATATCTGGTATTGTTTTTGCTACTGAGACCACACACAAAAGCTATTGGCTACAATTACCATCAGTGGCACTCCATATCTACACTGCACCTTTGAATGCTTCTTTCTGGCACTTCTCAAAACGGACAAATTTTGGTACTCAAAAGCCTAAGGCTTTTACAATTTTATAGCTACGGCATTATGGTTCTTTGCATTCGATTCTCCTAGAGATATTCTAGAGCTGTCAATCCTTGCTTTTTTCGAATTGTTTTTCAAAATATTAAATTTTGAAAAAAAAATGTTTTTGATTGTTTTTGTCACGAAAAAATGAAATGCCCCAGCTTCAAATTATAGGAGCCTTAGGCTTTTTTTGGAAAGGGTTCAAATTCCAATTACTCGTTTTTTAGGGTTTTAATCGAAAAACTGCCATAAACAAAAACGACAGAGAATTTAATTTTATACTAGAGTACTAAGTTTCAGAGCCGTAGCTTCATTAATACAAATATTTTCAAAAACCAAGTATGGTCCCCATAAGTAGTCCTTATTCACGATATTATTTAGTCTATGAAAGCTATATAAGTAGTCTTTATTCACAGACTTATTTAGATGATTGAAACTGAATAATCTTTATAAAGTTCTCTTAATATTTCTTTCACTACTAATTGCTCCATTCAGCCAGAATCTGGATTACCATTTTAATCAATTTGCAAATTTATATTCTATTGGTTTTCCCTCTTAATATTCGATGACCTCAACATAATCTAACATTCTCTGAGTAAAAGTATTCATATCATTAATGTGCAATCATATTAACTACTAACAATATTCGATGCAAAATCATACGGTCATTAAAATATTCTATCTATAATAATGACTAAAAAGTCTACGATAACAAATTGACGATAATGATCATTTTATTATCAGAATGATATCACTGTATATAACAACCATTTTATCTGATTTATTGTAATTTATTTTACACATTCACTAATGATGAGATTTACTGAAACCTTTTTTTCTTATTCTACATATAGAAGTGTAAGTAGAGTAAAGCTACTATCTGACATTTGGAAAAAATCGATGGAAACTCGAATGATTTATAGACATTTTACTCTATTTTCTTTGGAAATATAGTTGATTATGTTCGTTTTCCAGAATGATTATAAAATAAATGAAAAATTGCAATATCTTGAATAGCGAATGTATTTTTCACATAATTTGATATTCATCGATACAAACCATATTAAATATATTTATCCAAACTTTAGATCTTGATTAAATAAAAAAAAAATTCATAGAAATTTCATACCTGTAATCAATCAACTCACTATTGCTACTAATTCCCATTCCTGTATTCAATTAATTGTTCATTCCTATTGATTGATATTCCCGAATTCAATCAATTTGATGACAGCAACATGTTGCCCATATTGAAATGTTAACAGTTAATTGCAGGGTAGGTGTTGGAGATGTTTTTTGTTATTATTAAATAGATAAACCAAAGCTTTTACTATTATTAACATTTAATAATCCAACGCAATTCTACTATTAACATTAAATAAACAACCGCACTTACTATTTACAGTAGATAAATAAACGCATTACTACTATTAACAGTAGATAAACCAATGCAGTACTACTATTAACACTATTTAAATAGATACACCAACGCGTTACTATATACTATTATCAGGATTTTTAAATATTTTCCTAATTTGAATTTTGGCAGCATATTCGTAACAAATGACATTTTTGGTATTGGAGATATATAAGTGTGGCTCCATTCCTTGTGGTTGCACTCTCAATGCACACTGTAAGTTATCTATACCTAACTAGTCACACTGTAAGTTAACTAACCAGTCACACTATACGTAACTAGTCACACTATAAGCTATCCAATCAGTCACACTGTACATAAAACGGATGAAAATTTTATTAAAATAATTACTATTGGTACGTATATCAGTAAGTATCGGTGCATATTCATTCAAAAAATTTTATAAATTCATAATGGCTTGATCGATGAAGAAATACCTGAATTAACTCTGTTTTCTCGTTATATTATTTCTTTGTAATATCTCACAGACTGTTAAAATGTAGGGACAAAAGTTTCTTTCTTTCATGATCAATAAAAATGTTTCAATCTCTATTATTTAATTACAATTACCATTGAAAGATGTGGCAACAAACCGTCCGTGTGCGCACCCACACGTAGACTATATAGAATTGACTGGTAATGCGGCAGTCACCATGCGCCAAGGGAACGCATTAACCTGCGTCAAGAATTGTCCGTCACTTGACGGTGCGTTCAAGAGACGCTCGTGTGCCCACATGTCCGAGAGTTAATGCTATTTTAGGGTCATGCGTCAAGCCGGACGGCAAAGAACGCTCGTGTGCGGGGGCCCTTAGATTTAGACTAACCATTTATAATCGTAGACAGATGATTTTCTCTTATCTACAAGATTCTCCAATTCAAGTGCAACTATCTGAAATTATACATAGATAATCACCAGAAAACTTTCAACAGATTTCCAACTTATATCATCTGCTGTAAAATTTTATTATACTACATATACAAATTTTCATTCATCTATGTACAATAAAATAAAATTAGGCTCCAAGCAGCACATCACAGTTCGCTTACAAACGATAGTCAATAACTTAATTTTCCAATAAACTCCACAGTTTATGACAGCGTCAGTACATTTACTGAGAAGTGAAATCTGTAGCGATAAACTTAGTGAAAACTCACCGATACTCTGCAGTGAACCTTATCACCTTATCTGAGATAAAACTCACCGATACTCTGCAGTGAACCTTATCACCTTATCTAAGATAAAACTCTCCGATACTCTGCAGTGAACCTTATCACCTTATCTAAGATAAAAACTTACCGATACTCTGCAGTGAACCTTATCACCTTATCTAAGATAAAACTTACCGATACTCTGCAGTGAACCTTATCACCTTATCTAAGATAAAACTCACCGATACTCTGCAGTGAACCTTATCACCTTATCTAAGATAAAACTTACCGATACTCTGCAGTGAACCTTATCACCTTATCTAAGATAAAACTTACCGATACTCTGCAGTGAACCTTATCACCTTATCTAAGATAAAACTTACCGATACTCTGCAGTGAACCTTATCACCTTATCTAAGATAAAACTTACCGATACATTGACATTCACACAGAGAACGGTTTTGTTAAATTTACAAAACGTATTTTGTCGATAACATTTGGTTATGGTAATGGGAAAATTTTCTTATATTAACCATCAATTGAGTTAAATCAGCAATAAAATATTGTTCACAGATTTCTTCACTACAACAAAATATTTTTTTAAGTTAACAGTACAATTTTTGTTATGGAATATTGTTAAGGTTACTAAAAAAGGTTTGTTCATATTAACTTAAATATTGCTATGATAACAATAAAATATTGTTAAATGTTTTTTTATTTATAACAAAATGTTTTTGTAGTAGTAACTTGAAAAATTTAGTTAAAATATAACATTGTTGTTTAACAAAATACCTTTGTCTCTATAAATAATAATTTTACTACAATAATATTATATTTTTATTGATATATTTTTTACTATTAATAATATTATATTGTCATTAGTAATAATTATCTGCCATCTTTTTGTTATTAGGCTTCATATAAATTTCAAGTTACCATAATATGTATTCATTGTTCGTACATTGTTCGTACAGAATCAATATATATATAAATTTATACGTGTTTTTTGAGTGCTATTTTGCATCGATATTCCCACGTATGTCCCACGCGTGATGTCCCTCGTCTGTTTTACGCGGGAAAAAGTAATGCATTGGGTTTTGGGGCAAATCTTAATGGTAAAAATATTGATACATATTGTAGCAAGTTCATTCCAAAGCCTTATTTACGTATCATAACTACGTAAGTAATGATACACACTAGTAGGTATCTATGTAGGTATTGATTGATAACACCTAGTAAGAAACTAGGTAGGTAGGAGGGAATTAATAGATTTTAATAGATAGCTGTTTTAAAAATATTCAATTTAAATCTTCTATTGCTTGTTATTATGAAAAAGAAAAGATACGAAATCAATAGAATATTAAATAATATTTATTTATACTAACTTTAAAAGGCATGCATGTTTTCATATTGCTTATAGTTCATTCCAATCCTACTTCTACCATGTCCAGGATGGCTGAGAGGTTAGCGCCGCAGACTGGAGATTGGAGATCGTCAGTTCGAGTCCTGATTGTACCACTTCACTTCTATGTTCATTTATTCCCATTTAATTTGTATATAACAACTTGTAACATTGAGCTAATTGATATACAGCCAATTTTACATATACACTATATGCAATATAATAAGAAATAGTAATTAAAACAGCATAATCTATTTTTTCAGTTAAAATAACAAAATGATTTTGTTACTACAAAAAATTATTTGTGTTGCTTTAATTATACTTTTTGTTGACATAACAAAATACATTTTTTGAAGTAACAGTATTGTAATGTTACTATAACAAATAAGCTCTAGTTACTGTTACCTTAAATATTCTAGTGTAACTATAACAAAAAAACCTCAACAAAAATATATATTTACTGTAACAAAATTATTTTGATGGCTCATAGCTGACTAACTTATTTTGTTGATACTACCAAAAACCTAATTTTTTTTGTTGTACCAACAAAACCGTTCTCTGTGTGTTGGTGATAGACAATAGAGCTTCGTGTGTAAGTCTCTATACTTATTATAACAAACTAATTGGTGGCCAATTAATAGAACTATCCAATATTTCAATTGTTTCCCTCAGTTATATCCAATATAGGATCTTTTTACCGTTTATACCCTTTACTCACGCTGGATAACACCTATTGAAACTCCCTTTCTACATAAATAAAGTATCTATGTTGCGATAGACTAGTTGCAGATTATCATTAGATAGAGTCCACATCCTCTTCTCAATATTCACAGCTTCCAATTATTGCCCCCCTCCAATCTTCGAAGAGCCCACCAAACCATTCTCTTCCTCTCTCTTTGTACCTCAACTCCTTAATTAGAATAATGATCTGTGTTCATTCTTGTACTTCAATTACATTATGTTAAACATGGCTGCCGGGTGTTGGTTAGGTTGCGATTAAATCCTCTGATGCTGTCCTCTGAGCAAGGATCTGAAACTACAAACTACACAGAAATGATACACTGATCAGTCGTTTACTCCTCTCCGCTACAGGTAAATTGTCTGAGTGCTGCACTGATCATTTGTTTGATCCTCTACGTTACAGGTAAATTGTCTGAGTGCTATACTGATCAGTCGTTTGATCCTCTCCGCTACAGGTAAATTGTCTGAGTGCTACACTGATCAGTCGTTTGATCCTCTACGCTACAGGTAAATTGTCTGACTGATAGACTGATCATTCGTTTGATCCTCTACGCTACCGGTAAATTATCTGACTGATAGACTGATAATTCGTTTGATCCTCTACGCTACCGGTAAATTATCTGACTGATAGACTGATAATTCGTTTGATCCTCTACGCTACCGGTAAATTGTCTGACTGATACACTGATCATTCGTTTGATCCTTTACGCTACCGGTAAATTATCTGACTGATAGACTGATAATTCGTTTGATCCTCTACGCTACCGGTAAATTGTCTGACTGATACACTGATCATTCGTTTGATCCTCTACGCTACCGGTAAATTATCTGACTGATAGACTGATAATTCGTTTGATCCTCTACGCTACCGGTAAATTGTCTGACTGATAGACTGATAATTCGTTTGATTCTCTACGCTACCGGTAAATTGTCTGACTGATACACTGATCATTCGTTTGATCCTCTACGCTACCGGTAAATTATCTGACTGATAGACTGATAATTCGTTTGATCCTCTACGCTACCGGTAAATTGTCTGACTGATACACTGATAATTCGTTTGATCCTCTACGCTACCGGTAAATTGTCTGACTGATACACTGATTATTCCTTTGATCCTCTACGCTACAGGTAAATTGTCTGACTGATACACTGATTATTCGTTTGATCCTCTACGCTACCGTTAAATAGTCTGACTGATACACTGATTATTCGTTTGATCCTCTACGCTACCGGTAAATTGTCTGACTGATAGACTGATAATTCGTTTGATCCTCTACGCTACCGGTAAATTGTCTGACTGATACACTGATCATTCGTTTGATCCTTTACGCTACCGGTAAATTATCTGACTGATACACTGATCATTCGTTTGATCCTCTACGCTACCGGTAAATTGTCTGACTGATACACTGATCAGTCGTTTGATCCTCTACGCTACAGGTAAATTGTCTGACTGCAACACTGATTATAAATTTGATGTTTTACTCTACAGCGAAAATTATATGACACTTACTGTACTGGTCGAGGAATTACAGCTTATTAATTTACATTTTGATTGCTACATTGACCCGTAAATAAAGGCGTGAAAGAATAGCTGCAGGATTAACAAAAACCATCGCTTCCTCTTCGAAATGAACTTTGAATGGTATCCTGGTGTATTTGTTTGCTCAATTTACAAAATTGCTCTATCTTAAGATGAAAGTAATTGATTTAGTATATTCTAATAATGTACACAAAATAAAATTGCAAGTGGTAATACACCATATATGTATTACATGTGGTTTTAAATCAAAATGTGGTAAAAAACGTGTTCTAAACATACATTAAAAGTATGGTTATTGACATGTGGTTATAATTTGGGTAATTTAATACGCATACAATAATAAATAATTTGACGACTGAAATCTTGATCTAGGAAAGGAGCTCATTAAAATACATATTTATTCGTATAGATGATTTGTGATGTCAACTGATGGTGAAATTAATGACCTGTATTCATAGTTTGTAGAATAATATTTACAATATTCAATCACTCTGAGATCATAGGATAGCGTAATTAATTAGATAACCGAAAAAGTCCTATCATCTGATAGGACTTTATAGAATGGCTTGAAAATGAGATTTTAATAATTTCCAATCTTTTTTATGTAATCTTTTTCTTTTCAATAAATATCCTTATCCTTATCCTTATCCTTACCCTTATCCTTATCCTTACCCTAATTCTCATCCTTATCCTCATCCTTATCCTCATCCTCATCCTTATCCTCATCCTTATCCTTACCCTTATCCTTTCCCTTATCATTACCCTTATCCTTACCCTTTATCCTTATCCTTATCCTCATCCTCATCCTTATCCTTATCCTTACCCTTATCTTCATCCTTATTCTTATCCTTTTCCTCATCCTTATCCTTATCCTTACCCTTATCCTTACCCTTATTCTCACCCTTATCCTCATCCTTATCCTCATCCTTATCCTCATCCTTATCCTTACCCTTATCCTTTCCCTTATCATTACCCTTATCCTTACCCTTATCCTTATGCTTATCCTCATCCTTACCCTTATCCTTATCCTTATCCTCATCCTTACCCCTATCCTTACCCTTATCCTTACCCTTATCCTTACCCTTATCCTTACCCTTATCGTCATCCTTATTCTTATCCTTTTCCTCATCCGTATCCTTATCCTTATCCTCACCCTTATCCTTATCCTTATCCTCATCCTCATCTTCTTCCTGACCAAACGCCCCCGTCAGGGGCGCGGTCCCTCCTCCGGCTCCCGACCACCGCAGCCCCTCTGGTGCCGAGCGAGGTTGGCCGCCGACTGCTCCCGCCTGCAAAAAATGCACATAACCCTCTTAGTTCTAAAACCCCTTACTGCTAATTCTACCCCTACGTCTTCCCCCCCCTCCACCCGTAACCCTACCCCTGCCCCCCCTACCAGCCCCCCCGGATCCCATACCTGCCTACAACTCCTTACATGCCTAGCATAATTTGCCCGACTAACTACCCTCCTACACTTATGGCATTCCCTCCTATTCCCATCTACTGCTACCCCCCCACCACATGTTTCCATGTGGTTCTTCCTAGCCCCCTCAGTCTCTAAGCTTACCCCACACCTATCACAACTAAACCTAACCCTATCCTCAGCTAACCTATGTATCCTTTTCTCATGCACCACTAACCCCCCCCTAGACTTACATACCTTGTCACACCCTTCCCAGTGACACCTAAAACCCTCTACCTCTTCCCTTCTATCCTGAGCTACTACCCTATCTACCTTTTCTTCCCGTCTACCCCATTCGTACTTATGCCCCTGCTGCCTCTCCCATAGCTCCAAATGCTCCCTCCTCTCCTTCACAATCTTCTTCCACCCATCCCTATCTCCCACTAACCTCTCAACATCCGTATAGTCCACACCTGCCTCCCTAAGTAACCTCTTCCAATACAGCCCCGTCTTCCTCTTCCTACCTTTCTTTTTCCCTAATCCTTCTAGTCCCTCATACCACCCTAACACAGCTGCCTTAACCTGCCTATCGTTCCCCATCCTCATCACATGCCCTAACCTTTCTAGTACCCTCACTTCTATCTTAGTCCTAATCGATCTAATCCCTAACCTGGCCCTAACATCCCACATATTCTCCCCCCTACTTTCCATTTGCCTTAGTGGCTCCCCATTCCTATTACTCCAAACATACCTATACTTCCTATCTATCCAACTCTGTAACTTCTTTATATCCTTCCCCCACCAAACCCTAACACTACAATCAAACAATAACCCACTCTCTACACAACCCTCTAGAATCTTACCCTGCCACCTCTTACTTAGCCTAGATCCCTTTAATTGCCCCTTAACCTTAGCCCATAACCCATTTGCCCGTCTAATCCTATTCCTACTATCCTCTTCAGGTCCCATCCAAGATCCTAGCACCCTAATTCCCTCACTATCTCTATCCCCAAAAACTAAAACCTCTTCCTTATCTTCGTTATTCCTCTCCTCAAACTTACCCATAACCTCCTTAATCTTCCTTACTCCCTCTTCTAATTCTACCCCCTCACCTATAATGGTAGTGTCATCGGCAAAGAGTGACGATGTCAAGGTCAGACTCTTTGCCTCCGAGCACCCCTTTTCCCACCTACCTTCTCCCGCGAAAGACCCCCCCGGTATCCAGTGCCACTTTATTCCCACCCTTTCACCCCCTAGCTCCCTTCTAGCTTCCTCCGCCTGTCTGATCACCGCCTGGTGAAAAACGTTAAACAGAACAGGCGAAGTTGCACACCCCTCCCTCAAACCCCTAGCTGGCACCCATTTCTCACTAACCCCCTCCTTTCCCCTAACCCTATATTCCGTCGTCTCATGCAAATCCTTAATTACCCTTAAACAATTCCCACCTAACCCATACCTATCTAAAATGCCCCACAAGCAAGGCTTATTTACTCGAGGATATGCCTTCCTCAAGTCCAGAAGCCTTGCCTGTGGTTCCCTATCCCCTTGACCCCCTGTCCTAAGCCTATAATCACTAACATCTTCCCATATCCTCACCATGACCTGGGTCGCGTCTGCGGTCGACCTTCCCCTTCTAAAACCTGCCTGATTTTCATCAACTAACCCTAACTCTTCTACCCACCATCTAAGCCTCTTAGAAATAACCCTAGCTAGAATCCTACTTCCCATAGCTAACAGACACACCCCCCTATAATTATCCCTATTATTCCTATCTCCCTTCTTGTGTAGAGGCACCACTAATCCCCCCTTTAAACCCTCTTCCCACCTACCTGCGCTTTCCCTAAACATAAACTGAACCATCCTAACTACCTTTTCCTTAACTTCCCTACACGCATTCCTGATATAACTTATCCTAACCCCATCTTCCCCAGGCGCAGAATCTTTGATCTCCTTGATCACCTCCTCTATCTCCTCCTCTCCCGGCTCCTCATTCATTAGTTCGTTAGCCTCTTCTGCTTGCCTGCTCCCTCTTAAATCCCTAACTCTACCTAATACCTCTTCTAAAGTTTCCCTATCTTCCTCATACCTATCCCTCGATACTGCCTCAAAATGTTCCTTAAATTCCCTATTTGTAATTGTAGTGCTAGCTGGTGCCTTCCATCCCCTAGTCCCTAAATTCCTTAAAATTCTATACATATCCCCTACTTTTCCCCTCCTACTAGCATCCTCGCACTCCCTAATCTTCTCCTCCCACCATTCCCTCTCCCATGCTCTAAGACTATTCTTTAAATTACTACGTGCTAATCGTACCCCTTGTCTAACCTCTTCTAATTCCCTATTTAACCTATCTTCTACATCTCCCCCTCTATTCCTTAACCTAGCTCTATACTCCTGCCTACCTACTACCTCATTCCTACTCTCTACCCACCTACCTATTTCCCTCCTCATTATTTCTATTTCCCCCTCTCTACCTATTGTCCATGGATTTATTACCTTCCCATCCCTCCTACCACATACCTCATCAGCTACTTCTATTAATAATTTCCTAATCTTATCCCATTCCATTTCCCCTAAGTCCCCGTCCTCCCAATCTACCTCACTAAACTTTTCTCCCGTCCTTCTACTAAACTCCCTACTCTTCCCCTCATCTCCCAACACCTCCCATTTAATGTTAGGTGCCCTTTCTCTTCTACCCCCTACCTCCCTCCATCTCTTACCCCTATACCTTATCACTAGTTTCTTTGGCCTATGGTCAGAGAAAGTATTTTCTCTGACCGTCCCTACACTCCTAACTAACCTATGCCTATCTACTCCCTTAACCATGAACCCATCTAACTCATACCACCTCCTATACACGTTACTAAACCAAGTCCCCCTATTCCTATGTGGCATGAAACTATTTACCCACGCTAACCCCTGTTCCTCACACCAATTAACTAGATCTTCCCCCGCAGTACTCCCTGGCCCTATCCCAAACTTCCCACTCACCCCCCTTCTCTGCCTATTTGACCCTACATTAGCATTAAAATCCCCTCCTATTACTAATACCTCCCCCCCGCTAGTCATACTTACCTGATTTTCTAAATCTATTCTATATCTATCCATTCCCTCTAAATCCCTACCCCAAATAGGCTGATAAGCAGCGACTAATCTAAGGCCCTGGAGGGTGACTGCTGTCACCCTCTCTCCTAACCATTTCTTCTGACCCTCCCTCTTCCAACTATCTAAAGCTTCCCCTCTAAGAATTATCCCTGACTTCCTACCGTGAACTAAAGCTATTTGGTCCCTATCATCTCCTAGCCAAATTACCCCCTCCTGGTCTGAGTTAAGCTCAGAAACCAGGACCATCTCCCATCCCCGTCTAACTATGTAATCTAAAATTCTACCTAACCTTCTCCTATTGTGATCCCTTAATGAAACTCTTTGTAAATTCCATGTGACTATTGTGGCTTCCCTCCTATTCTCCCCCCCACCCACCCCTATTCTTCCCACCCTTCTATTTCTATACCTACGACTATTTCTAACCCTTCTTCCCTCCCCACGACTTCTCCTCCCCCTGGGCATAGGTCCAGGGTTTGGATGGATCGTCCTAAGACTTACCTCTACTAGCAGCCGACAGTGTCTGCCCGACACCAGAGGTACCCCAGTGGATCGGTCACCGAAAGTGCCCTCGCCGTACAAATGTTTAGGGAGGTTGGCAGGCTGGCTAGACCGGCCTCCCTCCGTAGTCCCCCCGGGGGTGTGAGGCCTCTCCCCTCTCGGGGAATCCGCCCCACTCCTTTCCGGGTGGCCCGGTGGTCTCTTGGCCGCATCCGGAGACAACCCCGGAGCGTTCCCCCTCGCTCCACGTGGAGGCTGCCCACCAAGCGAGGCCTCATCCTCATCCTTATCCTTATCCTCATCCTCATCCTCATCCTTACCCTTACCCTTATCCTTTCCCTTATCATTACCCTTATCCTTACCCTTATCCTTATCCTTATCCTCATCCTTACCCTTATCCTTACCCTTATCTTCATCATCATCATCATCATCATCCTGACCAAACGCTCCCGTCAGGGGCGCGGTCTCTCCTCCGGCTCCCGACCACCGCAGCCCCTCTGGTGCCGAGCGAGGTTGGCCGCCGACTGCTCCCGCCTGCAAAAAATGCACATAACCCTCTTAGTTCTAAAACCCCTTACTGCTAATTCTACCCCTACTTCTCCCGACTAACTACCCTCCTACACTTATGGCATTCCCTCTTATTCCCATCTACTGCTACCCCCCACCACATGTTTCCATGTGGTTCTTCCTAGCCCCCTCAGTCTCTAAGCTTACCCCACACCTATCACAACTAAACCTAACCCTATCCTCAGCTAACCTATGCATCCTTTTCTCATGCACCACTAACCCCCCCCCCCCCTAGACTTACATACCTTGTCACACCCTTCCCAGTGACACCAAAAACCCTCTACCTCTTCCCTTCTATCCTGAGCTACTACCCTATCTACCTTTTCTTCCCGTCTACCCCATTCGTACTTATGCCCCTGCTGCCTCTCCCATAGCTCCAAATGCTCCCTCCTATCCTTCACAATCTTCTTCCACCCATCTCTATCTCCCACTAACCTCTCAACATCCGTATAATCCACACCTGCCTCCCTAAGTAACCTCTTCCAATACAGTCCCGTCTTCCTCTTCCTACCTTTCTTTTTACCCAGTCCTTCTAGTCCCTCATACCACCCCAACACAGCTGCCTTAACCTGCCTATCGTTCCCCATCCTCATCACATGCCCTAACCTTTCTAGTACCCTCACTTCTATCTTATTCCTAATCGATCTAATCCCTAACCTAGCCCTAACATCCCACATATTCTCCCCCCTACTTTCCATTTGCCTTAGTGGCTCCCCATTCCTATTACTCCAAACATACCTATACTTCCTATCTATCCAACTCTGTAACTTCTTTATATCCTTCCCCCACCAAACCCTAACACTACAATCAAACAATAATCCACTCTCTACACAACCCTCTAAAATCTTACCCTGCCACCTCTTACTAAGCCTAGATCTCTTTATTTGTCCCTTAACCTTAGCCCATAACCCATTTGCCCGTCTAATCCTATTCCTACTATCCTCTTCAGGTCCCATCCAAGATCCTAGCACCCTAATTCCCTCACTATCTCTATCCCCAAAAACTAAAACCTCTTCCTTATCTTCGTTATTCCTCTCCTCAAACTTACCCATAACCTCCTTAATCTTCCTTACTCCCTCTTCTAATTCTAACCCCTCACCTATAATGGTAGTGTCATCGGCAAAGAGTGACGATGTTAAGGTCAGACTCTTTGCCTCCGAGCACCCCTTTCCCACCTAACTGCTCCCGCGAAAGACCCCCCCGGTATCCAGTGCCACTTGATTCCCACCCTTTCACCCCCTAGCTCCCTTCTAGCTTCCTCCGCCTGTCTGATCACCACCTGGTGAAAAACGTTAAACAGAACAGGCGAAGTTGCACACCCCTCCCTCAAACCCCTAGCTGGCACCCATTTCTCACTAACCCCCTCCTTTCCCCTAACCCTATATTCCGTCGTCTCATGAAAATCCTTAATTACCCTTAAACAATTCCCACCTAACCCATACCTATCTAAAATGCTCCACAAGCAAGGCTTATTTACTCGAGGATATGCCTTCCTCAAGTCCAGAAGCCTTGCCTGTGGTTCCCTATCCCCCTGACCCCCTGTCCTAAGCCTATAATCACTAACATCTTCCCATATCCTCACCATGACCTGGGTCGCGTTTGCGGGCGACCTTCCCTTTCTAAAACCTGCCTGATTTTCATCAACTAACCCTAACTCTTCTACCCACCATCTAAGCCTCTTAGAAATAACCCTAGCTAGAATCCTACTTCCCATAGCTAACAGACACACCCCCCTATAATTATCCCTATTATTCCTATCTCCCTTCTTGTGTAGAGGCACCACTAATCCCCCCTTTAAACCCTCTTCCCACCTACCTGCACTTTCCCTAAACATAAACTGAACCATCCTAACTACCTTTTCCTTAACTTCCCTACACGCATTCCTGATAAAACTTATCCTAACCCCATCTTCCCCAGGCGCAGAATCTTTGATCTTCTTGATCACCTCCTCTATCTCCTCCTCTCCCGGCTCCTCATTCATTAATTCGTTTGCCTCTTCTGCTTGCCTGCTCCCTCTTAAATCCCTAACTCTACCAAATACCTCTTCTAAAGTTTCCCTATCTTCCTCATACCTATCCCTCGAAACTGCCTCAAAATGTTCCTTAAATTCCCTATTGGTGATTGTAGTGCTAGCTGGTGCCTTCCATCCCCTAGTCCCTAAATTCCTTAAAATTCTATACATATCCCCTACTTTTCCCCTCCTACTAGCATCCTCGCACTCCCTAATCTTCTCCTCCCACCATTCCCTTTCCCATGCTCTAAGACTATTCTTTAAATTACTACGTGGTAATCGTACCCCTTGCCTAACCTCTTCTAATTCCCTATTTAACCTATCTTCTACATCTCCCCCTCTATTCCTTAACCTAGCTCTATACTCCCGCCTACCTACTACCTCATTCCTACTCTCTACCCACCTACCTATTTCCCTTCTCATTATTTCTATTTCCCCCTCTCTACCTATTGTCCATGGATTTATTACCTTCACATCCCTCCTACCACATACCTCATCAGCTACTTCTATTAATAATTTCCTAATCTTATCCCATTCCATTTCCCCTAAGTCCCCGTCCTCCCAATCTACCTCACTAAACTTTTCTCCCGTCCTTCTACTAAACTCCCTACTCTTCCCCTCATCTCCCAACACCTCCCATTTAATGTTTGGTGCCCTTTCTCTTCTACCCCCTACCTCCCTCCATCTCTTACCCCTATACCTTATCACTAATTTCTTAGGCCTATGGTCAGAGAAAGTATTTTCTCTGACCGTCCCTACACTTCTAACTAACCTATGCCTATCTACTCCCTTAACCATGAACCCATCTAACTCATACCACCTCCTATACACGTTACTAAACCAAGTCCCCCTATTCCTATGTGGCATGAAACTATTTACCCACGCTAACCCCTGTTCCTCACACCAATTAACTAGATCTTCCCCCGCAATACTCCCTGGTCCTATCCCAAACTTCCCACTCACCCCCCTTCTCTGCCTATTTGACCGTACATTAGCATTAAAATCCCCTCCTATTTCTAATATCTCCCCTCCGCTAGTCATACTTACCTGATTTTCTAAATCTATTCTATATCTATCCATTCCCTCTAAATCCCTACCCCAAATAGGCTGATAAGCAGCGACTAATCTAAGGCCCTGGAGGGTGACTGCTGTCACCCTCTCTCCTAACCATTTCTTCTGACCCTCCCTCTTCCAACTATCTAAAGCTTCCCCTCTAAGAATTATCCCTGACTTCCTACCGTGAACTAAAGCTATTTGGTCCCTATCATCTCCTAGCCAAATTACCCCCTCCTGGTCTGAGTTAAGCTCAGAAACCAGGACCATCTCCCATCCCCGTCTAACTATGTAATCTAAAATTCTACCTAACCTTCTCCTATTGTGATCCCTTAAAGAAACTCTTTGTAAATTCCATGTGACTATTGTGGCTTCCCTCCTATTCTCACCCCCACCCACCTCTATTCTTCCCACCCTTCTATTTCTATACCTACGACTATTTCTAACCCTTCTTCCCTCCCCACGACTTCTCCTCCCCTTGGGCATAGGTCCAGGGTTTGGATGGATCGTCCTAAGACTTACCTCTACTAGCAGCCGACAGTGTCTGCCCGACACCAGAGGTACCCCAGTGGATCGGTCACCGAAAGTGCCCTCGCCGTACAGATGTTTAAGGAGGTTGGCAGGCTGGCTGGACCGGCCTCCCTCTGTAGTCCCCCCGGGGGTGTGGGGCCACTCCCCTCTCGGGGACTCCGCCCCACTCCTTTCCGGGTGGCCCGGTGGTCCATTTGCCGCATCCGGAGACAACCCCGGAGCATTCCCCCTCGCTCCACGTGGAGGCTGCCCACCAAGCGAGGCCTTATCTTCATCTTCTTCTTCTTCCTGACCAAACGCCCCCGTCAGGGGCGCGGTCCCTCCTCCGGCTCCCGACCACCGCAGCCCCTCTGGTGCCGAGCGAGGTTGGCCGCCGACTGCTCCCGCCTGCAAAAAATGCACATAACCCTCTTAGTTCTAAAACCCCTTACTGCTAATTCTACCCCTACGTCTTCCCCCCCCCTCCACCCGTAACCCTACCCCTGCCCCCCCTACCAGCCCCCCCAGATCCCATACCTGCCTACAACTCTTTACATGCCTAGCATAATTTGCCCGACTAACTACCCTCCTACACTTATGGCATTCCCTCCTATTCCCAACTACTGCTACCCCCCCCACCACATGTTTCCATGTGGTTCTTCCTAGCCCCCTCAGTCTCTAAGCTTACCCCACACCTATCACAACTAAACCTAACCCTATCCTCAGCTAACCTATGCATCCTTTTCTCATGCACCACTAACCCCCCCCCTAGACTTACATACCTTGTCACACCCTTCCCAGTGACACCTAAAACCCTCTACCTCCTCCCTTCTATCCTGAGCTACTACCCTATCTACCTTTTCTTCCCGTCTACCCCATTCGTACTTATGCCCCTGCTGCCTCTCCCATAGCTCCAAATGCTCCCTCCTCTCCTTCACAATCTTCTTCCACCCATCCCTATCTCCCACTAACCTCTCAACATCCGTATAGTCCACACCTGCCTCCCTAAGTAACCTCTTCCAATACAGCCCCGTCTTCCTCTTCCTACCTTTCTTTTTCCCCAATCCTTCTAGTCCCTCATACCACCCTAACACAGCTGCCTTAACCTGCCTATCGTTCCCCATCCTCATCACATGCCCTAACCTTTCTAGTACCCTCACTTCTATCTTAGTCCTAATCGATCTAATCCCTAACCTGGCCCTAACATCCCACATATTCTCCCCCCTACTTTCCATTTGCCTTAGTGGCTCCCCATTCCTATTACTCCAAACATACCTATACTTCCTATCTATCCAACTCTGTAACTTCTTTATATCCTTCCCCCACCAAACCCTAACACTACAATCAAACAATAACCCACTCTCTACACAACCCTCTAAAATCTTACCCTGCCACCTCTTACTTAGCCTAGATCCCTTTAATTGCCCCTTAACCTTAGCCCATAACCCATTTGCCCGTCTAATCCTATTCCTACTATCCTCTTCAGTTCCCATCCAAGATCCTAGCACCCTAATTCCCTCACTATCTCTATCCCCAAAAACTAAAACCTCTTCCTTATCTTCGTTATTCCTCTCCTCAAACTTACCCATAACCTCCTTAATCTTCCTTACTCCCTCTTCTAATTCTACCCCCTCACCTATAATGGTAGTGTCATCGGCAAAGAGTGACGATGTCAAGGTCAGACTCTTTGCCTCCGAGCACCCCTTTTCCCACCTCCCTTCTCCCGCGAAAGACCCCCCCGGTATCCAGTGCCACTTTATTCCCACCCTTTCACCCCCTAGCTCCCTTCTAGCTTCCTCCGCCTGTCTGATCACCGCTTGGTGAAAAACGTTAAACAGAAAAGGCGAAGTTGCACACCCCTCCCTCAAACCCCTAGCTGGCACCCATTTCTCACTAACCCTCTCCTTTCCCCTAACCCTATATTCCGTCGTCTCATGCAAATCCTTAATTACCCTTAAACAATTCCCACCTAACCCATACCTATCTAAAAATGCCCCACAAGCAAGGCTTATTTACTCGAGGATATGCCTTCCTCAAGTCCAGAAGCCTTGCCTGTGGTTCCCTATCCCCTTGACCCCCTGTCCTAAGCCTATAATCACTAACATCTTCCCATATCCTCACCATGACCTGGGTCGCGTCTGCGGTCGACCTTCCCCTTCTAAAACCTGCCTGATTTTCATCAACTAACCCTAACTCTTCTACCCACCATCTAAGCCTCTTAGAAATAACCCTAGCTAGAATCCTACTTCCCATAGCTAACAGACACACCCCCCTATAATTATCCCTATTATTCCTATCTCCCTTCTTGTGTAGAGGCACCACTAATCCCCCCTTTAAACCCTCTTCCCACCTACCTGCACTTTCCCTAAACATAAACTGAACCATCCTAACTACCTTTTCCTTAACTTCCCTACACGCATTCCTGATATAACTTATCCTAACCCCAACTTCCCCAGGCGCAGAATCTTTGATCTCCTTGATCACCTCCTCTATCTCCTCCTCTCCCGGCTCCTCATTCATTAGTTCGTTAGCCTCTTCTGCTTGCCTGCTCCCTCTTAAATCCCTAAATCTACCTAATACCTCTTCTAAAGTTTCCCTATCTTCCTCATACCTATCCCTCGATACTGCCTCAAAATGTTCCTTAAATTCCCTATTTGTGATTGTAGTGCTAGCTGGTGCCTTCCATCCCCTAGTCCCTAAATTCCTTAAAATTCTATACATATCCCCTACTTTTCCCCTCCTACTAGCATCCTCGCACTCCCTAATCTTCTCCTCCCACCATTCCCTCTCCCATGCTCTAAGACTATTCTTTAAATTACTACGTGCTAATCGTACCCCTTGTCTAACCTCTTCTAATTCCCTATTTAACCTATCTTCTACATCTCCCCCTCTATTCCTTAACCTAGCTCTATACTCCTGCCTACCTACTACCTCATTCCTACTCTCTACCCACCTACCTATTTCCCTCCTCATTATTTCTATTTCCCCCTCTCTACCTATTGTCCATGGATTTATTACCTTCCCATCCCTCCTACCACATACCTCATCAGCTACTTCTATTAATAATTTCCTAATCTTATCCCATTCCATTTCCCCTAAGTCCCCGTCCTCCCAATCTACCTCACTAAACTTTTCTCCCGTCCTTCTACTAAACTCCCTACTCTTCCCCTCATCTCCCAACACCTCCCATTTAATGTTAGGTGCCCTTTCTCTTCTACCCCCTACCTCCCTCCATCTCTTACCCCTATACCTTATCACTAGTTTCTTAGGCCTATGGTCAGAGAAAGTATTTTCTCTGACCGTCCCTACACTCCTAACTAACCTATGCCTATCTACTCCCTTAACCATGAACCCATCTAACTCATACCACCTCCTATACACGTTACTAAACCAAGTCCCCCTATTCCTATGTGGCATGAAACTATTTACCCACGCTAACCCCTGTTCCTCACACCAATTAACTAGATCTTCCCCCGCAATACTCCCTGGCCCTATCCCAAACTTCCCACTCACCCCCCTTCTCTGCCTATTTGACCCTACATTAGCATTAAAATCCCCTCCTATTACTAATACCTCCCCCCCGCTAGTCATACTTACCTGATTTTCTAAATCTATTCTATATCTATCCATTCCCTCTAAATCCCTACCCCAAATAGGCTGATAAGCAGCGACTAATCTAAGGCCCTGGAGTGTGACTGCTGTCACCCTCTCTCCTAACCATTTCTTCTGACCCTCCCTCTTCCAACTATCTAAAGCTTCCCCTCTAAGAATTATCCCTGACTTCCTACCGTGAACTAAAGCTATTTGGTCCCTATCATCTCCTAGCCAAATTACCCCCTCCTGGTCTGAGTTAAGCTCAGAAACCAGGACCATCTCCCATCCCCGTCTAACTATGTAATCTAAAATTCTACCTAACCTTCTCCTATTGTGATCCCTTAATGAAACTCTTTGTAAATTCCATGTGACTATTGTGGCTTCCCTCCTATTCTCCCCCCCACCCACCCCTATTCTTCCCACCCTTCTATTTCTCTACCTACGACTATTTCTAACCCTTCTTCCCTCCCCACGACTTCTCCTCCCCCTGGGCATAGGTCCAGGGTTTGGATGGATCGTCCTAAGACTTACCTCTACTAGCAGCCGACAGTGTCTGCCCGACACCAGAGGTACCCCAGTGGATCGGTCACCGAAAGTGCCCTCGCCGTACAAATGTTTAAGGAGGTTGGCAGGCTGGCTAGACCGGCCTCCCTCCGTAGTCCCCCCGGGGGTGTGAGGCCTCTCCCCTCTCTTGGAATCCGCCCCACTCCTTTCCGGGTGGCCCGGTGGTCTCTTGGCCGCATCCGGAGACAACCCCGGAGCGTTCCCCCTCGCTCCACGTGGAGGCTGCCCACCAAGCGAGGCCTTATCTTCATCCTTATTCGTATCCTTATCCTCATCCTCATCCTTATCTTCATCTCATCCTGACCAAACGCCCTCGTCAGGGGCGCGGTCCCTCCTCCGGCTCCCGACCACCGCAGCCCCTCTGGTGCCGAGCGAGGTTGGCCGCCGACTGCTCCCGCCTGCAAAAAATGCACATAACCCTCTTAGTTCTAAAGCCCCTAACTGCTAATTCCACCCCTACTTCTTCCCCCCCCTCCACCCGTAACCCTACCCCTGCCCCCCCCCCCTACCTGCCCCCCGGATCTCATACCTGCCTACAATTCCTTACATGCCTAGCATAATTTGCCCGACTAACTACCCTCCTACACTTATGGCATTCCCTCTTATTCCCATCTACTGCTACCCCTCCACCACATGTTTCCATGTGGTTCTTCCTAGCCCCCTCAGTCTCCAAGCTTACCCTACACCTATCACAACTAAACCTAACCCTATCCTCAGCTAACCTATGCATCCTTTTCTCATGCACCACTAACCCCCCCCCCCCCCTAGACTTACATACCATGTCACACCCTTCCCAGTGACACCTAAAACCCTCTACCTCTTCCCTTCTATCCTGAGCTACTACCCTATCTACCTTTTCTTCCCGTCTACCCCATTCGTACTTATGCCCCTGCTGCCTCTCCCATAGCTCCAAATGCTCCCTCCTCTCCTTCACAATCTTCTTCCACCCATCCCTATCTCTCAATAATCTCTCAACATCCGTATAATCCACACCTGCCTCCTTAAGTAACCTCTTCCAATACAGCCCCGTCTTCCTCTTCCTACCTTTCTTTTTCCCCAATCCTTCTAGTCCCTCATACCACCCCAAGACAGCTGCCTTAATCTGCCTATCGTTCCCCATCCTCATCACATGCCCTAACCTTTCTAGTGCCCTCACTTCTATCTTAGTCCTAATCGATCTAATCCCTAACCTGGCCCTAACATCCCACATATTCTCCCCCCTACTTTCCACTTGCCTTAGTGGCTCCCCATTCCTATTACTCCAAACATACCTATACTTCCTATCTATCCAACTCTGTAACTTCTTTATATCCTTCCCCCACCAAACCCTAACACTACAATCAAACAATAACCCACTCTCTACACAACCCTCTAAAATCTTACCCTGCCACCTCTTACTTAGCCTAGATCCCTTTAATTGCCCCTTAACCTTAGCCCATAACCCATTTGCCCGTCTAATCCTATTCCTACTATCCTCTTCAGGTCCCATCCAAGATCCTAGCACCCTAATTCCCTCACTATCTCTATGCCCAAAAACAAAAACCTCTTCCTTATCTTCGTCTCTTCCTCTCCTTAAACTTACTCATAACCTCCTTAATCTTCCTTACTCCCTCTTCTAATTCTACCCCCTCACCTATAATGGTAGTGTCATCGGCAAAGAGTGACGATGTTAAGATCAGACTCTTTGCCTCCGAGCACCCCTTTTCCCACCTACCTTCTCCCGCGAAAGACCCCCCCGGTATCCAGTGCCACTTGATTCCCACCCTTTCACCCCCTAGCTCTCTTCTAGCTTCCTCCGCCTGTCTGATCACCGCTTGGTGAAAAACGTTAAACAGAACAGGCGAAGTTGCTCACCCCTCCCTCAAACCCCTAGCTGGCACCCATTTCTCACTAACCCCCTCCTTTCCCCTAACCCTATATTCCATCGTCTCATGCAAATCCTTAATTACCCTTAAACAATTCCCACCTAACCCATACCTATCTAAAATGCCCCACAAGCAAGGCTTATTTACTCGAGGATATGCCTTCTTCAAGTCCAGAGGCCTTGCCTGTGGTTCCCTATCCCCTTGACCCCCTGTCCTAAGCCTATAATCACTAACATCTTCCCATATCCTCACCATGACCTGGGTCGCGTCTGCGGTCGACCTTCCCCTTCTAAAACCTGCCTGATTTTCATCAACTAACCCTAACTCTTCTACCCACCATCTAAGCCTCTTAGAAATAACCCTAGCTAGAATCCTACTTCCCATAGCTAACAGACACACCCCTCTATTATTATCCCTATTATTCCTATCTCCCTTCTTGTGTAGAGGCACCACTAATCCCCCCTTTAAACCCTCTTCCCACCTACCTGCACTTTCCCTAAACATAAACTGAACCATCCTAACTACCTTTTCCTTAACTTCCCTACACGCATTCCTGATATAACTTATCCTACCCCCATCTTCCCCAGGCGCAGAATCTTTGATCTCCTTGGTCACCTCCTCTATCTCCTCCTCTCCCGGCTCCTCATTCATTAATTCGTTTGCCTCTTCTGCTTGCCTGCTCCCTCTTAAATCCCTAACTCTACCTAATACCTCTTCTAAAGTTTCCCTATCTTCCTCATACCTATCCCTCGATACTGCCTCAAAGTGTTCCTCAAATTCCCTATTTGTGATTGTAGTGCTAGCTGGTGCCTTCCATCCCCTAGTCCCTAAATTCCTTAAAATTCTATACATATCCCCTACTTTTCCCCTCCTACTAGCATCCTCGCACTCCCTAATCTTCTCCTCCCACCATTCCCTTTCCCATGCTCTAAGACTATTCTTTAAATTACTACGTGCTAATCGTACCCCTTGACTAACCTCTTCTAATTCCCTATTTAACCTATCTTCTACATCTCCCCCTCTATTCCTTAACCTAGCTCTATACTCCTGCCTACCTACTACCTCATTCCTACTCTCTACCCACCTACCTATTTCCCTCCTCATTATTTCTATTACCCCCTCTCTACCTATTGTCCATGGATTTATTACCTTCCCATCCCTAAGACTTACCTCTACTAGCAGCCGACAGTGTCTGCCCGACACCAGAGGTACCCCAGTGGATCGGTCACCGAAAGTGCCCTCGCCGTACAGATGTTTAAGGAAGTTGGCAGGCTGGCTGGACCGGCCTCCCTCCGTAGTCCCCCCGGGGGTGTGAGGCCTCTCCCCTCTCGTGGAATCCGCCCCACTCCTTTCCGGGTGGCACGGACGTCCATTGGCCGCATCCGGAGACAACCCCGGAGCGTTCCCCCTCGCTCCACGTGGAGGCTGCCCACCAAGCCTCATCCTTATCTTTATCCTTATCCTCATCCTCATCCTTATCCTTATCCTTTCCCTTATCATTACCCTTATCCTTTCCCTTATTCTTATCCTTATCCTCATCCTTATCCTTATCCTTACCAATCAGGTAAGATAAAGATTATAAACAGAATTTAGTTGAAGTAAGTTTTGCGTTTTTGAACTTATGAAAATATATTGTAATTATAAAATAATGAGTATTATTTTAATTGTAATATCGTAATTTTATATGATCGACAATGTTAGACCGTACGATAACTAAGAATTTACCCCACGTCAATGGTAATGTGGTTTCCTATAATATGAGGATGATTAAAATAATGGTGGGTCTTATTGGAAATTAGTAATGCCCTCCCACCATTATAATTCTTCTGTCAATTTGTTAAACAGTATTTAAAATAATACTAGTCAAAATAAAAAACGACCATCAACAAACAAAATAAGTACAACAGCCAAAACTATAAAGTACAAGAGATAAGAGAATAAAGTATAAGAAAAAAACAAAATAAGTACAATAGCCAAAACTATAAAGTACAAGAGAAAAGAGAATAAAGTACAAGAAAAAACAAAATAAGTATAACAGCCAAAACTATAAAATACAAGAGAAAAGAGAATAACATACAAGAGAAAACAGAATAAAGTACAACAGCCAACAGAATAAAGTACAACTGTAAACAGAAAAAAGTACAACAGCCAACAGAATAAAGTACAACTATAAACAGAATAAAGTACAACAGCCAACAGAATAAAGTACAACTATAAACAGAATAAAGTACAACAGCCAACAGAATAAAGTACAACTATAAACAGAATAAAGTACGACAGCCAACAGAATAAAGTACAACTGTAAACATAATAAAGTACAACAGCCAACAGAATAAAGTACAACTATAAACAGAATAAAGTACAACAGCCAACAGAATAAAGTACAGACTTTAAATAACTGATGTCATAATAACAACAAATATACTGTACAGAGTGATAAATAATACTGTATAATTTTCTTTCGTTGATAAATGTTCATTACCATCTGATCGAACATCATAGAAATTTAATGTTAAAATCAATCAAGATAAATATTTATACAGACTGTGTATAAATAATGAGTAAAGTACTCATTATTTAACCGACAATAGCATAAATAATAGGTTATTTATTTTATGGGTTTGGTAATATTACTATTATAATTTATGGAGTTGATAATCTGATATATGGAGTTGATGAGTTCGTTTCATGGAGTTGATAATTTTTTTATGGAGGTGATAATCTATTCAATCGAGCTGATAATCTACTATATGGATATGATTAATTATTTTATGTAGTAGATAATGATATTTTATTTAGTTCTTAATCAATTTTATGGATGTGTTGGCTATTTTTATACAGTAGTAATGGTGTTAATTATTGAACCGAAAACTTAACTATTATCACATTTGTGAAATTTTTTCTTGAGCTTAAAAAAGTAAAAGTAACTATAGCCACCTAAGGTATCTAGAGCTAACTAGTGTAAAGAACTAAATAAAGTATCTAGAGCTAACTAGTGTAAAGAACTAAATAAAGTATCTAGAGCTAACTAGTGTAAAGAACTAAATAAAGTATCTAGAGCTAACTAGTGTAAAGAACTAAATAAAGTATCTAGAGCTAACTAGTGCATAGAACTAAATAAAGTATCTAGAGCTAATTAAAGTAACTAGAACTAACTGAAGTAAAACCTAATACCACAATTTACTTTGTTCTTCACTAACTTTTTTCAGGGTAACGATCAGTCTAACTTTGAACTGCAGATGCGACTCTGCCAGAGAATGTACGCTACTTTTCTGTTTTTAGAGCTTTTTCTAAACGGTACAATAGATAACTTTCGGTACCTCTTTTTCAATACAGAAGATGCTGTTCTATATAATATTACTTAGTACCAATTGAATACAGGCAATTCAATGATAGGGAAATAAATAAAATAATACAAAACAATGATACTCAAATTTTAATTATTATGTATATGAAATTGTGAGTGATTTCCGCAAAATCGTTTTGAATTGTAAATAGGTGGCATTATCGAGATGAAATTATTGACTCCTGAGCAACCTGATGAATATATTGAACTATAATTTAACCATAATCAATAGTTTTGATAAAATTATAGTATTTACATTAAAAATATGTGATAAACATTAAACAACCCACTACCAAAGTCTTAAAATGCAATGGTAACTAGAAACGTATTGAAACCTCAGTCTTAATATTAGAGTATGAATTAAAACCCCAGTCTTAATATTTCAGTACAAATTCAACCCCAAGTCTTAATATTTCAGTACAAATTCAACCCCAATTCTTAATATTTCAGTACAAATCAACCCCAAGTCTTAATATTTCAGTACAAATCAACCCCAAGTCTTAATATTTCAGTACAAATCAACCCCAAGTCTTAATATTTCAGTACAAATCAACCCCAAGTCTTAATATTTCAGTACAAATTCAACCCCAAGTCTTAATATTTCAGTACAAATTCAACCCCAAGTCTTAATATTTCAGTACAAATTCAACCCCAAGTCTTAATATTTCAGTACAAATTCAACCCCAAGTCTTAATATTTCAGTACAAATTCAACCCCAAGTCTTAATATTCCAGTACAATTCAACCCCAAGTCTTAATATTTCAGTACAAATCAACCCCAAGTCTTAATATTTCAGTACAAATTCAACCCCCAGTCTTAATATTTCAGTACAAATCAACCCCCAGTCTTGATATTTCAGTGCATATAACTAAAGTGTGTTTTTTCTTAGCATCAAATGAAGTATTCTTCATTCATCCCAGAGGTGTGGTAAGATGCCTACAAAAATACTCTGCCAATATTGCTTAGTCAGCAAACACAATATCAGCAATGATGAACACACTGGGACTTAGAGAAGAATTTTACCTAACTAGTGACAGTTGATTGATTCGATGAAATGAGGATAAGAATTTGAAATGAATTGTTGGTAAAAATGTTGAATGAAATGTTGGTAAAAATGTTAAATGAAATGTTGGTAAAAATGTTGAATGGAATGTTGGTAAAAATGTTGAATGAAGTTGTATACTTGTAGTTATATAATCTTCAGACCGGTTTGTTATTTGAAGTTAATTATTTTGTGACTTTGAAATAAAACAGTGTCATTGGATATTTCCCTTCTACTCAAATGTTTGTGGTTTTAGAATGGTTGTTTGACAATAATATTTATTGCTTTAAGAGAGTTAATAAGACTTTCAAAGTCTGTTACATGTAATGCATTTGGTGAGGGTAATTAACCACCTACTGTTTTCTCTAGGCCAGAGCTTTTATGTGGTTTACTTTATAGAAATAACGAGCTCTTGAGGTTTCATGTATCCTAACAGATATCAAGTTTGATGTTTCTTTTCTGTGAGAAAGTAATTAGTTTAGTCGGAAATATAGGAGGAGTTATTTTTAAATTGGTCGGTTTCTATTAGTTGAGGGTAGAATTAGGGACAGCCTACAGGAGGGTTGAGAACCAATAGGAATTGGAGAAGTGAGATCAGAGCATCTTACGTTTGGATTTGGGTGGAGTTTTAGATGAATCTGGGGAGTATATAGGCGGTGGATTGAGATTATGAAGGTCCCACTCTGTCTGTCGTCGTTCTCTGCTTACAAGAGTGTCTTAAATAGTTTACCGGTCTGGATAAGACCCCGGCGGGGTGAAGTCTTCTCTCACCCCAGCCTTAGGTGACCATCGCAGGACTTAGTCGACGAAGATCTCCGCCCGTCATAGTGGTGGAGATAGGATCCTTAGCAAGTGGCTGAATCTTGCAATTCAATGGATCCCGGCAGCAGAGGTTGTATTCTTTACGGCAGAGTCGAAGCCAAATGAGACAGGATGTGGGAACCAAGAACTGAAGTCTATTGTAGAATAACTTCTGACGTTGCAGAACAACTTCTCATGTTGCAGAGCAGACATTCAATAAGCAGTAGGAGTCTGAAGCCAGAATCACCATCATCGTACCAAGATTTGCACGAGTTGTCGTCCACGTCCATTGACAAAGTTCCAGTGGAGGACTTCAGCCGTTCCCAATACCCTAGTACAGTGGTTCCGAAGAGTTTCCAGCCGCATCAACTCCATTAGAAATTCAGTAACCCCATCCGTAGTTCCTCAGTGATTGTGTCAGTGTTTATTTGTGAAAAGTATACTCTCAACCTCCAAAGCTTGACCCATGTTGTAAGTTAAACTCCTCCATAGGTAGATATTTGATTAATTGAATTAAATGTACGATGTATATGTAGGATTTACTATTTCACGAACCTTTTGTCTGATCGATTACTTAATTAGAGTACACCTAATTTAAACTATGACTGTGTTTTATTTAACCTAGTTATTTTGGTACGATATTTGATTTGATGCTATTTAATGAAGTGAAGATATTGATGATTATTATTGACAAGTAACGTAAACAGTAAATTAAACAAATTGATTATTCTTTCTAGGGAGAATCGTAACCCATGTAAATAAATGCCCTCTCGGCACTAATTAATAACCACACTACCATGTGAAAGAAAGAACTTAAATACTGGAAATATTGAATATGAATATTGGAAATATAGGAATGCCTGCCTGGCAGAAAAAAGAAACACCCTCCCCCCCCCCTTAGGAACAACCCCCGATCATACAAAATGTTGGTAAAAATCATAAAAGAAATGTTGGTAAAAATGTTAGTAAAAATGTTGAATGAAATATTGGTATAAATGTTAAATGAAATGTTGGTAAAAATGTTGAATGAAATGTTGGTAAAAATGTTGAATGAAATGTTGGTAAAAATGTTGAATGAAATGTTGGTAAAAATGATAAAAGAAATGTTGGTTAAAAATGTTGGTAAAAATGTTGAATGAAATGTTGGTGAAAATGTTAAGTGAAATGTTGGTAAAAATGTTAATTGAAATGTTGGTAAAAAGGTTGAATGAAATGTTGGTAAAAATGTTGAATGAAATGTTGGTAAAAATGTTAGGTGAAATGTTGGTAAAAATGTTAAATGAAATGTTGATAAAAATATTAAAAGAAATGTTGGTAAAAATGATAGTAAAAATGTTGAATGAAATGTTGGTAAAAATGTTGAATGAAATGTTGGTAAAAATGTTGAATGAAATGTTGGTAAAAATGTTCAATGAAATGTTGGTAAAAATGTTGAATGAAATGTTGGTAAAAATGTTGAATGAAATGTTGGTAAAAATGTTGAATGAAATGTTGGTAAAAATGTTGAATGATATGTTGGTAAAAATGTTGAATGAAATGTTGTTAAAAAGGTTGAATGAAATGTTGGTAAAAATGTTGGTTAAAATGTTGAATGAAATGTTGGTAAAAATGTTAAGTGAAATGTTGGTAAAAATGTTGAATGAAATGTTGGTAAAAAGGTTGAATGAAATGTTGGTAAAAATGTTGGTTAAAATGTTGAATGAAATGTTGGTAAAAATGTTGAATGAAATGTTGGTAAAAATGTTGAATGAAATGTTGGTAAAAATGATAAAAGAAATGTTGGTAAAAATGTTGGTTAAAATGTTGAATGAAATGTTGGTAAAAATGTTAAGTGAAATGTTGGTAAAAATGTTGAATGAAATGTTGGTAAAAAGGTTGAATGAAATGTTGGTAAAAATGTTGAATGAAATGTTGGTAAAAATGTTGAATGAAATGTTGGTAAAAATGTTGGTAAAAATGTTGAATAAAATGTTGGTAAAAATGTTGAATAAAATGTTGGTAAAAATGTTGAATGAAATGTTGGTAAAAATGTTAAATGAAATGTTGGTAAAAAGGTTGAATGAAATGTTGGTAAAAATGTTAAATGAAATGTTGGTATAAATGTTAAATGAAATGTTGGTAACAAGGTTGAATGAAATGTTGGTAAAAATGTTGAATGAAATGTTGGTAAAAATGTTGAATGAAATGTTGGTAAAAATGTTGAATGAAATGTTGGTAAAAATGATAAAAGTAATGTTGGTAAAAAGGTTGAATGAAATGTTGGTAAAGATGTTGAATGAAATTATGGTAAAAATGATAAAAAAAATGTTGGTAATATGTTAAATGAAATGTTGGTAGAAATGCTAAAAGAAATGTTGGTAAAAATGTTAAATGAAATGTTGGTAAAAATGATAAAAGAAATGTTGGTAAAAGTGTTAAATGAAATGTTGGTAAAAATGCTAAAAGAAATGTTGGTAAAAATGTTAAATGAAATGTTGGTAAAAATGATAAAAGAAATGTTGGTAAAAGTGTTAAATGAAATGTTGGTAAGAATGATGATTGGAATGTTGAAAAAATATAGAAGAGAATATTGGAGGAAAATATTTTTTTTAATATATGTTTGTAAATGTTTCGAATTAATTTTTGTACATTTTTTAAATATGTGATTGAGATTAAAATAACTCAATTTTGAAAAATTTCAAATTATTGTGAAATCTATTTGAAATAAAATGTTGATCAAGATGTTGATATAAACTATATAACTAATGTTTGATTTAATAGGAGAAATTTATTTAACTTTTTGCTTGAACTAGTGTTATATTTTAAGGGAAACAACTGAATATTAAATAATATATTAGTATTAATGAGGTTACTTTGTACACAATTATTGTATAATGCATGTAGTATATATTTGTCAAATTCGATTTCTGAGGAGTATTATCTCTACAGTTGAATGTTATTTGGTGTTAATCATAACAATTAATGTATGAATAGAAATATTCACAAATTTTTATTCTTATATATCCATATAGATACAATTAATTTAATTAAATTAAAAAAATATATATAATTTGAGTACAATAATATATTTTCAAATGTATTTTATAAAACGATATATTTTTCATATGGTTCAGAAAACGCTACACTCATATAGAAAATGAACTATTTTCTACCACTCTTTTCAAATACGAATTTCTAAAACTGAAACCTCTTTAAATACGAAACCCATACTAGGTAGTGCCGTAGCCTATACACCGCACTATAGCTACTTAATATGGAATATTCGCTGGTAAATGCAGTAACATTAATATTCCAATATACCTTGGGGAACCCTTGCCCAAAACAGACTAGAATAATAATAACTAATACTGAGAGAGGCAATTTTTAACCTGAGTATGAATATGCAGTTGCTATATTCCTGAATATGCACTGATACTGATTTCTTGAAACATTATGTTCCTTTATTATTCGATAGCTGTGTTTAAATTTTGCCTTATGTTTAAGTAAATTTAATTTGATTGTTTGATTTAATTAATTAATTAAATCGAAATATACATACTAGATCAACTTTCATAATTTAAAAGGAAGAAAATTATTGTGGACTGACCAATGGAGTAATAGTTTTTTTTTTATATTTTCATGACGTTATTTATCCAAGATAACGACGTAAACTTGAATCTTTCCTCAAGAAAATTCATGATGTTTATGTAAATTTTCTCCCATTTCTTCCAATTCATTGCGGTTTCTTCTCCAAATATTGGGTAACTTTTAGATTTTAATCTCAGAGACAGTTATGGGAGATTATGTCTGGCATGCCCACCTTGAAACAGTTTGGAGTATTATATATTGTGAAGAATATAGTAATATAGTAAATACTATATCTTTTCAGTAATAGCCTCCATTTATTAGATAAAATTGATATACAGTTTTTAATTTCTTAATGTGGAAGGAAACGATCATTTTAATTTGAATAATTAGACCAATAATCGAAAATTAATCTAATTTTTTGTCCAATTTTTAAACTGATTTTTCCATTATATTTTATGGATAACTTCTAACAATAGATTATTACTGACTCAATTAAAAAAAGAATTATTATTACTTGTGTAATTATTGTAAAAGAGGATATATGTTTAAAATTATGTAAAAACTATATTAGATTCCTATGTATTTTCAAATATAATATGAATATTTATTTATAAATAAAAAGATATGAGATAACTTTTCATATTTAATCCTCCTTGAAAAATTATAACTGCTTTAATATTATATACTAAATATCACTGTTAAAAGAACCATCATATAAGTTAAAGATTATTCAATTAATCAATAAAAAATTATTATTATTAATATATTCAATTTATAAGAAGGTCGACATTGTAAATTTTCTTTGCGAAAAGTCCGAGTTTTTGTTCTATCCAACACAATCAGAAACTGCTGACAGAGCAATATGGAGTAGAAGGAAATTTAACTCAGCAATAGGATGTTTGGGCTGAGAAATAATTACTGAGGTTAGCGTTGCTGAATTAAATGGATTTTAAATTTAACTATCACATTCATGATTAGATTTTTGTCCTGAAATTATCTGGTGTATCACAATATAAAAATGTATTAATTTAACACAAATTCACTTGACAACATTTTAATTTATATTAACGACCGAAATAATTCCTATATATACCAATTATATTAAAAAAAGTGTTAAACGACGATTAAAATAAACGCCGACTGTGTTTCCTTTTTATATCGAACTACCCATATGTTTAATTTAACGGTTGTAATAACATGAGAGAACGTTATAACGACCGTCAGAGAACACAAGAGAAAATTCCGGTGTAGATAATTCCCGATGACAATAATTCCAAAGGGACCAGGAACAGGAATGGCTTCAAATTATCCACTGGATCTTTTGTCTCAAGGAATGGCAATTGATCACCAAAGTTAAGTCTATTTAATCGCCTTAAAGTTAGAAATTTGACAAAAGTTGATCTTCAAATTGTATAATTGAGAGTCGGGTAGATTAGGCTACGAAAACCAAGAATGAGACATATACCAGTCAGAAAATTTTGATACAGCGTAAATTATTGTATTTTACGTACAATAAATCTTAATGGTATTTTACCGAATATCTTCTTAATGTGAGACCTGATTATTTGGATAAATTTTCATCGGGAATGTCAGGTGAAATATAATTTTCTAGTTAAGAATAAATGAGGTATAACCTTCATCCTTGTGATTCCATCACAATTAAGATGATAATAATTATAACAATCGTATAAAATAAAACATAATTGGTAACTGATATATATATATTATGAACAAATACGAAAAATTGGTTTCCTTCAATTTTAAATGAGAATAGAATTAAACTTAATGATTCAAAACTAACCTGTAATTATTTTTACATTTTCTACGTGATATTTATTTTTGACGCAAAAAAAATCAATAAACTTTTTCTACAGTTCTTCCAATTCAACTCTGGTAGTTGGAAAATTATGAGTTTCAATAACTGCCATAAATGGAACACCATTGCTAACATTCATCATCTGCATTTTACTGATAAAAAATGAGATAGAAACAATGAATGAAATTAATTTGCAAATATTTTACGATGAAACGATAGCGTCAACAAATGAGAATAAAAAATATTAGCAATGCTGTGAATTTCAAACCGTTAATTTATTGCCCTTATCCTTTTAATTCTTCAGTAAAGTATACATTTTGTCACTATCTCTCTGGCTACATAATCTCCACTCTCAATCTTCTATGGCCCCACCATAGCTTTCTCTCTCAATCTTCTATGGCCCCACCATAGCTTTCTCTCTCAATCTTCTATGGCCCCACCATAACTTTCTCTCTCAATCTTCCATGACCACACCATAACTTTCTCTCTCAATCTTCCATGACCACACCATAACTTTCTCTCTCAATCTTCCATGACCACACCATAACTTTCCTCTCTCAATCTTCCATTGCCCCACCATTACTTTCTCTCTCAATCTTCCATGGCCCCACCATAACTTTCTCACTCAATCTTCCATGGCCCCACCATAACTTTCCTCTCTCAATCTTCCATGGCCCCACCATAACTTTCCTCTCTCAATCTTCCATGGCCCCACCATAACTTTCCTCTCTCAATCTTCCATGGCCCCACCATAACTTTCCTCTCTCAATCTTCCATGGCCCCACCATAACTTTCCTCTCTCAATCTTCCATGGCCCCACCATAACTTTCCTCTCTCAATCTTCCATGGCCCCACCATAACTTTCTCTCTCAATCTTCCATGGCCCCACCATAACTTTCTCTCTCAATCTTCCATGAACACACCATAACTTTCCTCTCTCAATCTTCCATTGCCCCACCATAACTTTCCCCTCTCAATCTTCCATGGCCCCACCATTACTTTCTCTCTCAATCTTCCATGACCACACCATAACTTTCTCTCTCAATCTTCCATGACCACACCATAACTTTCCTCTCTCAATCTTCCATTGCCCCACCATTACTTTCTCTCTCAATCTTCCATGGCCCCACCATAACTTTCTCTCTCAATCTTCCATGGCACCACCATAACTTTCCTCTCTCAATCTTCCATGGCCCCACCATAACTTTCCTCTCTCAATCTTCCATGGCCCCACCATAACTTTCCTCTCTCAATCTTCCATGGCCCCACCATAACTTTCCTCTCTCAATCTTCCATGGCCCCACCATAACTTTCCTCTCTCAATCTTCCATGGCCCCACCATAACTTTCCTCTCTCAATCTTCCATGGCCCCACCATAACTTTCTCTCTCAATCTTCCATGGCCCCACCATAACTTTCTCTCTCAATCTTCCATGACCACACCATAACTTTCCTCTCTCAATCTTCCATTGCCCCACCATAACTTTCCTCTCTCAATCTTCCATGGCCCCACCATTACTTTCTCTCTCAATCTTCCATGGCCCCACCATAACTTTTCTCTCTCAATCTTCCATGGCCCCACCATAACTTTCTCTCTCAATCTTCCATGGCCCCACCATAACTTTCCTCTCTCAATCTTCCATGGCCCCACCATAACTTTCCTCTCTCAATCTTCCATGGCCCCACCATAACTTTCTCTCTCAATCTTCCATGGCCCCACCATAACTTTCTCTCTCAATCTTCCATGGCCCCACCATAACTTTCCTCTCTCAATCTTCCATGGCCCCACCATAACTTTCCTCTCTCAATCTTCCATGGCCCCACCATAACTTTCCTCTCTCAATCTTCCATGGCCCCACCATAACTTTCTCTCTCAATCTTCCATGGCCCCACCATAACTTTCTCTCTCAATCTTCCATGGCCCCACCATAACTTTCTCTCTCAATCTTCCATGGCCCCACCATAACTTTCTCTCTCAATCTTCTATTGCCCCAACATAAACTCATTGAAAATGTTCCAATAATCTCCTCACAATTTCCATCTCATCAGTCGAATGTTTTCCCTCTCCTTTCCCCATAATATTTCCTTTCTTTGATTTTAGAGGCGAGAAAAAATTATCAACGCGATACTCTATGACATTTTATATCAATTGGAAATTTTATCCTCAATCTCAGAGAGGATTTTCTCCCATTTAGAAAAATATTAAATCACATGGTTTGCGAATTGGTATCGAAAACAATGTCGTAAAGTTATGGTATATGGTATTCTATATCATGAAAATATGATTAAATTATAGTTATATGACCATATACAAGAGGATAAAATATTTTAATACACAAATAGTAGAAATAAATTGTTTGAATTGTGCTATTCTGACACAGGATTGTTATGAAACCATCTTTGCACTTTATTTGTAAGATTCGACAAAAACTTAATATTCATTAAAGTAGAAGATTAAAATATATAATGAAATTTCTTTATTAATCAGTGAAGAAAATACGAAATATCGAAAATCGATGAATTGGTTCAATAAACAAACATTTTTGAAAAATGTAAAGTGAAAGAATTTATCAGTCGAGTTAGAAACATCATAGATACTTAATATTTTGAGTTAAGTAATTTATTAATAAACTAGATTATGTGCACTCGGTAGAGCGCATACCTTCGCCTCTGCTTTGACCTGTTCTCTCCCAAAATTTGAGAAACTGCTAACTGGATAATAACCAATCGTCCTACCAAGTTTCATGCAAAATGGTACAATACTTTTTGAGCTATCGAGTTATAAATGACCTTGACCATGAAATTTGACCGGATCGCTTCCAAAATTCTACCAGATCGTTCCTGAACATTGACCAATCGTCCCAACAAATTTCAGACAATTGGTTGAATACTTTTGGAGTTATTGAGTTACAAATGGCCTTGACCTTGATCTTGGACCTTTGACCCGATTGCTCCCAAAATATAACAAAATGATTCCTGTATATTGACCAATCGTCTCAACAAGTTTCATGCAATATGGTTCAATACTTTTTTATTTATACAAGACCATGACCTTGACCTTTGACCGGGTCACTACCAAAATTCTAGCAGCATTTCACTGGACATGGACATATCGTTTCACCAACTTTCAGACAATTTGGTTGAACACTTTTTCAGTTAAGCGAATAACAAGATGATAAATAAATAAATAAATAAAGTCCAAAGAAGATATGACCTTCCCGCATTCTGCTTAGGTAATTATACATAATGCTTACTATATGCAATGGCAGTGGAAATATTTTTCGTGGACACACTGCATAACATGTATCCATGCTACTAACTTTTAGTACCAATTCGATTAATTTCCTGTAATAAAGAAATTCAGTGGTTTAATGATTTCTAAATTCATTTCCAGGAATCTTCACATCGCTTCAATTATAGAATTGTCAGCTTGAGCAACTTACAGGATTAAGAATCTTTCCAACATTATAGGATATTTCCTTAATGTAATAAAGGATTTAACTACCTCTTTGACCCTTTATCTTATCTATACTGTAATAAGAGCCGCGTCCGTCTGTCCGTCCGTCCGTGTGTCACACTTTTTATTAAGAAAAACATATAAAAAGGAAAAACAAATCATTTGTGGCATTATCATGACTACGGGCAACAATAATAATTGACATTAATTATTTACAAAAAAAAGTTATATATTGGCTTTTTTTTTTTCGTTTAATCAGAATATGTGTATCCATAATACATAATTTCATTCGAATATAATTTAGATTCAATAACAGGTTCTTAATAAAATCACTCAGACTCTTTTTAACTGAGAGTAAAGGATCTAATGGACAATTTACTCTTTACTCACTAATGTTAGATGATTTCCTAAAATAACACCAACCGACCTGACCTCATTGTATAATGGAGTTAACGACTGCAATCTCACCTATAGAAACTCTACGGATATTAGGCTATCAATATCAATAAATTGCTAACGCTACTTCCAAGTGTCCGAAACACATTACAATTCGAACTTTTCTCCTCAATGGAACTAAAGGAAGCTTTGCTTTGTATCGAACAAGAAAATATTTCCTGTTATTACTTAACTTCCTAGTAACCGATAAATGCTTCTAGTTTGTGATATCTGATAATACGAATCTTAACTTAGATGGCTATTTTTTTAAACAATTCACCAGTTAAATACGATTGTCTTAAATATCTATAAGTTAGATATTAAGCGAAACATAGAGTCTGTATTTAAATTATATTCTGTTCTCTAAATATATAAAATGTGTTTGTGACAAGATTTTTATCATTAAATTTTGATTTGGGGTAATTATGCTTACTCAAGATGACTCTATTCCCAAGCACTAGGGTAAGTTCTTAATTAACGGTCAGTACTACATCTTCGGTCATATAAGAAAAAACAATAAAAAATTGTTATTATTACACAGTGCTATCTAATACTTCTGCAAACCCGGGTTTGCAGAAGTATTAGATAGCACTGTGTAATAATAACAATTTTTATATTGTTTTTTCTTATATGACCGAAGATGTAGTACTGACCGATAATCAAGAAATTACCCTAGTCAATAAAAGAAAAGAGGCCAAACTATCTAAGATTAAATGGTGACTCAACTAAATCTTCTATTCCGCAAAAAAAATTCTCTCGTGTACTTAGTTCCAAGTTTCTTCAGATTTTCGGACAAAATCCTCTACATTTTGAGATCCAAGGCAAAGTGGGAATCACTTTTCTAGATCTCTCTTCTGGGAATTGCAATGGTATTGGAATTCAACTATTTGGATTGCAAAGTGTTTTGGGATGTTTAGTCAAATTGGGAGATTACTGGAATGTATTTCGATTTGAATTTCAAATATTCTAGCCCTTTTTATATCAAGAAATAGTTCAATGCTTTCCTAACTTCTTCAATTAGAATAAAATTTGTAAATTCTTAGAAGTTATAAGGTCTTGAAAAAATTTATTGCATAGGTCGAAAACCCAACACAAATATTTTCTGGGTACAGATCACTCAGTAAAATACTTATGTATAATCTGTATTAATATATATATGTATTAATATTCATCGAAATATTGGTTTAATTTTGCTTTCTCTAATTCAATAATTGGGAGTTTTTCAATTATTCTAAATTTAAGTTTAATTTCATTTGTACTGTTTTTGAGAAAAGTTTTGAAAAAAATTAGGAAATACAGATGGTAGATATATTGCTGCCAAATAATTATACAAATATATGTATGCATATCTATTTTTACATATCAATTCCAACTATGATCAATAATACATTTCCTTCTTAATCGTAATAAATGAATTGAGAAAACAATATATCCATCACACTGACGATCAAAACATGCCAATCACGATGAGCAAGAGTAGCAAAAATATACCAATCCGATTATTAGGCCAGGTTGTTATGAGTGTTATGGACGGGGTCATGATATCAAAGAGTGTTATTGTACTATTTTGTGAGTTATGTAATTGATGTAATGATCAATTTATTGAACGAGGAACTTATGTTCACAGAATAGACCTAAACCTGTACGAATGAAGTGAGTTGTGAGTTGTTTTTATATAATTCAATTATTTTAACGAAACCTATATTGAAGAATGGTGCCAAAGATTCAGAACAGCTTTAACATGATTTGTCAACATATTTTAAGTGACAATTTATCAATACATTATGAAATTCAATTTAAATAGAATATCATTTAACAGTTTCTGCAAATCCACTTTTCTTAATTTGATCTTGAACGCAAGAAACAAATAACGTTTATTGGAATTCAATAGAAAGTGCTTTCAATAAAATATTTAATCATTTCCTGGTTGTTCTGAAGAGAGTCTCAGAAATTAGTCAATGTTTCCAATCCTTTACATCATTACTGATAGTCGATATAAACTCATTGTGGTGACTTAGCTATTCTATTTTATATAATGTTTTCCTCCATTCATAATACATTAACTCTTGACTTCTGTTCAATTTTCTTTATCTCTAATATTCCAAACCCAGACGCAATATTTAAATCGGCAGATCGTTAATTATTGTCCATTACGGTAAATATTGATCGAATTTTACAGTAAAATATCGTAATTCCAGACACAATCGACAGGAATGTCCGACGAAAGACGATAGAATAAAAGTGCTCCAACTTTTCTAATAAATTTAAAGTTGAGAACTGGTGATCAGTGACGATAAATTTCCGACTGGGTAAGACTGACGAAACCGAAGGTGGAAGTTAAAATGTTTTCTTTCCTTCACTCGAAGAAAAGTTAAAAAAAAAGCAAATTAATTTGAAGTCAAGTCTGTGGAGAAATTTTCTGTCGTAACAATTTTGGGGAAAGAAAATGTTTCGATTGGAATAATATTGAAATGTGGGTAAAATATAAAAGATTAATGATGGGGCCGTACTTAATAATCTACCATGGCCCCACCATCACCTTCCCTGGCGTGATTATATAATCAATATAATTAATTTAATTTAACGTTACGCAGAAATTAATGGAACTATCATGCACTATCTGGACTAATTAATTTAACTGATTATATAAACTGATATTAATGTAAGTAATTATTAGAGCCGGGACAAATGCCATAAAGTCCTAAAATGCCATAAAAGCCATAAAATGCCATAAAGTCAATAAATTCCATTAAGTCCTAAAATGCCATAAAGTCCTTAAAATGCCATAAAGTCCTTAAATATCATAAATTCCTAAAATGATGAAATGTCTCATTTTGGGCTTTTTATACCATTTAATAATTTGGTAAGTCAGTACAATTGATAGAATATTGGCAAATTTATAGAACGTTATGATTAAATCAAAATCTGTCAGAATTATTATATAAATAAACTACTCCTATCATTTCAAGAATTAGCATAGTCACCACTGTATCTGGTTTTCTGTAACTCTTCACATAAATTTTTTACCATAGACTCTGCCATTAATAAAAAAATAAAATTGCGAATCATCAAAATAATAAACTATTCAAAAAGAGATATATGTATGTAGAACCTAGTAATATTTGTAATATTTACAATAGAAAAACTGTCAGGTTCAGGTGACAAAAAATTGTGTTTTAAAGTGGTTTTTCCTGTAATATTTTAATTGGTCTAATTATCTAATAAATGGTTTGTTTAGTCTGAGGTTGTCTTCAACGAGGGTTTAGTGTAAATAAAAATTTCGAATTTAATATTGGAATTAGTTACATTTCTTGAATTACAATTTACCAAACCTTTTTTATAATACTTTTAGTTTAAATTTAAATAAATATACTATAAACTAGATTCATTGAATATTCAAGGAATGATTTTTTTATTTATTTTCACCATTTTTTTTATTTAAACTGACTAAAAACTGATGATTTTATATTCCAAAATGCTAATTTGTTCGTTGTAAATACCTATTTATTAATCATAAAAGTGTATATGTACAAGTCCCAAAATCACATTCTTAGGTCCTAAAATGTCTTTATAGGTCCTAAAATGTCTTTATAGGTCCTAAAATGCCATTTTTTAGGTCCTAAAGGAGCATTTTTTGAGGTCCATAAATGCCTTTTTATAGGTCCTCAAATGCCATTTTTATAGGTCCTAAAAGTCCGGGCTCTATTAATTATATATGTATTTATAATAGCGAAGTGTGACAGTATATCTATATAAGATATAAACTACCCGGATGTCATAAATATTCTTTTTTTAATTGTCAAAGTACTTTATGATGAATAAATATTATATATTAATTATATAATATGTATAATAATATATATTTATATAATCAATTAAATGTTTATTCACTTCCATATGGCATGATTTTAATTCTTTATTAATAATTGAAGCGATAGTTATTTTTTAGTCTGATTATATGGTTCTAAGGAAAGTTCCACTGCGGAAGATTCCACTGGGAAAATTCCACTTAGGAATATTCCACTGAGGAAGATTCCACTAAGAAAGATTCCACTGGGAAAATTCCACTGAGGAAAATTCCACTAAATATAAATAAATATATAAATTGTACTGCTTATTTTCTAAACCAATACTTGTCTTTAGAAATTGTTCATATTATATATCCTTTTTGTGATATTCATTACAGTGTTTCTTTTTAAGTGGTTTAATAAAATGTGAGTGAATATCATTAAGTAAATTTTCTTAATGTACGTTTTCTTTGTAGGAAAATGTATTCCAATTGAAATGAAGATATTTCTACTTAAAAAACTATTATTTTTTTAATTTAGCTTCTTGTTCCGCAAATTTGATTACAGTTAGGGTTATTTTCATTTGGAATGTAAGTTTGAGTTTTAAATAGGGGCAAATAAAAATATGTGTTATACGATACGAAATGGAACTTAACTCTGGTTTACTTCGAGGTCTTGCTGTAAAAATTATAAACAAAAACAGTACAATTACATTTTTGATAAAACACAGATGAACTAATATAAAATAGAAGTTGCTTCACACATTTATAGTTCAAATACATTATCTGCATTATATAGATGGTTAAGATAAAGTAGAACATTAGCTCAAGACACTATCCTACACTCTGTTAGATTAACATTGAGCAGATCAAGATATTTATTTGAAAAAGGTAACGTTCCCTAGCTATCAAGTTACAGGAACAGATCTATCACTATATATTTTGGACTGTCATTTAATCTCTCAGGTAGAGCACACACCTTCACGAGCTTACACGAGCAAGACAGGGGGGGGGGAGGAACCTTTTGGACAAACAGTATAGTTTTTTTAAAATAATAAACACAACTTATAATAAATAATTACAATTACAAATAAATAATTACATTTACAACTATATACGATTACAAACAATTACAAATTATATTAATTATAATATATTTACAATTTATAATAAAAAATAATAAATACAATACAATTTATTATTGGATTTTCCTCAGTGGAACTTTCCGCAGTGGAATTTTCCCAGTTGAACTTTCTGCAGTGGAATTTTCCTCAGTGGAATCTTCCGCGCACCGATTATATGCAGGATACAACAGCTATCGTATCTAAGATACTATATGAATCGTATCTAGGAAATTTTAGCTATCGTATCTAGGATAATATAGCTATCGTATCTAGGATACTATAGCTTTTGTATCTAGGATAATATAGCTATCGTATCTAGGATACTATAAGCTATCGTAGCTATAGGATACTATAAGCTATCATATCTAGGATATTATCTATATCGTATTTAGGATACTGTAGTTCTTCTATTTGGACGTAAAAAGAGTTCACATTAATTAGAAAAAGGTGTTAATTTCGATCATATATCTTAAGTGTATAAATATACAAGGAAGCAAATGAACAAAGTTCAATATGTTTATTCTTTAATAAAAAATACTTCATCATAACAGACGTTAATGTAATTGAAATGATATTAAAACATTATCCAGATCTATAATATCACTTAATTGAAACTAATTTATAATAAATATATAATGTACAATTGTACAGTGTACGCATTTTCTCACTAATTCGAATCTATTTTGCCAACTTCGATCTAATCAAAGCTTTGAGTAAAGACAACTTCTTATTGCATTGAAAAAAAAACTGACAACAAGTTAGGGATTAGCGTGACTGGGAATGTGAATGGGGAGAAAAAATGGGAAAGGGGAGAAGGAATGGGTATGAGGAAAAGGAATCAGAATTGGGAGAAGGAATGGGAATAGGGAGAAGGAATGAGAATGGGGAGAAGGAATGGAAATGAGGAAAAGGAATCAGAATTGGGAGAAGGAATGTGAATAGGGAGAAGAAATGAGAATGAGGAAAAGGAATGGGATTTGGAATGGGAAGCAATGGGAATGATTATAAATCCCTGGAATGACTCATAATAATAAAAGAGAATTGGGAATAGATTGAATGTAAGAACGACAACACAGTACAAGGACAACACAGTACAAGGACAACACAGTACAAGGACAACACAGTACAAAGGCAACACAGTACAAAGGCAACACAGTACAAAGACAACACAGTACAAAGCCAACACAGTACAGTATAAAGACAACACAGTACTTCGAAGAAAACACATTACAGAGACAAGACAGTACAAAGAAAACACAGTACAAAGACAACACAGTACGAAGAAAACACAGTACAAAGACAACACGTACAGTACAAAGGCAACACAGTACAAAGACAACACAGTACAAAGACAACACAGTACAAAGACAACACAGTACGAAGAAAACACAGTACAAAGACAACACAGTACAAAGACAACACAGTACAAAGACTACACAGTACAAAGACAACACAGTACAAAGACAACACAGTACAAAGGGCAACACAGTACAAAGACAACACAGTACAAAGACAACACAGTACAAAAACAACACAGTACAAAGACAACACAGTACAAAGGCAACACAGTACAAATACAACGCAGTAAAAAGACAACACAGTACAAAGACAACACAGTACAAAGACAACACAGTACAAAGACAACACAGTACAAAGACAACACAGTACAAAGGCAACACAGTACAAAGACAACACAGTACAAAGGCATCAGAGTGAAAGGAGACACAGAGCTGCTTCTTTACATTCAAGTTTCATTATTCTTTGAATAAAATAGTTTTAATGTTCTTGCTAGAGGAATGTGAAAAGAATATGAAATTTTTCAAGGTGTTTTACGAGTAGCTTCGAAAATGATGATACAAAGTTATCCTCCATTTATCTGGTAAAAGGGAGGTGCTAGAGTGAGCTCCATGATATTCTTCAAGGGGTTAGTGGAATTCCCTCTTAATCATTACTTTCTGCATGGGATAATTTTGCTTTCATTTTAATCATCAATTGTCCCATTGTAATATCTCTATTGGGTAACTCGTTTCCCCTCCTAATCATCGATGACCCCATTGTAATTTATTCACGGGATAAATAGGTTTCCCTTACATTACCATAAATTTCTCTATTGATGTAAGCCCAGTAGCTAATTAAAGTCTTTTGTGATTTTACTTCCTTCTTTTTTCGGCTCATTTTCCTAACAGTGAAAACAATCCCAATTCCCACCGAAGATACCCTATTAGGCATCATTTTTCGTCATTATCCGTCAGAATGAAGGATATCTTCTGGTCGAAACTCTTAAGTTTTTATAAGGGAAATACGGACCATATGTTACTAAAATAAAGAGTACTGCTTAAGATATAGGTTTATTATGAGAAATATGAAGCAGCTGATATAGTATAAGATAATCCATTATAGTTGTGTTTGGTAAAATAAAACAAGAAGGATTATCAAAATGAATATCAAATTGATTATCAAAATGAATATCAAATTGATTATCAAAATGAATATCAAATTGATTATCAAAATGAATTTCAAATTGATTTTCAAAATGAAATAGGAAATAATTTCAAAAGTATGAACAATATTTCTACCTGATAAATATTGAGTTTAAAAAATAATCTACATTTTACACGTTTAATATATTATATTTTAAAATATTCCGTCACAACGTCAAAAACTTTAAATAACAGAAATTGATGCTTTAGTAGCGAAATATTTTATGTAATAGTATTAATAAATAATATATAACAGCATTCATTCGAATTTGTGTGCAAATTACTCACTTACACTGCAGTTAAAATGATTCATTGCATTCACGACGTAAGTTACGCAACTCAGATAATAAATCACAATAAATGTCGCGAAACTGGCCATTAATGTGGCGTAATAATAATTACATGTGTGGAATATAGTGAAATTGGAGCAACATTAGAAAAAAAGACGAGTTTGAGTTTAAAGTTAATGTAGAATAATGGAAGTCATTGACTATAGTCTTTAATGTCAATAAGGCTCATGTTCACGCTATTTATAATGACAAACTCGCCCTAAGGTTTAATTAATTGATATCAGGAGACTTTGTAGTTAGAACTGTGATAAACAAAGATATTATGGTGGGGCGTCAGATGATTTAAGAGGGGAACCAAATTATACTTCTATATATGCTATGTCTTTCAGAAACATAAGATGTAAAAAGTCTGTGATTCGGTATAATAGATTGGGATTAAAAAAACTATATAAATTGATAAGAAAGCTATAGTAAGTTAATAAATTGAATATAGATTCAACATCATTGAAAACATGACTTTTGTAAATCCAAAAACTTTTTTGAAAATGTAGATTGAACATAGAAATTTATTGAACAAATCAAAATATCTAGAAAATTACGCGATATGTATTACCGTAAGGAACCCATTGATTGCAGATCCTCGACTTTCAATCGGCGATCATGATCGATCATATAAGGAATTTAAGAATAATCTATCTGTAGAAATTAACAATTAGACGAAAATTCAATAGTAATTTTCTATAATTGAAAATACTTATGGTCTGTTGTCTTTCGTCGGACAAATTAGATATAAAATTACAAAAATAATGTTTGAAATTATTATATTTCGCGACAAATATCTAGCGCACACAAACAATACTGTACGATCTGCCGATTACGAAATTTCCGACTGGATATAACCCTCATCGTAAATGTTTTTCTATTGTACACTAACTTGTAATGCTTTTTACAGTTTCGGATTCAGGAAAATTAAAAAACATGAGCAGGTTTCCCGTGGGAAATCTACGGATGAAAGTTCTCGCAAGGATCAGTTGAGAAAAACTTTGACAATCTCGTGATAAATTATTCAAACTTTTGTAGAATTATTTTGGCAGCCTCTAGAATTATTGCAGAGTTGTCGGTCTCAATTTTCAGAAGTAAAACACCCTATGAAGACGATTAATTTGAGAAACATCTTCATTTAAAAGTAGATTATGTATGTTACTGCACATAGAATGTTTCTTCCGAGAAACATTGCAGCCTACCTGAATATGAATATTCTATAAAATGATATTAAAACTCGTATTAATTTTTGTTAAATTAAGTACTTTAATTAAGTATAGTTATAGTTATAGTACATGAAATATATTATATAGATGGTTCTAGGAAATCTCGCTGCCGGGCAATTTGCAGCAGACAATTTTACTGTCATATTCGTAATTTATGTATTAAATTAACTTATAGCATACATTTTTTTCATTATCGAGCACCACAGTGTATCACAGCTGTTATAATCTGACAAGCATATTTGATACAGCCATATTCCACATACTATCTCCTTAAAGGTTGAAAATATTACAGAAAATATTACGGCACCAAGATGAAATGAATGTTTATGCCGTTCTTATGCATGATGTTTGGCAGTGTCAAATACTTTTGCATATGGCTAATTTAATTTTTGTTTATAAATAATAATCAACAAATTAGTTGCCTGTTTGAATTTTATTTTTGGATAGATAATGTCTGTTCACAGATTGAGTGTAAATTTCATCAAATTTGACTCTGTATTTTTTGAGAAATAAAAGAAAAACTAATGTGACAAATAATTTTGCTATCCACTGCATTTTCAAATATTAATGTAAAACTGTAATTTTCTTCATCATTAATTTCAATTACCCAAGCAACACAAGTTAATGGGCCGGGCCCATGTGGGCACTAGGTTGACAAATCGTATTGGTACTGTGTGTTGTTTTGCATAATGGGCAAACATGGTGACAACATGGGCTGTTATGTTGTGGCTATCTTGTCCCAAGATGTTGCCAATATGTTAATCAAGTTTCAGCCATATAATGTTGATACGCTATACATTAATCATGTTAGGCCAATATGACAATTCAATGGGATGGATTCGCCACATTGAACCAACCTTCTCCCAAGGTATCATTCCATGAGATTGGAAAACCACATCATCCCCATGTAATTTTTAGGTTACTTTTCAGTCTGCCACGTCAAATTGAAATTTTATTCTAATTACAAATAATCAAAATCAAAAGACATTGAAATTAATGATATTGCATTCTAAAAAATTTCTTTGGTTAATTTAAATTTTAATGAGCTATAACCACATTGTTCGTTTGTTTTCATATTCTTTAATAGTTTTTCAACAGGGTGGTCATAAGTAGAGTGAGGTGAAACTGCATTGCACAAGCTATCAAACGAGTAAGTTTCAACGGCAAAAAATTAACATGATTTTAATAATTTCATGTTGAATCAGTGGATATTTCCGGAACTACGACATATTTATGGAAAAACTCTGAATCGAGTATGGTGGATGCAGGATGGTGCCCCAGAACACAGAATACTTGCTGTTTTATAGAACGAATGCGGGAACTTTTTGAACATCGAGTAATTGCCATGAGTCAGGCAATTGAATGGTTTCCGATGAGTTCAGATATAACTGAATGTGATATTTTTCTTGTAAGGTTAATTTAAAAATATTAGGCTCCTCCTCACCTGCTAATCGGCATCAATTAAGAGACGAATAACGCATGGTGTGAATTTTTTGAAAGCTAATCCTGACATGATCAAAATATCAATGAAAGCAGTCAGAAAACAGTCGCAAAAACAGTGAATCGAAAAAATAGGGATAATGGATGTTTTTGGTCAAGAATGTGTTACTTTAAATTTTCATAAAATGCAATTGTTTCTGTATCATAACTAAGAAAATAATCGGTAGAAAAACATATTTTGATATCTTTTATCGATTACATATCTCGTGCAGGAGCTTTTTCACCACCATCTACTTATGATCACCCTTTAAAAAAAGCTGACAAAAATCTGCAATAGCCAAAGAAAACCAAAGTTATGATGATTTTAATTTTTCACCGGCATTTTTTTTTTACTCAAACTGTATAGTGTATATACCTAATTGAGAATATAAATATTTCAGTTTTTTGATCTGTACACTATTTTATATTTAATGTATGGTCAAATTATATATAATTCATGAAAAAGAATAAGGGGGGAAAGTTTGGTGGGCCCATAGTAGATAAATAGGAGTCCCTTCAAAATCGGGTGATCTAATTTATTAAAGTGAACAAAAATATGATTATATATATATTTTGATAAGAGTGAAACATAATAGTTATTGTTAAAAGTTTGAACGTGTTGGAATATGTTTAAAAATGTTTTAACATGCCGGAACAAATCATTCTAATCGTGTCCTTCTTTGATATTTGAAGCATATGATTGCTCCAATTATTTTATAATTAGCGGGAAGCTCTATCAATCACCCCTGTTGTTTGTTCTGAAGACCGCAACTGATGGCTAATTTCGGATACAATAAACCAATCAAGTCACAAATTAGCTCCACAACATTTAATCATCAAATACAATGGCTTGGTAATGTCATTGAAATGGCTAAATTAGAATTTTAGAGATGGTTGGAGCCTTAATTCATGCGTGGTTTATAGTATGTGAAAATATCTTAAAATCATTTTACAAGCTGCTTATTATCATATTGCAATGTCACCTGGTGATGTCATTGAAATCATCAAATGGCCTGATAATGTCATTGAAATTACTAAATGGCCAGTCAATGTCATTGAAATTGCTAAATAGCCTGGTAATGTCATTGAAATTACTAAATGGCCAGACAATGTCATTGAAATTGCTAAATAGCCTGGTAATGTCATTGAAATTATTAAATTTGGATTATATGAACGGTTGGAGAATTCGAGCGTGAAATGTGATACAAATAATACAATGATTTATTGATGTAATAGAAAAAAAGTAATACATTCTAAAATTTGCCCATTTTGTCCAATCCATGTTTTAATTTTACTAATACTCATTTATAGAAACAATTAAAAATGGATAGTTATTTTATTATATAGTTAATGCATATTGAAATTGTGTACTTAATTCGTATAATAGATCAGTGAGGAAATAATAAAAAGAAATAAAAAAAAATTAATGCTAGTTATTAATTCCATGATCGGAAATATGGTAAATGACTGACTTCCTAAATCATTGAAGAATAAATATATCATAATAAACTATCTTATTTTGATTATTTGAAAATTAAAAGAATCGTAATTAATAAACGTAGTTGCGGTCGATATCGACTGCACTATGCAATATGAAAAATAGTTTGACAAACGAAAATGCATTAGTATACTTTTGAAAAACATAGAATAACTCCACCAATTCCAGTAATACATTTTTAACTTCAATTTAACTGACATGATAGTTTTTAACATCAGGTTAAAGCTTGAAGTTAGTTATTGAAGGATAGCAGAAAGGTTTCCTTTGATCCTTCCTCTGCACAAGCGATTGTAGATCAAAGTTAGTGTGCATCCTTTGAATTTTATTGGTGTGTTACCTTAGGATTTTCATCACAGTTGATTGATTCAGCAGTAGAAGTGTTGTAGATAATTCTTGAAACATAGTTTGAATTCAATTTCTTTTTTTTAGTAATATGACAGTCAGTGGAATCGAATAAAAGATATATTATTTGGTCTTTCACATATGGGGTTGGGGCGGTGCCATAGAAGATTAACAGGGGTCTTATTTATAGTATAGGAAAATAATGGTGGGGGCCATCTAAGAAACGAAGAAGACCTTGCTTATCCAAGAAAAAAGTTATGGTGGTGATATCTAAGACTCAGAGAAAAATATTCTTATTTCAAATAGAATTTTATTATGTGGCTAAAAAAGAGTAAACACGGAATCAGTTTAATCTTCTCCTGCCCTCCATAAAAGCTTAACTGGGTATTCCCCTCAGATTACATCTCAATTTTCAGCATCGGACTTCCTGTAGACTGTTTCTCAGTACGATGGTACGTGTTCCTTTGTTGCGTAAATTGAGACCTATTCGTCTCCGTGACACTCCTTTAGGTGGACTCTAAGCTGCTATTTATTACCAACCAATGGACTGAAAAAAGGTTTTGGTGACTAGAAACGACAGGCACAAACTCTAACGTCTTGAATTCTATCAACAGATTGAGAGATTTACATGAAGACGTAAATTGAGGTAGAAAGTACAGGAATTGGGAGATAAATAGAGTAGCTTCTTTTAAGAGGGATCATCTTGTATCAGTTATTCAGTTATGGTTGGTTATCTAAGCTCTAAAATGGCTTCTGCTTAAAAATTTAGAAATCATGATGTTTTCGACAAGAAGAAAAGAAAATAATGATCTCAAATATTAAAGGCAGCAAAAAAACTGGTTCGTTTCATCTATCTACATCAATCACTTTTTGAGTTTTGAGAATTTAATTTCGACCAGTTTTCTGCTGGTTACCCTGTATAAATTATTTCAGGATGAGAAAAAAGTTCACTCAATTTAGCTAAATCAGCACAGATGATTTTTTTTTTCCTATTTAATGACGTAATTTCTGCACTCACCAATCACATCTAATTTTCATAATGATGTCATTAAATGCTCATTTTGAACTGATTTCTAACTCTTATAGCAAATTATCGAAATTGTCATATATTGTCTTTTCAGGTTGTTGTGGGTAAAAAAATAATCGAATTTTAACAATTTTTATCTAGTTTAAACAACCAATATTTGAGAAAATTACATTGTGAATATGAAAGATCATGGAGAGGACATAAAAAATTGATAAATTGTTTTGTTTTATCAAAATTATACCTTAGTAGGCCAAAATATTAATATTTTACTTAGCGGGGAAAAGTCCAGGCGGGGAAAAGTTTGGCGGGAAATAGTCCTGGCGGGGAAATGTCCGACAGGGAATGGTCCGGTGGAGAGAAGTCCTATTGCCGGTGAAAACATAGAAGATTATGGTGAGGCCATAGAAGATTATGGTGAGGCCATAGAATATTATGGCGTGGCCATAGAATATTATGGCGTGGCCATAGAATATTATGGCGTGGCCATAGAAGATTGGATATAGTGTTCACTATCAATTTCCAATAGTCTAGTCTTACCATTCTCCATCACTGAGTAAGTAAACTAATAATATATCAGCATCACAATTGAGGTGAAAATGCTTTAGCAGTATAGAGTGCCAATCTTGAATAATAGAATTCATCATCAGTGTTTCTTATGGTGTTACATTGTAATGAAGTCTGCTACTTGATGATTGCAGTTCATAATGTCTAGCATTTGGATTTGAAATGTAACTATAAAATGAAAAGGTTTATCCGTGAGATTCATATCATGTCTAACTGTAGGATTCACATTATGTCTACCACTATTATTCACAGTATGTCTACCACTAGGATTGACATTTTGGCTACCACTAGGATTGACATTTTGGCTACCACTAGGATTCACATTATGTCTACCACTAGGATTCACATTATTTCTACTACTAGGATTCACATATTGCCTACCTCTAGGATTCACATTAAGTCTACTACTAGGATTGACAATAAGCCTACCACTAGGATTCACATATTGCCTACCACTAGGATTCACTCTATTTCTACCACCAGGATTCACATTATTTATATCACTATGATTAACATTATATGTACCATCAAGATTTAAATGTTTGTTTATATGTTGTTTAACACTGTGGTTCAGAATAGGGCTTCCTGTAAAATGCGAAGAATCAATTTCTGTCGAATTCATTAGAAACTGATTTCCTGCAAGTTTCATATTAAATCTATCAGTTTGAATCATTATTTTCCTATCAGTTCCATTCACATTGTTTTTAGGAACAGATTTAGCAGTACTGGTTTTTAGAATTGAATTTGTAGAATTATCGTAGTCTGCTTCAGATGGAATTTCTGTTTCTGATTTAGTAGAGAAATTCGCACTGTTGTCTGGAATTGCACTCTGTCATGAACGATAGGGAATAATTAAAACATACACACAGACCAGGATATTATTTTAATATTACCATATATAACTCTTAAGTTTCTTACCTCCAGATGAATCGCCATTACACCATCGATGTCCGTTAGTCTGATAATAATCTCAGCCAATCCGCCAGTCGATACAATGACTTCTTTTCCAGTACAACTTCCTCCTTCAATTTGTCCTGATATTATGTCACAGTAGACACCAGCTGGTAGGCAAGTCTGGACAGAGTTAAGAATAGAAAAAGTACAGAGTAGCAACTTTAACCATCACAATATCTAAAACACAGAGCAAATTCGTCAGAAAAATAAGATAAAATATTCGAATTTAAATTAATTGAAAAGAACGAGTAGGGTGAAGGATCTATCCAGCATTTGATCATTTTACTTAGGTCAGATTGGGTGAAGTATAAATTTACTAATAAATATATGATATTTTATTTTCATTTGGACTATTTTAAGGGAGATTTAAATATTTTAAAAAGGTATATTCACCTGAAGATTTTCCACCAGATCGTAAGGGTCATTATTCACTGCGATGAAGCCTCTATCGCCTCTACAGAAAGATATTTGGTTACTTCCATTATCCCACCAGTTAGTGGTAGTAGTATCTGAAAAAGATCTTACCACTTAGTAGTATTTGTACCTGAAAAAGATCTTACCAGTTAGTGGTATTCAAACCTGAAAAAGATCTTACCAGTTAGTGGTACTCAAACCTGAAAAAGATCTTACCAGTTAGTGGTATTCAAACCTGAAAAAGATCTTACCAGTTAGTGGTATTTGTACCAGAAAACGATCTTACCTGTTAGTGGTATTCAAACCTGAAAAAGATTTTGCCAGTTAGTGGTATTCATACAGGAAAAATATCTCGTCAGTTAATTAATTTTATTCGTACCTGAAAAAGAATCTGTCAATTAGTGATATTTGGATCTGGAGAAGATCTAACCAGGTAAAATGCCAAATAAAAAATGTCAAAACTTTAACATAATGTAATATTTCAGTGTTAAATAATCTATATTTGAAAAATTAACGTGTTATTAATGAAAATGATAGATGGAAATTACTCTTTTACTTATACAATATGGAAATTCAAGCAGGAAATTTCAGATATGGTGTTTACTATAAATTCAAAATAATTATCCAAATTCTATAAATTCCTGCCGGTATACAATTATTATTCTTATTAAAGATTTAAATACTATTCTATCAAACAATTTCTATTCTTTATATATAATAGTCAAATGGGGAAACAAATTGAACAAAAAATTAAAGATCCCACTCCGACAACTATCTAAACAATAAAAAACGGTAAAGATTACTGCTTTTAGGTCTGTTATACTATTCATTAGGTTAGCAGTTTCACCTTTAACGACACTTCTGAATGTAACCATGTTAGCAATCTCTCTCCAGCGATGTTCACATATCCAACCATTGGAACAAATGTCTCCATCGAAAGTCGGGGAGGTGATGTTGAAGTCATGGTCATGGGGTGGTCCCATCCAACTGTTCAGGTCAATTCCATCCACCCAATTGCGTTCCCAGAAATAAGAGGACATGATTCTCGGTAGACCGTAAGTGTAAGCCAGCATGAAGGCTACGGCCATCTGAAGTTGGATAAAATACAAAAACGATTGCATATTAAAAAAGAAAAACATTAGAAAGATTGCACTACCAGGACACGTAATAAGGTTTAAAGAATTCGGAAAGAGAGTCTTACAGCGGTAAAGATTGGTCATTGATCAGTGAAAAATGTCCAAAGGACTTATTTTTTCATAACTTATGTTAAAGTCCACTTCCCGTGTACTTTCATTATACGAGTACTATTTTTTATAACTTCACTAGCTAATTAAAAGTAAGTAAATACTTCAATTCCAATCAAAATAAAATAAGCTAACAAAATATTATCTGACATGTATTATCTTTCTAACCTTATAGATCTTCGTATCCCTGAAAGTCAAGATCTGACTATCAGTCCTTTGGTTATCGTGGTTGTCAATGAAAACCACCGCTCTACTCTGGTTTATCAAGCCCCACTTCTCTCCGAACTCAGAAAGCCATTTTAGTTGATCATTGCCTCTGAAAGATGAACTGAGGTACATACCGTACTTGAATTCTGTGACTCTTCCTAAACCGGTGTACTGGGCTGCTGTGATTGGTTCCCCTCCTTGAAAAGTATATTAAAGTGATTATCATATAATTTTCTGAATAGTTGAAACTGGTAATATTGTATTGAATGTATGAAGATTTAGCCAATTTAGATTTTATACTTGACCACCTAACCCTAAAACTGAATCAGAGAAGGTTATGAATATTATGTGGGCTCCAATTAAAAAGATTTTACCCACCTTAATAATCATATTTTCATGAGGGTAATATAAAGTTCTACGTTGAAGGTAATTTCTGATTTGAGCTTTTGAATAGAAAGTTGAATACTCATCATTATTGATGCTGAGAAGACCTCTTGTTATTAATCACATTCAGAGTTGAATTTTCAATTACCCTCATGAAAATATACATATCATTTCTTAATCTCCTGTGGCGAAACCATAATTTTTTCTTTAGATTATTTACAATTGATATACGTAGAACAGTAGTTATGTAGCCGTTATTAGTATAAATAGTTAGGTGTAAGGTTTTGACAATCTCACTCATAAATGAAATTACGGTTAGGCCACCAAAGGATTATGTGTGTTTCTCGCTAATTTTTCTACATCTCCACCAAACCTTTATCTCTAGTTAGTTACAAATAAAAATATCACAATAGGTAATTTTTACGCATGCAATATTCACCTCTGTCAATTACTTCTTGATAGATAAAAGGTTTCAATCCCTTTCCAAAGTAGGTCTCATTCAAATCTTTCAAGCTTCTGTAAATGTTTCCTAGATCCTCCGGCCACATATGCTTAGAGGCGTCAACTCTGAATCCTGCTACTCCCATGTCAATCAAGGAATTCATGTAGTCTACGATCTGATTTCGGACATGATCTGAATTCTGGTTGAGATCATTAAGACCAACTAACTTACAGTTACGAACCTGAAATGGATTCGAAAAAGGAATTATTTTATTATTTTCCGATGTTATTGTGAAAGGCATAATCTTAATGTTAGATATATTTAATGTTTTAAGGGGGTCGAACACCTTCGAAAATGCCAAAAATTGAAAAAGAGCCTAAACATTTTATTCACCTAAATCATACCTACGTATATAAAGAGTACACTGTGTGAATATTAGAGCGATATCTGATCTATGCCACCTTCATTGTGTGGTTAAAGGAAGATGTGTAGCTGGGATTGCTTTAGGGAAATGATTTAGGGATTATTTGGGATAAAGCCAACCACGCTTGCACTCTAGGCTCTTATAAGAAACCAGGCCTGCCCTGACTCTTGTACGAAGAGGCTTCATTTACTATCAGCTCTTTCATCCGTAAGTGCAGCCACCTGTGCGTCTTCTTCACATACATCTTCTTCCTTGGTATGTGGCTGTTTTTCACGGAGTAGCTTTTCTTCTTTCGTAAGCATTGTCACCGCCGGTCGTGAGTGACTTTATTCATTGAATCACTTTCCTTCCTGACTGCTTCTTCCAGTCCCTTGTATTTAATTTCCTGTTCACGCCAGATATATGACATTCGTTCTGAATAAAACAGACATCAAACCCTTACTAACATAATAAATACGTAGTGTGCGCTACAGAGTTCTGTAGTTTTCATATTGCAGATTATGTTTTATTTTTTGATCGAATAAACATTTTAAAGTAAACCTTTTTATACTCTGTATAATGTAATTATTTTAATATTTTCACTTTAACTTTCTTTATGTAGATTGACCGAGAAGCTTCAGATTAATGATAATAACTATTATTGTGAAAATTAATAAGTTTTTCCAGTATTTCTGATAAGATTGTAAGGGAACAACAATTATGTGAATGATAAATAGTTTAATATTCTTCAATAGCTAGCTACATCAGAATAACATTTGAGAATCCCATTGTTTTTTTTTTTATTGCATTTTTTTTAAATCTTGAACAGCGACTAATGTTAGTAGATATTAAATGAGACAAAAAAGGCTTGGAACTATAAAAAAATTATATAATTTCTAATTGTTTTTTCCTTAGATTCATATATTTTCAATAGATTTATCATTACTATATTATTATTAAATACATATATGATATAGTTAGTTTTATTTACATAGATTGGATTGACTTTTATTTATTTATTTTTTTTTTTTCAGATGATAAAAGCTGATTCCAAGCAATAATCTCCCAGCATATATACAATATAGGGTGGCTCGAAAACCAAAATTTTTGAAATCACATTGTCCTTAGAGCGGAAAAGTTGCGAAATGATGAGAAAATAGTCTGTGCAAAATCTTTGCTCAACCAATTAACATCTTGAGGTTCCGCATGATGCTTGAAATTTAATTGTATAAATATATCTAATGTAACTTAGTAGCAATGAATGCGTTTCGATATTAGGTATCGAAATATTGACTTGGAATTTTCCAAGAGTATGTAAATAGTCGTCTGTAATGAATGTCGCACCACTTATTCATCTCCCGTACGAATAACATAGGAATATTTCGCCGATAAACTAAAAAGGAACCCAACTCACTCCACTTTGGTGGTCTATTATTGTTTAAATATATAGAATTTAATCAAGTAAAGATTACGGACAAAAAATGAAGTTTGTATAGGTAACGGACCAGAAATGAAGTTAGTAAAGATAACGGACTAGAATTTGAACAAATAATGATAACAGACCCTGGTCCGATATCATTAAATGTTCCCATTTATTTTTCACTTTTTACCGGTATCAAATCAGTTTTGTTAGAATTTTGTTGTTAATTTTTGGATTCTATCTTACTATTAAACAGTGCATCAAAAACCCTACATATTTTATTATCAAAATTATAATAACTGTTTGTGAACAATTTTCTTTTGATAATTCGAAAATTAATATGAGCCTAATAAAAATTTAATGAACGAATATTAAAGAACTATCAAAGTGAAGAAAAAGAAATTTACGAGTGGAATCTTAAAGGCAACCTAGAAAGTTTCAAGAAACAATATTTTAATATAGGTACAAACAAAAATTTAAAGAAAAAAATGAAGAAATTATTAAACTGGAACTAGAAAAATGAAGATTGAATGAAGAGATAAATAAAAATGAATTTATATAGTTATCCAATAACATGATGTCCTTATTGATAGGCATATATTATTATAAAATAACATCAAGATTCTTAAATCTTGATGTGAGTGATATATAGGTACTCGTGCACAGAAAATGGCCACTGGGAAAACTGACACTGGGAAGATTGCCCCCGGGAAAACTGCCACTGTGGGAAAATTGCCACTGGGAAGATTGCCTCTGATAAAATTCCCACTTTGGGAAATTACCACTATAAAATATATTAACCAACTAAAAAAATATTTTACTCTGTAAGAAAATACTGAACTGAATACAGAAGTATTCGAATCTTATGTAAAGAAAACTTTCACTGTGCGACAGTGTGCGTTCATCTTTCATTTACAAGTTAAAAAAAAACTATTCAACCATGAAACAATAAATGAGCCTGAGAAGCACATTTCGGTTTTGAAATATTTAAGAATAATTGATTACCTAATTGATTGGAGTTACTGAAATTCTTTGACTTTTATTGTCTATGACGTAACTATTTATCGTATGATTAAATGATTGAGAGAGGGACACAATACACAACATCTACATTACGAATAGGGAAGAGACCCTTCAGTTACATATTGAAAGCTACCTCAACTATTTATTCGTAGAAATAATTAATTCGTAACCAGATCAATGGATCATACTAAGAAATGTAACGTGACGCTACAGTATGGACCACAAAAACGAACACATAAATTAAACTCATTATTACTTTCAAATAAATAAGTACAGGGTGGGGCGTAAGTTTGGAAGCAAATGAAAGTGCATATTATAATCCAACGAAAAATATATTTGATAATTTACAGTTATGTATTATTACATAAGGGTTTTAAGAATTCAAAAATCATAAATTTATTCAAAATGTCCCCTCTTGTTTTTAATAACATCCTCAAATCTCCTCCGAACTCCTCCTACTGCGGCACGCAACTGTTCTTGTGAAATTTCCTTCCAAGATCTCTGGAGCGAACGCTTTAAATCATCCACACTGCGATGGAATTTACCACAGGCCTTTGATTCAAGAATGGACCATACCGAAAAGTCCATAGGATTAACATCTGGGGAGCAGGGAGGCCACATTTCTCTGGACCAAATCCGTGGAAGATGGTCATGGCACCAGTTTTGAGTGACATTTGCAGTATGTGAAGTCGCGCCGTCTTGCTGAAATGTCCATAGAGTGTCATTACCGAAGTGATCCTTAGCTGACTCCAACATTGGCGTCAAAATATTCTCAATATAACATTTAGCATTGATTTTGGCGCCTTGTTCCACAAAAATTAAAGGAGATCTCCAAGTTTCTGAAACGGTTGCCCAGACCATTACTGAAGCAGGTTTCATGGTTCTGTGGACAGTTTTTTAGTTGTATGGGATGTCTTTTGCACTTTTACCAATTATTCTGTCATTCCTCCGGTTGTGAGCCATTTCCACTGTGAAATTTTTTTCGTCAGACCAAACAATTTCACCAGCCGTGCCAGACTTCAATTCTCTCAGAAGTGCTTTGCTTCTCTCTAATCTCTTTTTCTTTACAGCTTCTGACAGAGTCTGTCTCTTTTGGAGGGCGAAAGAGGACATCTTTAGGTCTTCTTTGACAACTCTTCTCATTGTTCTGGGACTCACATTAGCTGTTTTGGCTAACAATCGTATTGCCTTTTCGGGTTCCTCTTGATCTTCTCTCGGACACATTTTATCAGTTGTTTGGTGCTTTGTGAGCGTGGTCTACCACTTCTTGGACGATCAGTCAAGTCTCCTCTCTCATTAAAACGCTTCACACACTTCCAAACTGTCGATCTCGCTATTGAGAGAGTCTTTGAAATGACGGAATCTGACTTCCCGGCACGGTGTAGAGCAATAATGGCTTCTCTTTTGTCTGACATTTTTGAATTGACTAAATTTTTGTAGTCTCTACTATAGTCTCTACTATAGTTCAAACCCTATCACCTACTTAGGAACTTATTTTTAAGAATTATATTAATGTTTGAAAAATTGCTTTCAAACTTACGCCCCACCCTGTATATTTTAATTCTTTTTTATTTCATCAAGTTCAAAAAAGAGCTTAATATCACTCTAGAGTCTAGTAAATGACGTGAAATTGGTAATATTGTAATTATCTCACCATTATGTTAAAATTATATTGTTAAATAGAAAAGAGAAAACAATATTTTTAAGCTTTTGTATAACTTTTTCTGGAAAGCAGTTTAGTGTAACTAACCTTTATACTCCTGTTATTCAACATAACGCTGAGAAAAGGAAAATATTACCGTTTTGAAGTCATTTATCAAAGTGATTAAAAAAATTTCTAAATGTAATACAAAAAGAATTAAAATAACGATTTATTCCGAAGTTATAAGCAGTTTAATTTGAGATTTCTTCCTTGTGATCTATACTGTATACAAGACTAAACATTATAAAGATACTACGTACATTTTAGTGCACTTGTCAATGAGAGAAAATAACTTGACGGCAAACTAGTTGAATATAGAACATTTACATGGTTAAAGTCTGAAGAGAACAATTTAAAATATAAAGCTAAGAATTAATTGCGTATCAGCACACTCACACCCACCGACGGAAAAATTCACTTAGATCGTATAACTTGTCAAGATGAGATGTACACATTGTAAAAATTCTTATGTATTAAACATATGATTTTTGTGACTTTCGAAAAAAAAATCAGTATGAATTTATATATGTACACTGTACAGTGGCAATTTTATGGGTGGCAATCTTCCAACAGTATCAGTTTTCCCACAGTGGCAGTTTTCCAACAGTGGCAATTTTCCCAGTGTCAATTTTTCCACAGTGACAGTTTTCTCAGTGGCAGTTTTCCCTTGCGGCAATCTTCCCAGTGGCAATTTCCCTAGCACCAAAGGTACTATAATAAGAACAGAGAGGAAATCAAACGACTACTTCGGTGAAGGTTGCTAGTGAAAAAAAAAATATACAGGTAAAGCTCGTACAGCAGATGATCTTTAAACGGACACTCCCTACTAAGGACAAAAATTAACCGTTCTACCAGACATGCAGCTCACTACAACGACCTCTTTTAATTATAGTGTTTGATCAATATTTTACTAGTCTACCAATTATCTAGTCGAACATTGATTATATTCAGACGCATCACTATTTACAATCGACAGTTAATGTATTGTTATTTGAATTTTCAGTAATTTTATCTTGTTACCCTTTTCCGCCGCATTTTCTTTGATTAGAAAAGCTCTATAGAAATTAAAAAGAAGTGGAACTATTCTATATTATGTAGTAATATGTACTCTCTTTATTTATACCAAACTAAAAAACATAATCAGGAAATGAATTTTTTTTTTTTTTTATATTAAGTTCAGTTTAATTAACGATTATTAATTATGCTATGAATATTAGTTTGCATGTAGGTACATAGATATCTATGTGGGTGAAATTAAAAAATGTTAACCTTTTACATCAAATTCTATAGAACTATATTCGATAGTTATACCTACATTATTATATCGTACATTTATATAAGAAATTTACATAAATACTATTTGATTTTCGGTGAATTGTATATATATATAAGATGTTAAAAATAGATTAACTATTACCAGCTCAGTTAATAGCACTATTATAGTAATTGAGTAATTGAAAGTCCATTGGTATATTTTATTTTATTCAGCTTACCTGTTCAGCATCGTCATAATCTTCAATATTTCCCGATGCTGTGTAGCATCTCCTGTCATTGAAATCTGCATCCGAGTAACCGACAGCAGGGTAAATTTCTTCGGTTGAGTTGAAGGAACCTCCCCCAACTCCTTTGGTTCCTTCTGGCCAACCGCCTGTCATATGGTTAATCACAGTGTCGACATAAATTCTGAAAATAAAAGGTAATTAACGATCAATAAATCAACATATTCCCTTCATTCCCTTCATTCTCTTCCTCCCATATTCATTAAAACATAAAAATAAAAATTTTGCCGACGTACATTTGGTTTGCGGTTATGTAAAAAAACTTATTTAATAATAACAAGTGTAAAACGATGAAAAGTGTTAATGAATGCCTTTCACCATCAACGATGTATTCGAAGCCATTTAGCAATTACTTTCTTCTTCTCTTGGTTTCGATGGAATTCTGTTCGTATTGAGGTTATACAATATGTTCACTGGGAAAGTTTATTATTCTTTATTTATAGGATATATAATTAATTAAATCTAACGCATAAATGACGGTGACTGCTGTTCGTAATATGGATATTGGATACACATCATGTGTGTCGGTAAATGTCCGTTCGGCCAAATGTCTTACGGCCAATGGTTTGCCACGCATTTGTACAGTATAGACTGGAACAATATTTTTTTTTAACAGTTTTAGTCATTCATCTGAAAGACAAATAGAATAAAGTTTTATCTAACATTTAGGAGTAAAGGTTAAAGATACTATTCCAGCTTGTCTTAGTGAGAGATGTAAACTTTATCCGATATGACTGAGGAATTTTTTAAAAATAGTAGATAGATCTTTTACACAAATTTTCCTATTAAAAGTTTTGTAGTAGCTCACCTCACACCCACCGCATTGCACCTCTCCACCATTTTTCGGAACTGTTCCCCATCCCCAGACCGGGATATAAGTTTGTAGGACACAGGCTGGTACCTCTCCCACCAAGGTCTTTGAAACTGGTCCGTGAGAGCCACAACGTACTCGTTGGGGGGAGAAACCTGATAAAATAATGTCATTAAAATGCAGTGTTTATAACCGGGAAAGTTCTGTTACGGTGAAGCAATAGAATTACAATAACGTCACAGTAACGTCAATTTGGCTGTAACATAGGATATTTATCACTCTAACCATTAGCCAATCCAACATACTGAATATATGCTAACTCCATATATCAACTATATTCTACTTCTTCTACTACCCCTGTTTACCAATCTCAATTTTTATCTCATTTTTACGAGCATACAATTTTCAAACCGGCATATTTCACGCAATAAACTACCCAAAAAATGGAGTGTTTCGTACGTGCATCACAGATTTGGCTCTTTGAAAGATCTGAAATAAATCTGCCGAAGCTGATGAATGTAATCAAAGCTGCCTACTAAATCAGCCTAAGAATACTCACGGATGTTTGTATAAGAAAATCTCAGGAAAGCAACAGACGTGATTGGAATAAATTTTGAAGTTTTGCAAGGAGTAATTTACAGAGATGTGACTTTGATGTACTATGAGGTGCGAATCTACTGAAAATCTACTCAGCTATGGTAATTTGTGTTACGACTTTAAGTAGAGACTACTGCAAAAAAGATATTCCCGTACTGTAATGTATTCCCGCACTGTTACATATTCTCGCACTGTAATGTATTCCCGTACTGTTAAACGTATATCCATTATCCATACTGTTACGTATTCCGGTACAGATATTTATCACCGTACAGTTACGTATTCTCGTTCAGTTATACGTATTCCTGTACAGTTACGTATTCCAGTATTGTGACACTTATATCCGTACAGATATACGTATCTCCATAGAGTAAAAAACTAAGAATCCTCGAACAGTTACTCGTATATCTTGAACAGTTGTACGTATATCCGAAGAGTTATACGTATATCCGAAGAGTTATAGGTATACCCGAAGAGTTATAGGTATACCCGAAGAGTTATACGTATACCCGAAGAGTTATATGTATATCCGAACTTTTATACGTATCACCGTACAGTTACGTATCAAAGTACAGTTACGCATCACCGTACAGTTACGTATCACCGTACAGTTACGTATCACCGTACAGTTACGTATCACCGTACAGTTACGTATCACCGGACAGTTACGTATCACCGTACAGTTACGTATCACCGGACAGTTACGTATCACCGTACAGTTACGTATCAAAGTACAGTTACGCATCACCGTACAGTTACGTATCACCGTACAGTTACGTATCACCGTACAGTTACGTATCACCGGACAGTTACGTATCACCGTACAGTTACGTATCACCGAACAGTTACGTATCACCGTACAGTTACGTATCAAAGTACAGTTACGCATCACTGTACAGTTACGTATCACCGTACAGTTACGTATCACCGTACAGTTACGTATCACCGGACAGTTACGTATCACCGTACAGTTACGTATCACCGAACAGTTACGTATCACCGTACAATTATGTATTCCTGTAAAGCTCAGTCAATTGTTAACTCGTGTTAAAAACTGTTTCTTTATTACGATAAATGTTAAACCTATTAAAGTGAACACCTATCAATATGCCAGTATATCATTATAAGCAACAAATGATCGAAATTGCGTAATGGTCGTAATAGCTTAACTTTCCCTTCATTGAGTGATTTATTTTCCTGGAAGTGAATTAACACGTAAATTCCTAAAATCTCAAGAATGCAAAAAAAAATAATATTCAGTTGTTAATAAATTACCTGGACTCCGCCAAAGCGTTTTTGTGCCAAATATACTTCACATTCTTTGGCAACATCGGACCACTTCCACTCGAAAAGATGAACAATGACCTGTAAAGTGATTAGTGTGATTAGTGTGACCTGTAAAGTGATTAGTGTGACCTGTAGAGTGATTAGTGTGATTAGTGTGACCTGTAAAGTGATTAGTGTGACCTGTAGAGTGATTAGTGTGACCTGTAAAGTGATTAGTGTGACCTGTAGAGTGATTAGTGTGATTAGTGTGACCTGTAAAGTGATTAGTGTGACCTGTAGAGTGATTAGTGTGATTAGTGTGATTAGTGTGACCTGTAAAGTGATTAGTGTGACCTGTAGAGTGATTAGTGTGATTTGTGTGACCTGTAAAGTGATTAGTATGACCTGTAGAGTGATTAGTGTGACCTGTAGAGTGATTAGTGTGATTAGTGTGACCTGTAAAGTGATTAGTGTGACCTGTAGAGTGATTAGTGTGATTAGTGTGACCTGTAAAGTGATTAGTGTGACCTGTAGAGTGATTAGTGTGACCTGTAGAGTGATTAATTTGCTATCTACTAATTTGTCATCTCATTAGATATAAATGTTGGTAACCAAATGAAATACATGTAAAAAGGGAGTTATTTATATATGTAGCTCATAAGATCCATTACAAATGATTATCTTTTAACAGAATTTTCTGATCATTATATTTTTTCAATTCATTTACTTGTATTATTCAAATGAAATGGGTGAAATTTATATAAATTCTCAAAAATAATTCCTTTCCAATATATAATAAATATTTACAAATTTACCCATAAATTCTTCTAATTAATAACATTAATAATTTCCCCACCTCTCCAGTTATCATTTGTGGTTCATAGGAACATTGGACTGGTTTGGAAATGACGTCACAGACGATGACTATTGATATCAAAAGGTTAAAATGCATTGAAACAACTTCTGTGAATCTGTAGAGTTCAGAGATATCAGACGGTTTCACATTTTCGATCATATGATAAGAATTAAATAACAATTAATATTCACCATACCTGAAGAAATCATGGCATACTATTTAAATCTAAAGTTATATGTATAATAAAAATGATGTGTTTTATCGTGTGTGACCGTAGATGAGGAGCCGTTTGATAATTTAGAACTTACCCGATGCATACCTAATAGTTCTCTTTATATATCTATATAAATGTAAGAATGTTCTTCCAAAAATTATTTTCTCAAAACATTCCTACCACAAAATATTCTTTTCCTTTTAGTTTCGAATGAATTACTTGATTTAGTAGACTTAATATTCCTTTCATATAAAATACATATTTAAATAATTTAAAACATATTAAACTCAATGTTAAGTTTTTCCTAGTTTAAAGTTAGACTCCATTTATGGAGTAGCTTTTACGTATCCATGTGCATTCTTATCAACGATAGGACCCATAGTGATTGAAGCAAACGTTTGATAATAATTTATTCTGGCCACGTACTTCAAATTCTCAATAAGTAAATGATCTGAAATTAATAGCTATACTGCTCTGAAATTGGTGACTTATTGCAACTCTATCAGAAAATTGGTGACATCTTGCAACTTTGTTAGAAATTGATTACATATTGCAATTTGCAACTATATTATAAATTGTTGATATATTGCAACTATGTCGAATATTGGACACATGCTGCAACTCTAACTGAAATTGGTGGCATGTTGCAACTTTATTAGACACTGGCGGTATTCTGCAACTCCATCAGAAATTGGTGGTATGCTGCAACTCCATCAGAAATTGATGGTATGTTGCAACTCGTTCTCTCAGGACGTTGCCTGTTCATGTTGCAATATTAATAGTCGATATTAATTTCAATATATTGGCAGAATACCGATGATACGCTTGGGATATTCGACTACATTTTGTGCGGAGTGAGTTTCAAAATTCTGATGAGTATTAATTGAACATTGTGTGATCGAATAGAATTATAAAAACATTTGGATGATGAAGATATTAAAGTTACAAGAAATCTCGCATATCATGAATAACTATAACTTGTATGGTACAGGTAAAGCAGGTACAACGGACGATCTTTACAGGGACACCCCCATCAAAGGACGAAAATTGTCCGTTCTACCGAACATGCAGCTCAATAACGACATCTTTTAATTATAGTTTTTAACAAATATTTCATCCGTCTACCAAGTATCTAGTGAATCATTTATTGTATTCAGAGGTACGACAATTTTCAGTATCTTGATTTTGCTACCCTTTTCCCCCACATTTTCTTTGATTAGAATAGTTCTATAAAAATTAAAATGAAGAGTAACTATTTTATATTATATATGTTACATTTATACCTACCTTATTATTTCTTACATTTATATAAGTAAGTTATTTAAATATATTATAATATTTTCATTAAAATGTTCATTTAATAGTAATCTGAGATTGTTAACCTTCATTGGCGTTTCTATGAAATGCTGTTAACCCTAATGAGTTTGACAATCAGAATTAACGGGAAGGTTTGACTATGTGTTTTATAAAAACACATGTCTTATTCATAAACCTACGATACTGTACTTTTTTCGAATTGTTATTACCTATATATAATAAATTAATGTGTAGCAAATTTTAAGTAGAAATATTGAACCTATAAGGTAAAATAAGTACATAGGTATATAAGACATTTGCATCTGAGAGGGCAGAGCTGCGATTCGATGGAGTGTGACCCAATCACAGCTCGCGCATGAGTCTGTTCACCATGAGAACGTGGACGAAAGTGTGTTGAGTGGTTAGCTATCTGTATTTCTACGGAGCCACACGTCACCACAGTACAATTAGTTTCCTAATTTAAGTGATTTACGCTGATTCACGCCGATACGTAAATAACTTTTAACTTTTGGATACAAAAATATATTTGGTATTTATATAGGAACAAAGTCAAGAAAGGCCGGTGAATTTAAAGGAATGACATGTAAGATACAAAGTAATTTAAAAGAAAACACACGTCAAACTCATTAGGGTTAAAGAAAACTTGTAAAGTTTAATCCCCAATTGATGTAAACCCTCAGTCGCGCATGGCGTCCATTGATTGGCATAGTGGACACTTTTTCGGTACATGTACTGCCCGTTATACGAGCTTCACTAGACCAAAAAAAGTATCCACTTTCATTGAATATAATAAGTATTATATATAATTTATTAATTATTTCTAATAGTATTACGTATCTATGGTACCAATATCATGCATATTACCGTGTTAAAAAAACATATTTTCATTATACCACCAAATCATATTTTCACTATTTCATTAAACCATCTTAATTTTCATTATTTCACCAATCCATATTTTGACTATTTCATTAAGCCATCTTTTCATCATTTCTCCAAGCCATCTTTTCATTATTTCACCATATTCCCCATTGCACAATACTCTATTATTTGTTCACGAAATCATTCCACAGTTGGAAATTCAAAGGAATATTAATAGTTTTTAATTATTCGATTCCGTAGAGCAAACATCAAATACCGCATAAAAAGTTCACCCAAACCAATTAAGGAATCAACGTCAAGATTTGATTTTACGCCCACCAAACCAAGCACACTTTATTTATTCCCTTTCTACAACATTTAATAGAATCAGTTGATTGTTTATTTGATTTCCTCAGACATATGTTTTGTAAATAAACACGGAATTTAATTCATATTAAAATGCATTGATAGAACTATTGACTCTGAAAAATTAACCGATTAGAATGAATTAATTGATATTGTAAGCATTCATGTTCACTGTTACAGTCACTGTCACAGTCACATTCACTATTACGGTCACACTCACTGTCACAGTCACTATAATAGTCACATTCACTACTGTTAAAATCGAAGTCACAGTCACTGTCACATTCACCGTTACAATTGAAGTCTCAGTCACTGTCACATTCACTGTTACAGTTACTGTCACAGTCACTATTGCAGTCGCAGTGACTGCCACAGTCACACTGACAGTCACAAGCGGATGCGGGTTCTGCAGTGACTAGTGCACAAGTACTTGTAATATTATTACAACTTTTATATATTGTGTATTTTGCTCTTTATGTTTTGGGTCGGTTTTACCCAAGTAAAAGTTATGGTGGTGTCATCTAAGATTAAGAAAGAAACCAACTTAATCTTCGAAGTCCCACACAATAACTTTGTAACTGGGTAACAATGATGAAAGTTTTAAGGAAATCATACTTTTCCAAAACCTAAAATTCTTGTATGTCCACTGCCAAGTGATTAACTTATCGTAGAAGAGTATCGTAAAGAAACTTATCGTAGAACAGTATCGTAAAGAAACTTATCGTAGAATAGTATCGTAAAGAAACTTATCGTAAAAAAGTATCGTAAAGAAACTTATCGCAGAAAAGTATCGTAAAGAAACTTATCGTAGAATAGTATCGTAAAGAAACTTATCGTAGAAAAGTATCGTAAAGAAACTTATCGTAGAAAAGTATCGTAGAGAAACTTATCGTAGAACAGTATTGTTACGATCACTTATTGGGTTTGAGTATTGACACTAGACTTTCAAATTTTAATGGAAATATATGTGAATTTATCCCTTCAGAACCAATTGTTTATTCTTTATTTCCATAATTCAGTAACTGATCTAATTAATGTCTATCAATTACACAGGAAATGAAAGCGGATAATGACCGGTTAAATTTTATTATAGGCACAAATTTAAAAATACACAGTTTGGCAAATATGGAGTTATTGCGGATAATCGAAGAGAGGGTAAAATGTAGAGCGTGGTTGTTAACCCCACAAAGTCTAGAGCCAATCTAACAGAGGACCAAAATCTAAGACAGGAAATAATCAGAGTTAGGCTTATTTTCGAATCGACTACAAACAGCTCATTATATACCTAGGCCTTATATTCAATAATAATCCTACGGATACAATAAGAATGTCTTACGGTGGTATTTTAACGGACTTTTAGGGTAAGGGTTAAAAGAGAGTATGTAAGCAATTAACATCATTTGATACTTTTGAGAAAGAAACAATGTTATTTCAAGAGTTATTGAAATATATAGGTATAGCTATTCTTATTGAAATTATAGTTCATAACAGTATCGTAAAGAAACTTATCGTAAAATAGTATCGTAAAGAAACTTATCGTAGAATAGTATCGTAAAGAAACTTATCGTAGAAGAGTATCGTAAAGAAACTTATCGTAGAATAGTATCGTAAAGAAACTTATCGTAGAATAGTATCGTAAAGAAACTTATCGTAGAATAGTATCGTAAAGAAACTTATCGTAGAATAGTATTGTAAAGAAACTTATCGTAGAATAGTATCGTAAAGAAACTTATCGTAGAATAGTATCATAAAGAAACTTATCGTAGAAAAGTATCGTAAAGAAACTTATCGTAGAATAGTATCGTAAAGAAACTTATCGTAGAATAGTATTGTAAAGAAACTTATCGTAGAAAAGTGTCGTAAAGAAACTTATCGTAGAAAAGTATCGTAAAGAAACTTATCGTAGAATAGTATCGTAAAGAAACTTATCGCAAAAAAGTATCTTAAAGAAACTTATCGTAGAATAGCATCGTAAAGAAACTTATCGTAAAGAAACTTATCGTAGAAAAGTATCGTAAAGAAACTTATCGTAGAATAGCATCGTAAAGAAACTTATCGTAGAATAGTATCGTAAAGAAACTTATCGTAAAAAAGTATCTTAAAGAAACTTATCGTAGAATAGCATCGTAAAGAAACTTATCGTAAAGAAACTTATCGTAAAAAAGTATCGTAAAGAAACTTATCGTAGAAAAGTATTGTAAAGAAACTTATCGTAGAATAGTATCGTAAAGAAACTTATCGTAGAAGATTAAGAGCAGTCTCCTCTATAATCTTCTCAGTCGACATCATAACTAGTGAGGATTGTAGGAAAACCAGGACTCAGAAAATTTGGTCTCATCTTATAATGATTTTATTATAGACAATAATAGAAAAAGTTGAAATTATGGGTACCAATATGTATAGTGTATTTATTAAAAGCGGATAACATCATTAACTGTTGTAAAATGATACATAACATCAGTAATTTGACTTATTTTGACATTTATTTAACATGAGATTTGAGCGGAAAATTCGATCTCGGACTATTCGGTCTCAGATATAAATAAAACTTATAAATTATATTTATTAGGGGGCGTGCCGCTCGCCGAGCCCCCCTGCCAGGTCATTAAACAAAAATGAAGTGTGCAGTTCAACCAACTAGCGGATACCACAAACTACATGAGGGATATGTATGTTGAGAGGCCATTTGTTATTCTCAGACCAAAATTTCCGTGACCGAAATTTCCAGAACCGAAATTTCCTGACCGAAATTTCCTGCCACCCGATTGGGTTAAATAGTTAACTACAAACTATTTCGTTTCTTCTTATTATATAAATTATAGGTTGCAGAAATAAAACGTGGCCCGACAGTTGGGCCCAAGAAAATTATTATTTTTCCTATTTTTTCAGAGTTTACTGTATTAACTTAATTACAGACCCTTGCTACTGTAATAACTAAGTTTGTGATAATATGTGTTTTGTATAAAAATATGTCTACATTATATTTAAATTAAAGAATATTCCTTACATGATAAAAAATATTCTCGTTATGAAAAATAATTATTTTTTAATAGAACAATTTCTTTTCAGGAATAAATGCTATTATTCTATTTAACTACAATAATTTTCTGTTCTGAGATAGGTCGTGTAAGCAAGAAATTTCCTAGTTACAGTACCTCTATATTGAAATTGTAAAGGAGTTAGGATTAAGCCAATAGAAAATATGAATGTAGCTATTTTAGATAAAGAAACAATAGAAAATAAGGATGTAGAATTACGGGAACATACAAATTGAATTAAAGTTAACGTGAATTATTTGAATGCTGTGCAGTGTTCAATAATGAAAAGGATTATGAATTATTATTAAAAAATGTATTCTCATAATCTCATTTTATCCAAACATCTGTTCAATGTAACGCTTAACCTTTAAAATTTACCCATTTTTTACCAAATATTTGTCTTTGTCAGACGATGGATCCATTGGATGCATATGTCATGATTCAAAATAATACAACTTATTTAAAGACTTCTAAATTTTTCATTACATTGAAACATAAGATTAGCATTCAAATGTGATTTAAGGTACTTGCTAATATATACCTTACCAAGTATGAATCTAATTTAAAAAATATAGAAATATAAAGCATATTTCAAAGATAATATTGTTACTTCCCTAGTAAAAACAACGTAAAATTTCTTTTTTGGGCTTAATTGTTTTGGTGCCCAATTGTCTTGGGCCCAATTGTCATGGTGCCGAATTGTCTGGGGCCCAATTGTCGTTGGGCCCAATTGTCCTGGGCCCAGTTGTCTTGGGCCCAATTGTCCTGGGCCCAATTGTCTTGGGCCCAATTGTCGGCGGGCCCAATTGTCCTGGGCCCAACTGTCGGTGCACCGAAATAAAATGTTTTAAAAAAAGATATTCGACCCAGTCAATAATATTCGTAAAAACACGAAACGTAACAGTTACGTCAAGCTTAAAATTGAAAAAAAAATCAAAATCTGTAACGGAATAAATTCAATTGAACACAAATTTTCAAACTAAAATAAAAAATCTAAGACTTTAAAACTTAGAATTACCAATATTTCCGGGAAGCAATTATTCATGGTACAACTTTACCCAAATATATATAGTTACAACACTGCTCCAATATTGTTACAGCAACGCCCTAATATTGTTACAACATTGTCCAAATACGGTTATAACATTGTCCAAATGTGCACATTGTCCAAATATTTTCCCAACACTGTTAAATTATTGTTTCAATATTGGCAGCATTTGTTAGCGCATATTGAGAGCTCCAAATGCTGCCTGCACCGTACAGAGAGAGCATTAATGTTTGTGTAGAGACACAAATGAGTCTAATCACCTGAGCTCATTTGACTAATGTAGTGGTGGGACTCCAATAATGTCATTAAAGGTCATTTCGGCGTAAACTGCTTAGCATTCAGAGAGTTTCGAGGCAATGGGATTAGAGGTAGCTTGTGTACACACTGTAGTGCATGGTAAAAAGACAGGGAAACATGGCGAATGGTGAGCTGGTGGGGAAAAAAAGCCTTTTGACATTCGTGACGGAAGGGTCTATTTAAGTTATAGATCCTTTAAGTTATTGATCCTTTGAGTGATAGATCCTCTAGTCTAAGTGATAGATCCTTTGAGTGATAGATCCTCTAGTCTAAATGATAGATCCTCTAAGTAATAAATCCTCTAAGTGATAGATTCTCTAAGTGATAGATCCTCTAAGTGATAGATCACCTAAGAGATAGATCATTTCAATGATAGATCCTCTAAGGTTCTTCAAGTGATAGATCACTCACATGAATGATAACTTTTTTACTGACGCAGAATTGGTGCTTTAAAGGGCCAGTACAGTAAATATTACATAATTAAATATTCTGAATCGATTTAAAACCAATTTTGACTTCACTATCCCTTTAAGTTATCGAAAACTAGTGACAGGTAAAGAAGGATCTAAGTGATAGTTAGAATGATACTTTATCCGCGGAGAATAGGTTCTTGCGTAAAATCATTTATTTGTAATTGCAATATGTACAAAGTTTGAAATATCATAATCTGCAGACTGTCTTTTAAATATTTGTTTATTACGGTATATATATGTAGATCATATTTTATTGCAAAATATTTTAAATTTGAAACATTGTCGTCGTGAAACAGGATCGAAACCAAATTTTTTTTTTAATTTATGATACATTATGATTAGGGTAAGCTCTTAATTATCGGTCGGATCCACATTTCGGTCATGTAAAAGAAAACGATACAATAATAATTATTTCACTAGGATAGGTTGAGTAAAAACAAACAAAGAACTTACAATTTCAGATCAATCTTATGAAATATATGAAATAGTTGTTTGAAATATCAACAAACAAATATGAAATAGTCGCAAGTACAATTTAATAAAACATCAGCAAACAATAATTTAATTTCCACCCCCTTTCGAATCTGTTACTTAATTAATTTACCTCTTTTCAGATAATTCGGACGATAATAAATCTAATTATTATTGGATTACCTTTCAATTCAACTTTTTGAAGATTAAATAAAAAATATGATTGGGAACTTAGTTGCCTTTAAGAAAAATACTTTAAAGTCCCTTGTACTTTAGTAATTATTGCTTGGAGAAATTTAATTATTTATTGCAACACAATTTAGGTTTTGATTAAAGTAAGATATTAATATTAGTCAGTCAAAAGAAAGTTATAATTATTTTGTTGAGCCATCATTTGAATATTAAAACTTTGCTGTCATCATACTTCTAGAAGAAAGATTAATTTATTGAAATTTGATGATAATTATTATGTATTTTAAAGATAAAAAATCTATGCATGAATTTATTATTCTCATAATAATAACATTCAGTTTTCCGACTCAATGTAATAATTTTAATCATTATTGGTTATACATGTAATTCAGTAATCTGATCTAAAACATTTCTTAATGACACCCCCTATCCAATCGAAGCCAGATGATAATTTCTAGCGTTCACAATTTGCTGTGTCAGCATTTTCAAATGTGTTGATATGGAGGGTGTGGAACGTTGCGTCTGAAAATTGTCCATTTAAAAAACGTGAATTAGATTATTGACACGTTTAACAACACCATGAGCCATATATGGTACACAGCTAACTTGGTCAACCTGCATCATGTACCACTATTGGTACACGCGAAACACTTTTTTGTAAATTTTAAAAATTGATTTTTCTCCAACATATATTGAATATTTTATAAGACAAGTGTTGGAAAAGTAAGGAATAAAAATTGCAATATATAATTTGTGAAAAAATACTACATATTTAGGACTAGAAATGTGAAAATGATATGTTGAAAAGCAAATAAAACAACTGTTCATATGTGCAAATAAAACAAAAGATGTAGGTATGCATTACCGTCATATCTAAAGATGCGGTTAATGTGGTAAAAAATAAAATGTGTAATATTATCAATTATATTTTAATATTAAAAAAAATTGTGATAGTTAATAAAATAAGACAAAAACGATTAGATTATTTTTTGGACCTGCTTTATTTCAATTATTATTATTATTGCATTCTACTTAGATTAATAAAAAATGTTAATAAAAATGTAAAATATTTTACTCTTAAACTTTATGAATTAATTAATTGGATTTAGCTGCCTCTTGTATCATTTTATTAATTACTTAAATAAAAGTATTAAAAAATTATTCGTTTCGAAAGCACGCTAAAATTTTACCATAGATTTTATAGCCCTTTTCATAATGCATCTTAATCATTCAAATTTAAAATTTAATGTTGTTACATTAATATCCATGTATAGTACCGATATAACAAAAAAAATGCTAGGTTTTTGCTTAATCTCACCTCCAAATTATTGCTATTCAGCGTCACTAGTCCCTGTAGAATAACAAAATAAGGCAACGAATAAACAGTGACGCAACAGTGAATCTTTTCATGAATTATTCATGTGTGGATTGGGTGACTTGTGACTGTTTCAGTCTTTTTTTAATGTGAATTTGCCTGGCCCACTGAACGGCAATTTAACTGGATGCTTTTAAAAGCCTTTGTCCATAGAAACGAGAATACTGCATTCTTATTACAATAAAATAATATTTTTGAATGAGAACGGAATAAGAGATTATGTTGGAACTTTAGAGGATTAATTAAAGACCCTACTTAATCTTCTATGGCTCTTCCTACCTTAACTTTTCATATTTAGAAAACATATTCAAACCTGTGTTTAAATTATTATTAATTCATTATAATTTTCTTTTCTGTAAAGATATTATTCATTTTCTTTTTAATGGGGAAAAATTGTTTCTTAAAAGAGTTTAATTAGATACAGAAATATAATATTTCAAACGAAACATTGTTCAGCACTGCAATAACATTAGAACAAAAAGTATTGAATAAGATAACTAATTTTCTATTCCATTTCAATCAACTTGAAACATTCAAATTGAATATTTCTCCAAAAATGACAAAATCTATGCAATCAAGTAATAAGCAAATATGGTAAAGAATCTATCTAACCTTCTTATGTGAGGTTTAACTGGTCGATACACCATTTACTAGGTATGACTATGGATACTTGTAATTTGTATGCAAGTTATCAAATTTATGATCTATCTTAAGATGAAGATAAATGAGAAGAACTTTTATTCGAACTTCATTATTTATCACTAAATTCTTTATTATGTCTAAAAAATGTCACTATTTTTCATATCTTGAGAATAAAACATATTTCGTATAAATAGGAAAAAATGTTTAAAGTAGTTGTAATATAATCTATACGGTGATAATCTAGTGAGAAGAATTTCCAGACTGTTGTTGAATTAACGAAGTCATGTTCTTTAATCTCATCCCAATATTGCAGAGATGCACATCTTCGATCAGTTTGTTCACTTTAGTGGGTCATGCTTGCCATGAGGTAGCGTGATGAGAACCATGTCCATTATCTACCACCTTCATATCTAGGGCAGATTGGGGTGAAATAGGATATATTGCTTAGATATAGGTTAGAGTGTATATGTAGGATACATTGCGAATATGGGAAAAATTGTGAATAAGGGATAAAAGGGCAGATTTTAAATATGTTGTATATATAAAATGAGCTTCTTTCTGTTAATTATTTTGATAAGTGAGTTTTACACTAGATTCACTGAAAAATACAATAAAATTCGATTTAATTATTAACATAATTATTGCTTTACATACTAAGTAAACACTCACTGTACCCCGTTCTATCGAACTGTTAGTATATATTTATTATAAAGAAAAAATAATACGAAATTGAGGAACGGTCGTAAATGGTAAATCACCATAATTATTCACTTGTTCAGCTAAAAATAATATTATGCAGTAAAACTAGAATAATATTGAACTCCTGATTTATTTATGCAAATTTATTTCATTATTTTAAAAACATTTCATAAATACTATTCACTTTATCAGATGCAGTTGAAATTCAATTAAAATAATTTGACTATAGGACTAATTTATGGCAGAAGCTGTCCTGGTAAATTGATGTCAGTTCTGACCCTTTTTAATTCTCTACTCTTTGCGCTGTTGACTTTGTGGAAAATAATTTCTAGAGTAAATAGGAAATAATTTCAGAGTGTGAATAATATTTTTGTTCACTGAAGAATTATGTTGCCGATTTAAAAGGTTTGTAATTTGTAAACTACTATTGCAAGAAGATTGGAATAGGTTTCATTATTTTCATTATAATTCCAAGTTTTATGTCATACTAAATTTAGTATCTCATGACCACCATAAAACTTGTCAGGATGAAAAACGTTTTTTATCACATTCTGTATAGAGTATTATTATCAATATGTCCGCAAAAATGTGGACGATTTAAACGAGCTGTAAATTGTAAAGTGTTATAGCAAGATGATTGAAATAGGTTTCATTTGAAAGAAGAGAATCTCAAATTTAATTTGATTTCATTTACAAGTTAAGAAGATATATAGGTACATCTATGTAGTTTCGATTTCAATAGAAGATTTTTATCCCAAGAAAGGCACAATTAACAGTGGAATAGAGGAAACTTATCCTTAAGGAAATATTTAAAAATTGATCCTAGATTGACTACAATTTATAGATTTCAGGAAAGATATTGAGCACTAATATGCCAAATAAAAGTTGAATGAAATTACGTTTCGTGATATGTCCACGGTACAGTTCATCATTTAAATAAAAGAAATTCAAGCTATGACAAAACAGCAAGGACAGAAACATCATTAACATGGTTAGAGAAATGTAATTATCGATGATTGAATGAAATCAGTAGGAAATTTATCTACTGATACATAAATAAAAACAAGCATTGTTCATTTAATCTTAACATATGTCATATGTAACACATTCATTTGACACCGTTTTAAATGGAACACCATCAAGAACCCAATCTAATACTCTATACGGAATGTGATCAAAAAAACGTCTGGCGGTGGTCATGTCATGCAATAAAAAAAAACTATCTTTAGAATGAAACCTATTGCAATCTTCTAGCAATAATAGTTTACAAATTACAATCCTTTAAAATCGGTTATTTTTTATAAGAATCAAAGGTAATAATTTGAATTAAACCTTAAACTTCCAGAGGTAAGATTTAGTTACTTGAAATGTGTATGGAAATGATTTGCTGAAGTCTTTTGAATTTATTTTATGTTGTGGTAACATTGTTGCAACATTAATTGTCATCAATGTGGACGGTTTACATCATTTTTTGAACATTCGGCTGTATACATTTATATTGATTTAAAGTGTGAATTTTAAAATAACTTTACTCAATAGCATAATTTTTTCATTATAGGATATAAATATTTTTTTAATTACTATTATGTAGAAAAAAATAATATTCTACAAACAATTCGTGAGAACTGAATAATTAAATTTGTTAATAATATTTTTCAATTGCACGTTACTTTTAAAAGTAAAAGACATTTAATTTTTATATTCACTTTATGATAAACTAATAGAAAGAGAACGTATTTAAAGATTCTAATTGTAGTTAATTTCTATTTATAAATCGAACTATAAACAAAAATGAAATAAATGATCCCAGTCCGCAATTTATCGTGGTAGTACCATGAAGATTATGGTACCGTTTACTATCGAAAATAAGATTTTTAATAGATATGTTATATATTGTAGATACACAATATATATAAATCATTATTCACTAATAATGGAGCAAATCCATCAAACACACTCATTCAAATAAAATTCTTACCATTTCATTGAATCCAACATACAAACTAAACGAAAGTTCACCCCCTTCCCTCCTTCTCATATTTACCCCCCCCCCCCCCTCCCCCTCCCCCCTCTCATATTTCTAATCTCAGTCTCCAGGTCTAAATTATAAGCGGACTCTAAGAGCTTAGAAAAGATGTAGTACCGGGCTGTTGCTCTTCAGTGAACCTTAAGTATGGCGAGAGATGCGGCTGGTATATAAAATAAGTACATTCTACTCTTTTGCTTCTCTCTAATTTCACGTAATGAATAATTAAAAACTAAATAAATGTATGTCATTTCTAAATCTAAACGCTCTTAAAAATGAGCACTTTTTCTTTTAAATATAAGTTGATTTATTAATAATCATTTTACCTAATTATTTAATTACAAGTAACTTAAAATGTATATAAATTCTAGCCCAAATTTATAATTCTAACCAAACCTATATATTGTAGCTTATCATATAAATTGTAGCTTATAATATAAATTGTAGCTTATCATAAAAATTGTAGCTTATCATATAAATTGTAGCGTATCATATAAATTGTAGCCTATCATATAAACTGTAGCTTATCATATAAATTGTAGCTTATCATATAAATTGTAGCTTATCATATAAATTGTAGCTTATCATATAAATTGTAGCTTATCATATAAATTGTAGCTTATCATATAAATTGTAGCGTATCATATAAATTGTAGCTTATCATATAAATTGTAGCTTATCATATAAATTGTAGCCTATCGTATAAATTGTAGCTTATCATATAAATTGTAGCTTATCATATGAATTGTAGCTTATCATATAAATTGTAGCTTATCATATAAATTGTAGCTTATCATATAAATTGTAGCCTATCATATAAATTGTAGCTTATCATATGAATTGTAGCTTATCATATGAATTGTAGCTTATCATATAAATTGTAGCTTATCATATAAATTGTAGTCCTCTATCTTCATTGGCCCAACTAAAATTCTTTATCTTGATAAGTTACTTTAATTAATGCATTAAAGTTATCTCTTAAAATTAGTAAGATAAAAGTAAAGAATCATATTAAATCAGTATATTTAGTTACCCTGTGTAACACTCTACAGCTGCAATAATCATCTCAAATCGTCTTACAAAATAATAGTTTAAAAAACCCGTGCCAGCGCCTAAATCCCAAACTGAGGTCAAATAGTTTGAAATAAACGCTCCAACCAACCCTCCCAATCAACGCATTCGAAAATGCTGACACAGCATGTTGTAAACGCTAAGAAAATCTCAACTGCAGTAATGATCAGTTGTCAGGAAAATGTAAAATGTTCTATCTAAAATTAGAGGAAAAATATTATCATTGTTATTTGGGGGGAAATTGGAGAAAATTAAATGATTAGAAAAAGAATTGATTTTTTTAAATTAATATAATTTCTTTTAAATCTAGTTCATTTTAAAATTCATTTCCAATTTTCTTATTAGTTAATTCTCACAATTTTCAAAATCCATTTTAATTATTTCTAAGTAGATTTTATAATTAATGTATTAATTAATTATACTAATCCAAAAAATTCAACTGATCCAAATATTCGATTATATAAGAAAAAAATATGTAAGGAGTATTAAACATTTTGTTCCTAAAAGATCAAAACTGTGATAACATCCGATAAATCATAAGTAACTCCACAAACACAACTTGGGATCTTCATCTATCTTCAACTTCATTTCCTCGACATTTTATGAGATGAACAAATCTGCGAAGAATAATTTGTCTTCATGTAACTGCCTCAGCAATTTCGAAATCTGTCTTTTGAACGACTTTTAAATGGAGACATAACTAACGGTGGGGGGGAGAAGTGGGGGGGGGGGAGTGGTAAGTGTTGGAGTGGAGGATAAATTGATACAGGTGGAGGATAAGTGTTGGAGTGGAGGATAATTTGATACAGGTGGAGGATAAGTGTTGGAGTGGAGGATAATTTGATACAGGTGGAGGATAAGTGTTGGAGTGTAGCATAAATGCTGAGGTTTAAAAATAATATTAAAAAACAATTAACGATTAAATTTCAAGATTACGTAAATTTAATTACAATTCATGATTTCTAAATTTGGTTTAAGTATAGTAAAAAAATATTTTCTATAGTTTTTAATCTACTTCTCAATACACATTAGCAGTTTTTGCATATAAAATATTTACAGTACTCGAAATAAAATATATCCACAACCGATTGTTCACTTATAATCCTTCTTACAATAAATAATAGAATGTATGTTCCGAACACATCACCATTTCATCTCAATACTCCTTATAAACACGCACATATATCTTATTGCATAACTCGACTACGTAGTGACTTCCTACATAACCATCATAATTAGTAGATTCCTGCGCAATTAATCACAGAGAATAATTAATTTACTTTTTTTTAATTTATTTTGTTTTGTCTGCCATAAACGGCCATTTATCAATGTGTCTATTGACTCCTTTATAATGAAGCATCTAAAGCTCTATATAGTGACCTCGGTACAGTTCACTATAAAGGAGTTAACTGTAGTATCTTCTGAGAAATTTAGTAGGCACATTTGATTGTATACATAAAGTATAGTGAATTTATCACATACTTTAAAAGTTAGGCAGTGAAAGATGAGTCTATCAGATTGTGATGCGGTAATGTTGTTACATATGTAAATAAAAATGGTGACTTAAAGAAATATCTATCCTAATGATACCCGATGAGTGTTTATTTATTTTATTTGGTGCCTACTTCTTAACAATGGTAGGAAATAAACTCAATTGTTTATGGCCAGCTGTATCACAAATAAAGACGGTTTAAATTTATTTAGATAAATGAATAATAATTAATACACTATTTTTATAGATACAAAGCACGAATGCTGTTAGGTTCGTATAGAATATAAATGTAACCTTGACTAAATACTATCAGAACTTTAACAAAGTTTTTCTTTTTCTGACATAACATTTCTGCAGAAATTGCCCCTTTGACTGTCACTATATCAGCTTTACACTCAATTAATTGCATTGGAGAGTACAAATAACTTTATATTTGATAGAAATGTTCGCACTGCAATTGATATGTCGAAATGATCTCTTATTTCATATGATATCATTTTAAAAGGAATGTACCTTTTTAACGAGTAAAGTCACACAAGTAATACACTAATGAATACCCCGTTATTTTTACGGGAGAATGCACAATATCATAATATTATTCTTAAAAAACCTGTCCTTAAAATTTGAATTGAATAAAGATTAATATTTGCTGGTCGTGTCACCATCAATTCTTCAATTGTTACTATTGTGGTAAGTGACGTCATTTATCGAAAGATTACAGAATGAAAATGTATCATGAAATTTTTCTCTATGGAAGTTATTTCCTATTTTATTTTCAATAAGGTTGAATTTATATTCAATTTATAGCCTAAATCATTTATACAGTTTTTATAACAGGTATCTAGTAGACCGAGTGGATCAAGTGTAGTTTAAGGACCCCAGCTCAATATGGGGTCCTTAATTAACTACACTTGGGTTAACACTGGGGTCCTTCAACTACACTAGGGGTATACTTTGAAAATTTGGGGTCCTTCAAGTATCCTCTTTTTCTTATATGAATTTATTTCCTTATAATGAATTTATTTTATTAAAATGATTACTATATATTATATATCCATATGTTAGTTACGATTTCCTTATATTGGGTAACATTTTGTTATTATTTCCCAATATTGCTATCATTTTAACTAAGTAATTGTCTTTGTTTCATCCATTCAATGGCTGGTAGTGGATCTTCATCAAGTAGAGGTAGAATTTCTGTTTGTAATGGTGCTCTGTCCATTTTTTTGTTGCTCTGAACATCTTAGTAGAAAAAATTATTTTGATTTGATTGCAGTCAAGACATGCAGAACGCCGTAGCACAGATTCATTCAAAAATTTACTGGGGTCCTTAAACTACACTTGTGTTAACACTGGGGTCCTTAAACTACACTTGGGTTAACACTGGGGTCCTTAAACTACACTTGGGTTAACACTGGGGTCCTTAAACTACACTTGAGTTAACACTGGGGTCCTTAAACTACACTTGGGTTAACACTGGGGTCCTTAAACTACACTTGGGTTAACACTGGGGTCCTTAAACTACACTTGAGGTATAGTTTGAAAATTTGGGGTCCTTAAACTATACTTGATCCGACCGAGTCAAAGACTATTTTTAAAGTACGTACCCAAAACAAGCACAATTATATAGTATACAGTGTGACCACCAAAAATATACCACTGTAATTGAATACATATAATTATTATGCACGATTATAATTTATTCATTATTAAATATAGTCTTATGTACATATCTATGGTAACAATAGCATATATAATACTTATATTCACTGGCAGTGAAAACATTTTGGTGGACACACTGAATATGATAATAAATAGCTTGTAAAATGATTTTAAGATATTTTCACCTACTACAAACCACGCATGAATTAAGGCTCCAACCATCTCTAAAATTCTAATTTAGCCATTTCAATGACATTACCAAGCCATTGTATTTGATGATTAAATGTTGTGGAGCTAATTTGTGACTTGATTGGTTTATTGTATCCGAAATTAGCCATCAGTTGCGGTCTTCAGAACAAACAACAGGGGTGATTGATAGAGCTTCCCGCTAATTATAAAATAATTGGAGCAATCATGTGCTTCAAATATCAAAGAAGGCTGGACGAGCCGAAACACACTTAATTTTAATAAAATATATAACTACCTATATCAACAAATCAAAGAATTCAATATATATTTTGTTAATTTAAAATGTTCTGTTCATCTTCATTGATAATCCAAAGAAACTATTATTAGTGAGATTGAATCTTGAATATTCTATTTCTATAATGAATAAATTATGCTAAAGTTAAATAAAGTGTTATTTCAAACATATCTAAATAGGAACAACGATGAAAAATCAAAATTATCATTTTTCTTATTCTCCAATTGTTTAAATCATTAATAAGTTACTATATATAGTACAACAAGTGAGTAAGTTTAAATTTATAATACTTCTAAAATGAAAATTCATATGTATACATTTGTTTTCAATTTGGACATAAAAGTAGTTCATTGAAGTTAGTTCCTATTTTATATTTCTTAAGTTTGTATTTCTATTCAATTTATTAACTACATTCAATGTAGTTTTATAACCCGTATGTCGAGTCAAAAACGTTTCCTTTTTTTCTGAAAGGCGTACATTTCTATAATGGAGCCACAGAAGATTAAACAGTGAACCCAACATAATTTTCTATGACCCCACCAAAGCAAGTACTCTCCAATTTCCCCAACTCTTCTCCCCAATTTCCCAACTCTTCTCCCCAATTTCCCCAACTCTTCTCCCTTTTATTTTGTTTCCTGGGATGGATGAGAGTGATTTTAGTGCGGTGGTTAAAATGCATTGAAGCGCAGTGATACTCCTGAGAGTGCAGAAAAACTGCATTGCTAGAAACACTCCCCTGGGGCTTTACCCCCGTCAGAGGGGTATGGTGGGGTCATGGCAGATTATGTGGAGTAACACATTTACAGTTGTATAAATCTAAAAACAGAGCAATTTTACGTACAAGTGCAATAATTATTCAATCAATGTTATAACCATATTTCTTTAAATACCTCGATAAACAATAAATGGTTTAATAATTGTTTAAATACCGATCACTGATTGTCTAATTACCTTTCATTAATTGTTCAAAAATCTAGATTCAGGATTATGGGTCTTGGAAAATTAGGCTATTTCTACATTTACTGTAGAGTGTTAGGGAAATATTTGCCTGCGACAAATAGGAATGAAAAAAAAAATGAAAAATATTGAAAGTTTACAATAATTGAAAAGAAAATTCTAGGTACTCATAAAATGATAGTTTAGTTTTAATTTTGATAATTAGAACTGGTAAAATTAAACATAATTGATTTTAAAATGTAATCATAGTTCAATTTAAAAAGAGTTTCTGAAGATAATCATATAGGTTTTTTTCCAGTTCGGTTACTCAAGATTTTGAAGAGTTATTTTTGGGATTTTACTTAATTTGATTGGTAGAATATTGAATGTTTATGATGTAATTTAAAACCATAGTCCTTTTTTAATTTAACACTTTCCTGGCAAAATTGTTAAAGTTATATTTTAAATATAATTCGATAATTAAATTTTTTAACATTATACAATTATACTGTACAATCAATTAATTTTATAATATTATTCTACAATTTCTTATAATATAACTCAAAAAATTTATTTCGTGAATAAAATACTATATTTGTTTTTGTTATTTTAATACTAATTTTCATTTTATATTTAACAATTTGATTTGTTTCTAATAACATCAACAAGTAATTACAAGCAATGCAAATAATTCAGCTCGCTAATTATTAAAATATATGAATCGAAAGATACACAATTAATTAATAACTAATCAATATCCAATTTAATTTGGTAACTCGGAATAGATTCACAAGTTCCTGGAATTGACTGATCTCTCAACTGGAATCATTCTGGAATGGAGTAATTCCCCTTACAGCCATTAGGACAATGGTTGGAATAACTTCTGTACAAGTTAGGTTTACAATTAAACGTATAGGCCTTCAAACTTCTATTCCATCACTAGGCCTATATTGTTTATGTCAATGTTATAATTAATACCTAATGCAAATACGACTCGAAACTTTAAACTAATGGTGGTAGCTATATAGTGACTTGTAAATATACATGTTATTTATAAACTAATTGTGAGGAGTTTTCAACGTGTGATTTTTTTGTTGTTGTACAAGATGTACTATCAGTGAAATAACAGTACTACAAGTAGTACTATCTGTGAAGTAATAGTACTGCAAGTTGTACTATCTGTGAAATAACAGTACATACTACAAAGAGACGAGTATACAATGTTTAAGTTATGGTGTGGCCATAGAAGAATATGTCTACCCCCCCCCCCCCTCCCCCTCTTAACTATCTGAGGCCCCACCATAATACTTCGTTTATCACAGTTCTAACTACAACGCATCCTAATAAAATTTAATTCAACCGCAGGGCAAGGTTGCCATTATAAGTAGCGTGAATATGTGCCTTACAGATTAAAGACTTTAAGATTAAAATTAATCAATCACATCCATTATTGTACTCAAAAACTCCAAACTCATTTTTTTTCTAATGTTGCTCCAATTTGACTCTACTCCGCACATGTAATTATTATTACGCCACATTAATGGCCAGTTTTGCGACATTTATTGTGATTTATTATCTGAGTTTCGTAACTTACGGCGTGAATGCAATGAATCATTTTAACTGCAGTGTAAGTGAGTAATTTGCACACAAATTCGAATAAATGTTGTTATATGTAAAATACAGGGTCTGTGCGATCGAAAGTACAGACACTTATACATTTATATACGAAGATATTGTCACAACGTGAACTATAGGAATGGGAGATATATTATCATTCCCATTCCTTCTCCTCATTCCCACTCCATCTCCCCATTCCCATTCCTTCTTCCCATTCCCATTCCTTCTTCCCATTCCCATTCCCATTCTTTCTCCCCATTCCCATTCCTTCTCCCCATTCCCATTCCTTCTCCTTATTTCAATTTTATCTCCCCATTCCTTCTTCCCATACCCATTCTTTATCCCCATTCCCATTCCTTCTTCCCATTCCCATTCCTTCTTCCCATTCCCATTCTTTCTCCCCATTCCCATTCCTTCTCCCCATTCCCATTCCTTCTCCTTATTTCCATTCCTTCTCCCCATTCCCATTCCTTCTTCCCATTCCCATTCTTTCTCCCCATTCCCATTCCTCCTCCCCATTCCCATTCCTTCTCCCCAGTCCCATTCCTTCTCCTTATTTCCATTTTTTCTCCCCATTCCCATTCCTTCTTCCCATTCCCATTCTTCCTCCCCATTCCCATTCTTTCTCCCCATTCCCATTCCTTCTCCCCATTCCCATTCCTTCTTCATATTCCAATTCTTTCTCCCCATTCCTATTCCTTCTCCCCATTCCTATTCCTCCTCCCCATTCCCATTTTTTCTCCCCATTCCCATTCCTTCTCCCCATTCTCATTCCTTCTCCCTATTCCCATTCCTTCTCCCCATTCCCATTCCTTCTCCCCATTCTCATTCCTTCTCCCCATTCCCATTCCTTCTCCCCATTCCCATTCCTTCTCCCCATTCTCATTCCTTCTCCCCATTCCCATTCCTTCTCCCCATTCCCATTCCTTCTCCCCATTCTCATACCTTCTCCCCATTCCCATTCCCAGTCACGCTAATCCCTAACTTGTTGTCAGTTTTTTTTTTCAATGCAATAAGAAGTTGTCTCTACTTAAAGCTTTAATTAGTTCGAAGTTCGCAAAATAGATTCGAAATCGAGAGAAAATAGGAGAATCGAAGCCATAGAGCGCATAGCTCAGCCGCCGCTAGTTTTTTCGTTCATTTTGAAATTTTTAGTGACAATGACATATTTATAAAGCGGACCTTCTTTAAATAAATAAATAGTAAATAAATTACCAATCGTCTTATATACCAAATTCTATGCAATTAGGTTGAATACTTTTGAATTAGGGTAATAACAAGATTAATATTCATTTACAGTAACAACAATACAAAAATAAATGTCGATTTTCTGAAGGTTATTAGAATAAAGTAACAATTTGCAGATGCAAATAATATTCCTGAAGGAAATTTAAATAGGCCCAAACGCATCAAAATTTGTATTGTTAAAATATATTAATTGTGAAATTAAAAGGTAAATTAAAAATATTATAAAACATTTTTATAAAATGGAAAATGTGAAACATTGAAATTCAGCACATCCGTAATTTGAATATGTTATGTTGAAATTATGCATTTATTCTACATGCATATAATTGTATCAGTAAATATAAATAAAATCAATAATTTTATATACTGTCACACTTCGCTGTTATATAAATACATACATAATTACTTACATTAATATCAATTTATATAATCAGTTAAATTAATTAGTACAGATATTGCTTAATAGTTCCATTAATTTCTGCGTTAAATTAAATTAATTATATTGATTATATAATCACGCCAGGGAAGGTTATGGTGGGGCCATGGTAGATTATTAAGTACTCATTAATCTTCTATATTTTCCCCACATTTCAAAATTATTCCAATCGAAACATTTTCTTTTCTTTCCCCAAAATTGTTACGACAGAAAATTTCTCCACAGACTTGACTTCAAATTAATTTGCTTTTTTTTTAACTTTTCTTCGAGTGAAGGAAAGAAAACATTTTAACTTCCACCTTCTGTTTTGTCAGTCTTACCCAGTCGGAAATTTATCGTCACTGATCACCAGTTCTCAACTTTAATTTTTTTAGAAAATTTGGAGAACTTTTAATCTATCGTCTTTCGTCGGACATTCCTGTCGATAGTGTCTGGAATTACGATATTTTACTGTAAAATTCAATCAATATTTACTGTAATGGACAATAATTAACGATCTGCCGATTTAAACATTGCGTCTGGGTTTGTCATATTAGAGATTAAGAAAATTATCGAGTGAACAGAAGTCAAGAGTTAATGTATTTTGAATGGAGGGAAATATTAAATAAAATAGAGTAACTAAGTCACCACAATGAGTTTATATCGACTATCAGTAATGATGTAAAGGATTGGAAACATTGACTAATTTCTGAGACTCTCTTCAGAACAACCAGGAAATGATTAAATATTTTATTGAAAGCAATTTCTATTGAATTCCAATAAACGTTATTTGTTTTATTTCGTTTATGATTGATTTGAGAAAAGTGGTTCGAAATTCCCTTTATCTATTGTTTAAATTTTAAAACATAAAATTATTAAAATTTGCAGTCGATTATATTGAATTTCACTGTACTTTATTATAATAAATCACATAATAAAACACATAATCGTCAATAAATTCTAAATAGATGATTTTATTATCATTTAAAAATGGAATATTCTCTGTGAATAATAAATTAACTGAAAACTTATATAACAAAACCAATATGCGATTAAAATTTTCTTGAGGGTATATTTGAGTTATTTATTATACGGTTCTAAATTTTCGATCGTATAAAACAAATATATATAATAATAAAAATCAATCACGTTATTCTAATTAGCATATAAATAAAATATAATATAATAATTATTCAAAAAATTCATAGTAGATCGAAAATGTGAAACACTTCGCTAACTTGGATCTTACCCGATTAGTTCATATATAAATACAAACTTTAATGATCAATAAAAAGAAGCAATTTCAGCCCAGTAATTTGTTGAACAATTCAGAGACAACAGACCGTTAAATTATCAATTTAAGTTTTTTTCCAAAGTTTTCTACAGCCCCACAACATCTTTGTTTGTTTTAGAGCCAAAAGAAACATTCACTGAAGAAACCCGTGAAAAATTCCGCAACGTGGAACTTTCTCCAGTTATTCTGCAAAAAAAGAGGGGGATAATTTCGTGGTGGGGGGAGGGAATTGGATGGAGTAATAATTCAGTGGGGCGAAGAATTAAATTGGGGGATAAATTATTATGACAATTTATAACCCCAATTTTGATATTTTTTATGTTTAACGAATTATAATTTTGTTAATTTCAATAGTTTGAAACATAAACGCAAACTGAAAAAAAATATTCACCATAATTTGAAATTGAAAAGAGTTTCTCATAATCTATGTTTCTTATAATCTATCAAAGATTTCGTATTCTATATTAACATATCGAAACTATTGATGCAATCTAACAATATTGAAGTGAATAATCTGTTGTATTCCATTTAAAAAATCCCATTGCAACACTGAATGCATTTCCATTTCATAGCAATAAAATGATTCTCGAAATCCCGAACTGTGTGAATCGTTTCGAAATCGCAGCACTTTAGAGTCTGAACAAAAAAAAGGCTTTCAGATTTGATTCTATTGAAGTAAAACTAAGCGTAAATGGATTGATGGGCAGGTAGGTACTCTTTTATATATGGTTTGCTTTAAAACTTTGAATGATATTTTGTAATAGATGTTTGCGTCAAAGTTGACCGACAGTTTCACATTTTGAAGCATGTGACAAAAGACAATATTAAAGAATTAGTTCAATTATAATTAGTACAGCGTTCTTTTCAAATGTAAATTGTTCCGATAATTTTCATTGATAATCTAAAAAAAGGCCTATATCATTAAGACTGAATCTTGCCTAATCTAATATATAATGGTTAAAGTTAATAATGTGTTATTTTAAACATATCTTTGTTTGGATTTTATTTTAATGAGATTAAATCAAATTATGATTTATGTCATTCTCAAATTATTTGAATCAATAATTAGTAACTATAGTGAAGCCAGTACTTTAATTTTTAGAATAATACTAAAATAGAATTCAAATATATATTTTTATTTTCCTATTTGACCAATAAAAGTTGTTTAGTAAATTTATTTCGTATTTTATTTTCCATGAATTTGATTTTATTAACATAATAGCCTTTAACATCATTATATATGTAGTTGTATAGCCCTTATACCGAGTCTAAAACTTTTCCTCTTTGGTTTCTGAAAGGCAGGTTAATAGGGTATAGATTATTAAATAGGAAGCCCAACATGATCATCTATAGCCCACCATAGCATTCTCTCTTTAAGGCTGGTGTCCATAATTACAAATACTACCAAATCTCCCCCATAAGCTCACTCTGCTTCCCCATAAGCTCACTCTGCTTCCCCATAAGCTCACTCTTCTTACCCATTAACTCACTCTTCTTACCCATTAATCACTCTTCTTACCCATTAACTCACTCTTCTTACCCATTAATCACTCTTCTTACCCATTAACTCACTCTGCTTACCCATTAACTCACTCTTCTTACCCATTAACTCACTTTGCTTACCCATTAACTCACTCTTCTTACCCATTGACTCACTCTGTTTACCCATTAACTCACTCTGTTTACCCATTAACTCACTCTTATTACCCATTAACTCACTCTTATTACCCATTAACTCACTCTTCTTACCCATTAACTCACTCTTCCTCCCCAGAGTGCGCAGTTTCCCAATAATGGTTTAATAATAATTACATTGTTATAGTACAAACATTATTAACATATCAAATAAATTAGTTTATTTCCATTTGCATTATAAACCGAAAATATAATCAAAGAGATCACAGTATAAAATCAAAGGTGGCACAAAGATCAATAATAATAACTGGACTATAGTTACTAATGCAGAAATCATTAGTAGTAATAAGTTATTAATAGCATATAATACATCGCTACTCCCTTTCGTGTCCCCGGTCTGTTTCTGTTTATTTATAGCATAATGGACCTTCAACCTTAATTAATATCTTGCGGTAAACCTGTCTCTGATGATGTACATCATGTACCATCACTAGCTACATCATGTACTAGCACTAACTAAATCATGTACCAGCACAAGCTAAATCATGTACCAGCACAAGCTACATCATGTACCAGCACAAGCTACATCATGTACCATCACAAGCTACATCATGTACCATCACAAGCTACATCATGTACCATCACAAGCTAAATCATGTACCATCACAAGCTACATCATGTACTAGCACAAGCTACATCATGTACCAGCACAAGCTACATCATGTACCAGCACAAGCTACATCATGTACCATCACAAGCTACATCATGTACCATCACAAGCTACATCATGTACCATCACAAGCTAAATCATGTTCCATCTTAAGTATTGAAAATGAGTATCTATATTGATATATAATTAACAAGTTGTTAAAAACTGTCAATGTTTTTATAAGTAATAAATGAACGAAATTGCTTTACGATCCGAATAACGTAACTTACAATGCACGACTGCCGTAATTTCGGTTAAATAAAAAAGGAAAACAGAACAGGTTCATCTAAATATTAAATTTAAACATTTCTGTCCTGATGTCAATAATTATATTTTTTCTTTATTAGAATCAACAAATCAACAAATCAAAATATTTCTTTCCTAGTTTTAATTTCCAACAGGTAATTCGATTTAGTCCCTTTAAAGATAAATTTAACCAAGAATTACCTTTATATTTTTAGTTCCGAAATCAAATGGTTAATCAATTAATAAATAAGACTTTACCACCGAACTTATTTTCTTTCTCAACTTCCGATACAAAGCAAAGCTTCCTTTAGTTCCATTGAGGAGAAAAGTTCGAATCGTAATGTGTTTCGGACACTTGGAAGTAGCGTTAGCAATTTATTGATATTGATAGCCTAATATCCGTAGAGTTTCTAACCTTTGAGAGTAAGGCTCAATAACAAAGATGAAGGATAGCTATTTTCGTTTCATGGGATCATATTATAGAATTATACGTATATAAATATTTTATAAGTAATTATAATGATACAATTTCTCAGTGTAATAATTTCTGTTTACCCAAATTAATAAGATGTTGTGGGAGCAAAGAATATTACGTTTAGTTTTCCCTCAATCTTCTATACCTCCACCATATATTTTTCTCTGGGAAGAAAAGTCAAATTTATAAATCATTGAAAAATCAATTCTCATATGATTGAAAGTGTGGAACTGTAAAATAATTTAGATATTTTCTAATGAAAATATCTAATAATTCTCTCGACTAAATCAGGATGCTTTATAATCTTGGTATAGATTTTAATTCAAGAATTTAGAGTAAAAACTTAAGTTTTATTCTAAAAATCATTTGATTTAATAATTCATGAATACAAGATTAAAGGTAATTATTAAATAATGTTAATAACATTTTTTTTTTTTTTTGATCGATTAACTGCTTTTTCATAATTTTCTAGATGGGAGAAAATCCTCTCTGAGATTGACGATAAAATCTCCAATTGATATAAAATGTCATAGAGTGTCGCGTTAATAATTTTTTCTCGCCTCTAAAAATCAAAGAAAGGAAATATTATGGGGAAAGGAGAGGGAAAACATTCGACTGATGAGATGGAAATTGTTAGGAGATTATTGGAACATTTTCAATGAGGTTTGCCAGAGAGAAGGTTATGGTGGGGCCATAGAAGATTGAGAGGAAAGTTATGGTGGGGCCATAGAAGATTGAGAGAGAAAGTTATGGTGGGGCCATAGAAGATTGAGAGAGAAAGTTATGGTGGGGCCATAGAAGATTGAGAGAGAAAGTTATGGTGGGGCCATAGAAGATTGAGAGGAAAGTTATGGTGGGGCCATAGAAGATTGATAGAGAAAGTTATGGTGGGGCCATAGAAGATTGAGAGAGAAAGTTATGGTGGGGCCATAGAAGATTGAGAGGAAAGTTATGGTGGGGCCATAGAAGATTGAGAGAGAAAGTTATGGTGGGGCCATAGAAGATTGAGAGAGAAAGTTATGGTGGGGCCATAGAAGATTGGAAGAGAAATTTATGGTGGGGCCATAGAAGATTGAAAGGGAAAGTTATGGTGGGGCCATAGAAGATTGAGAAAGTTATGGTGGGGCCATAGAAGATTGTGAGAGAAAAATTTGGCGGGGCCATAGAAGATAGAGAGGGGAGCCTGCGTAGTCAGGGAGAAAGTGACAAAATGTATATTTTACTGTAGAATTAAAAGGATTAAAGCAATAAAGTCACTGTTTGAAATTCACAGCATTGTTAATATTTTAATCCCCGTCAGTTGACGCTATCGTTACACCGTTGAACATTTCAAATTAATTTCATTCACTGTTTTATCTCATTTTTATCAGTAAAATGCAGATGATGAATGTTAACCCTGCACTGCAAGGTGTTCCATTTATAGCACAGCTAGTTAGGGTAACTGCTGAGTTTTCGGACTGTTCCACATTTATGTTCAATTTTGAAAAAAATATAAAATAATTATTATAAAACTTAAATTACAATTGGTATCCATGATACTTGTAGGTATCATGGTTACCAATAAACGAAGGAAAATAGTTATATACATTTTTATAACATTTTTGTATGTTCCATTAATTTATAAAATAGATTATTTATTATTTAATAAAACTTATTATAATTCAGCAACGTTAACCTCTGTAATTATTTCTCAGGTCAAACATCCTATTGCTGAGTTAAATTTCCTTTTACTCAATATTGATCTGTCAGCAGTTTCTGATTGTGTTGGAAAGAACAAAAACTCGAACTTTTCACACAGAAAATTTACAATGTCGACCTTCTTATAAATTGAATAGAAAAGCAATTGGTTTTTAAATTAAACTTTTTTCGACTAATTCTTACATTATACATGATAGCACGTATTTGAATAGAGAAAATTTACATAAATTAAAACAGTAAATAAAAAAATTTCACTTACGTTATTATTTATTAACTTATAACATTTATGCCAAAAGACATTAGAAACTAATGGGAAGTTAATATTTATTATTTTTTCACATTTATCTTCTTTAATAATAATAACAAAATTCATAAAACTCTTCTCTTATTCTTTATTGAAATTCTCTACATTTGAAATTCAGTTGAAACGAAAAAAAAATCAATTCGTAGTTCATGAAACAACGGAATATAACAACAATAATTTTGAAAACTGATAAAAATGAATAATAGTGAGAATAAATAACAATCACTCAATATTCTACTTTAATAAATAATTTCCCTCAATGTCCTATTTTCCAAATAATTTAAATCAATGTCCTTTTTCCCAAATAATTTCCTCTCAATGTCCAATTTTCCAAATAATCTCCTCTAATGTCCAATTTTCCAAATAATTTCCCTCAATGTCCTATTTTCCAAATAATTTCCCTCGATGTCCGACTTTCCATATAATTTCTTCTCAATGTCCTATTTTCCAAATAATTTCCTCAAAATGTCCTATTTTCCTAATAATTACTGTTTTTTCAAACAAATTTACATGTGAAAAGGTGGCCCAATTTGCGAGACTGGATATAATCAGCAGGAATTATGGAGACTAAATTAGAGCATGGAATGGCTAGGAATCGGTAATGTATATATATTTCTTATCTAGGAATGGAAACCTCTATAAGGAAACCATCAACTTTCATAATGTAAATTCTAGCCGATAACTGGGTATACTATTTTTTTCTATTTTTAATGCATTACTTGAATAAAATAGTATCCGATTACCAGTTATACTCGTATGATGGATGAATGAAGATTTAGAAATAACCCCTCTTAATTAATATTCAACACTGTAACTTTCCCTCATGGTATACAGTATATTTTTTTCCATAATTTATTTAAATTGCAATAATCAAGGAATAAAATATTTAATTGAAATCTATTCAAAACTAAAAAATCAAAATTTATACAAATCTCTCCCCAAAACAAACAGTTCCAAACAATCCCTTTTTTTCAAGTAAAGAGATGATAAGGTGGGCATGCCAGACATAATCTCCCATAACTGTCTCTGAGAAAAAAATCTAAAAGTTACCCAATATTTGGAGAAGAAACCGCAATGAATTGGAAGAAATGGGAGAAAATTTAAACTATCCAAATATTATGATATATCTGTAAATGGTACATAACATAAATGATGAATTACAGCAGATATGATGTAAATGCAATTACCTGTACTGCATACATGTATGGTATGCACTTTAATGGCTGTTGGAAACACGCAAACTATTCTCGAACTTTTGGTTATAATCGATAGTACAGAAGTTGGTGAATTTTGGCAATTATATATCCATTCATTTGCCGTGATACATAATTGACGTACTTTGGGGGAGATAATTCATTCGTGAAAGTCACTGTGATGATGTACTAT
>CANNZV010000019.1:600000-758305 GCA_947561585.1 Caprella mutica
ATCTGAAAATAGTTGCACACTAATTGATAATATATTCTCCACAGATGTGTCTGATTGCAGTTCAGGAATTATACCTTGTGATATGTCCGATCATTATTTAGTTTTTTCAGTCACTCATAATTTGTTTTCATATCAACATCAGGCATCAACTACTGTCTCCTATAGACTTCATAATAACGAATCATTATCTAATTTGTGCCATGCAATTAATGATCATGACTTTTCTTCTGTCATTCAATGTGATGGGGTTGATGAGGGTATATCTGATTTCGATAGTAAAATAATGCAAATTTATAATCATCATTGTCCAATAAAAACTAAAACTGTGTCGTATAAAAATTTAGCCAAACCTTGGATAGATGGTGTAACTAGATCAAAAATAAAGAAAAGATCTAATTATTACATACTTTTCAGAATGGGGAAAATCAGTAGTTTACAATTTAAAAGATATAAAAACTTAGTTACAAAAGAAATTAGAGATAAAAAGAAATCTTACTTTCAGAGGAAATTTTTTGATTGCAAATCAGATATGAAAAACACTTGGAACTTGATAAATAATTTAATAAAGGGTACTACAAAACAAACTAAGACAGCCATTTCTTTAACTGATAATGAAGGTAATAGGATTACCGACCCAATTTCCGTTGCCAATAAATTTAATGAATACTTCTCTTCCATTGGGGAGCACATAAATGCTAGTTTCCCTCATCAATTTGACGGACATAGGGGGTATTTAGCGGGTAATTATGTAGATTCTTTTTTTGTTTCACCTATTTCATCTATAGGTATTAATAAAGTGATAATGTCTTTGAATAGCAAACCATGTCACGTTAATTCTTTCCCTGTATTTATTCTGAAACGCTTATCCTTTGTACTTTCTCCAATTCTGGCATGTTTGGTAAACAAGTCACTTTTAAATGGTCAATTTCCTCAAAGCTTAAAGAAAGCAAAAGTAGTACCACTCCATAAGGGAGGTGCAAAGGAAAGCGTTGGTAATTTCAGACCGATATCAATATTGCCCACTTATTCTAAAATATATGAAAAAGTTATGTACAATAAACTTGTAAACTATTTTGAAATCAATAATATTTTCTATGAACATCAGTATGGTTTTAGGTCAAGTAAAGGTACGACTCAAGCAATGCTTAATATTGTTAGTGATATATATAGTGGTTTAGACGATGGTGATCTCTATTTTTCTATGTTTTTAGATTTAAAAAAAGCGTTCGACTCTGTGGCACATGATATACTGTTGTCTAAATTATCTCACTATGGTGTTAGGGGTACTCCACTGGAATGGCTCCGATCTTATCTGTCAAATCGTACTCAGTCAGTTGTTATAGATAATATATCTTCTAATGATCTGGAAGTTACATGTGGAGTGCCCCAAGGGAGCGTGCTAGGTGGATTGCTGTTTTTGATATTTTTTAATGATTTTCCAAACTGTACAAACTTTTTCAAATTCACTTTATTTGCTGATGATTCTACTATTTCTTTGAAGTTTCCAAAATCTGCTTTGCATATAATTCACAATGATATCAATTTAAATTTAAATTTGATTACTAACTGGCTGCAAAAAAATAAGATAATGATTAACCCTGACAAAACAAAATACACAGTTTTCTCATACCGTAATTCTTATCAACTCTGTCCCATAGTAATAGACGGAGTGGAAATACAGTTTGGAAGAGAAGTTAATTTTCTTGGACTTTCACTTGATAACAATTTAACTTTTTCGAATCACATTGGTAGATTATCCATAAGAATTTCTAGATATATAGGCATTTTAAATAAAATTAATCATGTTGTTCCCGAGAATGTTTTGCTAATGTTTTACAGCTCTTTCATTAATTCTAATATTTCCTATGCAATTGAACTTTGGTATAATACTTCAAATTTCTTAACAAATAGTATTCACACTTTACAAAAAAGAGCAATACGTGCAATAAAAAAAGCACCTCATCGTGAACACACCGCTGGTATGTTCACTCAACTTAAAATTCTGAAATTAGATAATTTGCATAAACTTAAAATTGGTGTATTCTTTTATAAAACTATTAATATTGATGGCTATTTCCCTGAATTGTTAAACTATATTACCACTCACTCAAATGCACATTCTTATTCAACTAGGAACACCTCAAATATAACGTTGCCTCTTTTCAGTAGATCTAAAACTCAAAGTAGTATTTATTACAAAGGATGCAGCATGTGGAATGATATTGGTGAAAATTTGAAATCTAATTCTAGTATCTGTAAATTCAAAAGTTCTTATAAGGTCCATCTGCTTGCTATCCAGTAGTACTTTTCTTTGTTTTTAATATTATGTATGTTAATTCATTCTTTCAAACTTTATAGGTAGGACCATCATGTGTAACATTTTAATTTTATATAGGTTGCCCTAAAAGCATTTAGCTTATCGGGCCTTAATGTTTCTTCTGTATAAATTATTTGCTTTGTCAATTAGTCAGTGTGAGAGAGTAATCCCGGCTCTCTTACATTCATTGTTGGGAAACATTATGTTTAAATAAATAAATAAATAAATATATTATACATACCACTTTCACTTTGTCTATAAGCTATAATATATTGTAAATGCCATTTTTTCTAACTATAATATGACATTTAGCAGTTTGTCTAACTATAAACAATTATATGTACCACATTTGTCTAACAATACTATAATGTAAATGCCCCTTTGCATAACTATAAAATATTATATATATACCACTTTGCTTAACAATAATATATTATATATAGCACCTTCATATTATATATAGCAAAACTGTTAGTAGAGCCAATTTTGATAGCTCTCTGTCTGATTATATAAACTTGCACATTAATAATCATAACCACAATACACGTCTAATATGTTATATCACTTCACCATCATAATCCAGAGCAAAATTCCAATTCTGTATCTACTACTCTTACTGCAAACTATAGAATGATATTCCGCACGTAGTAAAAACTTCCAATACTCTAAACAAATTTGAAATAAATTATGAATACTTTTTAACCAATTGATTTTTTTTCTGTATTTTCAATTCACTTTATTTAGGCTTTGTAATAGCCTTTTTATTAATTTTGTAGAATACTTTAGAAGCTTATTGTTGTTCAAAAGCCCCAATGTTCTTCATATTTTATATTGTGTTGTCAAATATTTTAAATGTATGATCCTGGAGCTCCCAACTCCTTGGTCTGATTGTATTGGAACATTTTGTTAAATATATAATAATAATAAATAATAATATATACCACTTTGTCTAGCTATAATATATTGTATGTACAACCATTGTCTAACTACAATTCATTATATTTACCTCATCCCCTGCCATCTAATTTCATCTAAGGATCCGGAGAAATCTCCAAGGATTTGCAGTTTCTGGGATAAATCTGCATTATATAGAGTATTGGCTACATTATTTACGGATGAGGAGCCATTATTCACACTCGGGAAATACAATTAAATCTAGTTCAAAGATTTTTAATTTATATATTGGAGTTAATGGTTAACTTTAATTTTAATTTTAAATTTATTAGAAATGAAAGGTAATGACAGAATAGCGAAAGTTTTCATATTTAGGTGAGTTAATTATGAGATTTCAAATCAATACTTATACATTATAATCGATTTTGTTAATATTAACCAATTTCGCACATTGATAAATTATTCCAAATTATTTTTATGAAATTATTATAATATAACCAGTAACTCGATCTTATGTCACTATAACGTATAACTCTGTGCTCATTGGCAATTGTCAGAGATACGTCACAATAACCACCTATAATTCTGTGCTCGTTGGTATTTGCCTGCTATACGTCACTATAACTATGGCTGTGGGTTCATTGGTAGTTGCCTGAGTTATGGCACTATAACTTATAACTCTACTCATTGGTAGTTGCCTGAATTACGTCACTATAACCTATAATTCTGTGCTATAACCTGAAATATCTCAAAAAATACTATAACGTTACCATTTTTCTAAAAATACTCTTGTGTTTATTTACTTCTCTTAATTTAATAGTGATAATTTTAAAACTATTTATCTTCTTATATTGATGCAATGGTGATTATAGTAAACGGTGTTAAAAGTATGCTTGCTCAAAAACGTAAAAATTATGAAAATTATTTTTTTAAACAGGAAAACTTAACAAAATAATCCTTTACAATACATCTATCTATAATTGAGTATCTTGTTTTTAACCTTTACTTGACTCTATAAATATTCTATTGTTATAATCTTGAACATTCGATTATGTACATTGACCTATAGTTGCTTTTGCTAATTGGGGCCTAAATGTACTCTAATTTGTATAGGTCAATATCAATGTAATCTGAGTGGAGGATTCTACTGACCTCCCTCATGTAATGTTCATTTTGTTCAATAAATAAATATATATATATCAAATGAATGAATAGTCTTAATTTAAGGGGATCATTTTGTCGTTTTGCTAGCTATCAATGATACTCGTCCGATTGAACTGAAATTTTGACACAAGGTGTAAAATTCTCCAAATCATCGAAGTTGCTCATTTGAATTTTTCAATTTGGGACCCCCTCACCCGTGGGGGGTAAAAAACCTGCTATAACACCCCCCACGGAAAGTCTATAGACTCAATATGGGTTGGCCATCTAGAAATATTTATAGCAGCTAATATGTTTAGCTCGAAATTACCTAAATTGTCAAGTGAGCTTTTTTTGATTCTCGATCTCAAATTTTTTTCGTGAAATTATAAAAAAATTCTAATTTATTCAGTTTTTTTTTTAAATGAAAGAAGTATGAGATCGAATTAAAAAAAAATCACTTGACGATCTGGACAATTTCGAGCTAAACATATCACCTTCTAAAAATTTATTTGTAGGACCAACCCCCATTGATTGTATAGAATTTTCATGGGGGGACTTGAGTAAAAATGTTACCCAAAATAATGGAGTAAACAAAAGAAGTTAAACATTATATATTAAAAAAAATGAATATAAGCAAAAATAGAGAGCTTTTTGAGAGAATTCCATGGTCTTCCAAAGCATCGACAAAGCCATCTATCAAAAATAGGAGGCAATGCCCCTTTTAGCAGGGGGTGGGGTTATGGTGGCACACCCTTATCTTTCATCCCCGCCATTATAAATACCCCCCCCCCCTCAACACTGACTTATAGTTGTCACACCGAAATGAAACTTTTTTTACGTTTTTTTGGTTTAATATTCAGTAAAATAGCAAAAAAAACTTACTGTCGGTGACCGGTCCATTCGCCGAACACATTCGACAAAAACACATTCGCCGCACGACATATTCGCCAAACGAAACTTTCGCCGAAAAATATGATTATTCGCCGAAAAAAATGTGATATAGATGAACTTACATATAAGTTAATAATATACTTTACCAAATTCTAAATAATTATTGGTTAAACTTTATGGAATTTACGTTACCTTAATTAAATCATATAATGATATTGCTGCTTCATATGTGTCAGTTTATTGACTCTATGTTAATCCTATTTTCTGTGTACAATTATCAGTTACAAGAAAATTCTTTTGTCTTGGTATCACTTTATTTTAATCCTTCTAAGTACATTGTAGAAACAGTCTGCTACTATGAGTCGCTCGTGAAGCATTCACTATACAGGGTGACGCACAAAAAAGTCTACCCAACTTTAAATTCGTATATACCAACAACTATTGAGGGTACAGATAAACAGATTTATTTCTAGGTTTTTAAGAATATTCACATAACTATTCCTTTTTATAAAATATTGACATTATGGAGAAATATATTTGAGTAAAAAAGGGAGTCAAAATATATTTTGTTTAGTAGCAACTCCTTCTGAAAAATAGAAAAGTTTATGATAGAATAAATGGCTTAAATATTTATTATCTAATAAGTAATACTAAATATTTATTATTTAATAAATCCTACTCAATTTATTAAGAAACTTTTATAATGGGATTAAGAACAAGCATTTATATGGCATTAAAACTAGACAATTAATTATCGTTGAATTTATAGTTAATAAAAAAATTGATCAATTTTAAATACTTATTTTAACACAGGATGTTCAATAAACTTGAATTTTTGTAGTAAACCTTAGTCTGCTAAAAAATGTCATATTTTCGACGAATGTGTTTTCGGCGAAAGTGTTTTCGGCGAATGTGTTTTCGGCGAATTGACCTAGAAACCTTACTATCTACCAACTGCATCCACATGTTCTCCATTTCTTTACATAATTCAATCATTTCTCTCATTGCTGCCATAACTCTTAACTTCACTCGAGATTCTCTTCTTCAAGTCGGATGAGTTTGCAGTTGGAGTATAACAGTAAATTCTTCAAAAATACCGTAAGAAAAAATGACCAAATGTCATGCATGATAATCTTGGTGGCCACAAAATTGCATGGCTTGGTGAAGTAATGCGATTGTTGAACACATCAGTTATCAAATGATGCCCAGCGATCGTAATGGCAGCAATGAGAACAAAGATTGAATTTCATTCGCGAAAAAATGGAGGAAATGTAGTGAGAGTTGGAAGATAGTACGGAAGAAATACATATTAAATATATAGTTTACAAATTTTTTTTTAATGATATGTTATGAATATATCTTCATATATATGAATATATATATATGAATTTCTGTAATAACAATAACAATCTTCGTAATATTATGTTTGTGAACAAGCATACTTTCATCACTATTGCATCAATTTCGATGGATAAATAGTTATAAAACTTTCACCATTTATGTAAAAAAATGTTGACGAACACAATGGTATTTTATGAAAATAGTAACATTGGTAGTTTTTGAGAAATATCAATTCAAAATTTTTTTTTTACCTACCCTGTATAATGAAAAGGACCGTCTTCTATGGGCTCTTCTGTTTTCATCATTAAAAATAATTAAGTTTGTAATACGCTATTTTTCATTAATTTTCATCACTTTTACTATAAAAGCTACAAAGCATTTAGAGCAAGCGAAATATTAAATAATTAATGTACAGTGTACACTAAAAAATCGTGTGTCTCAGTCGTTATACATATCTAATATACTTAAGATGACTTTTGCATGCATGTATAATATGCGTTTTGCATGTGTAAGATAAGTTTTGCATGTATAAGATGCGTTTTCAATCAGCTGTTGTTGTAATATTCCTTCAAAAAGATGAGATGCTTGTGAAGGAAATTGCAAAATATCCGTTGTTGTGGCAGCTCTCACAGGCTGAATATAAGTAACAAAGGGTAAATACAACACAAAATCTTAGCTGAAGTTGTAGAGAAAATAGGAAAATCATGTGATTTTGATGACATCTTTATTTACATTCCTCAATACATCAAGGCATCTTTTATAGACTTCTGATATTTCAATAAATTTGTGATTTATCACTCTTGAAGCACATTTCTAATCGTATAGATTAATATAATTTGTTCCCAAACACTATTTAATCCAATAAATTATTAATTTACTATAAAATAACAAGTTGCAGTACTGTTGATCATGACAGTATTCCACGTGTTTTACCTAATTATCCTTTTATAAGCGTAACATGATGTTTCATATTAATAGGACCTCAAATAACCATTATTAAAGCTATTTTCTGTCGGCTCTAGGAAAACTGCTACGCGGACAACTGCCATAATGGATATGCAATGTATTATAATTTTATTTTAGGTGAATCGTAATGCGCTTGTAAACATAATCATTCATGAAATTATTTTACGTGAAATAAATTAATATTTTAACCTTAAAATTTACTATAGTAATTTTAATAGTATAGTCTGAAACTGTGCATTAAGAAGTATAAAAATTAATATTGACGGTAGATTCAGGATTAAAAATTGAAGTATACTAAATTTATTTCTCAGATAAATCATTTTTGTTCTTTTTTAGCCCATTTAAGCCCCTTAAATAATCAAATGGCTGACAAAAATATTACAATCTATGGATACAAAACTTTGTTTTCAAGCATTTCGAAATACAAAAAATTAGTACACACACAAGCTTTACAGGTTAAAATTTTCAGTGAGTGTGATTTTGCATCTTGTTATTTTATAATTTTTCATTAGGTTAATTAATATTTTTTCATTTGTAAATAATAATTTTGCTGCTAGATTTTGATTCAGGATTAAAATCTGAAGTAGTAACTATCATATTTCTATGTTAAATTTTTTCTTTCAAAGAACACTTTACTCAGTAACTTAGAATTTATTTCTCTACCGATTCTTTGTTTCAACTCCCACTGATCAGAAATCCATGCATTTGGTACATGTCTTACAAATAATTTGATGGTGTCAAAATAACTGAATGATTATTACTGAAATATATTTAAAATAAATAATTATTATACTAGTAACAAATCAAAACTTCAATTAACACATAAATGCCTACATTGCCTAGTGTAGCGTAAAAGCAACTCTTTAATAATAAGATGCAAAATCACACTCCCTGAAAATTTTAACCTGTAAAGCTTATGTTTTTCTTTTTTCTTCCTATTTTGAAGTATTGAGAAGAAAGTAGTTTTGCATCTACATTTTAACCTTTTTGTTAACCATTTGATTATTTAAGGGGTTAAATGTGAAAGAAAACGATTTAAAAAAAAAAAAATGTATTATTGCAATAATAATTTTATGCCTCTTCATTTACAATTTCAGACCCTACAATTAACAGTGTTATAATCAATTTTTAGGTTAAAATAATAATATTCTTCACATTAAATTTAATCCATGAAATGTTAAGTTTACAAGTGCATAAAAAATCACCCAAATTAAAATTATGATAAATTGCATGGCAGTTGTCTGCATGACAGTTTGTTGCATGGCAGTTGTTCGCTATGGCAGTTAACCGCATGTCAGTTGTCCGCATGACAGTTGTCTGCATGACAGTTGTCCGCATGGCAGTTGTCCGTACACCTTTCTGTTAAACCTACTACAGGTGTCCATGAATTGTCTTTTCAATGTTTTTAAAATATTAAAAAGGCTGTTGACAAGATGTCTGTTATATTATGTTGAAATTATTAAATTTTATATGGTTATCATTTTGTAAGAATGCACACATGATACATACTATGATTATTTTAACAGGAATCGGTTTTCAACAACGCACAAACACTAACGCCATCGCTGCAGGAAAAATTTTCTACCACCGATTACCACTGAGCGATGATCGCAACAGTAAATGGTACTTTTACAAACGTATTTAAGTACTGTCTTATACTAGTTTCGTTTACAGTTGACGACAATTCCGATAGGTCGAATCAGATGCTCATGAAGTTCTGTTATGATGTTACTATAGTGACGTAATAGTAGTGCGGTGAACGCTGTAGTAGGATGACATCTAAAGCTAATGTGTGGGTCAATTAGCACTAGGACATTAAAAATTAGAAAGTTGCAAAGAGGTAATTTTTTTATTTGTTTACAGTTTTCTTCATATCTAGAGTACAACATATAATAAATATGGCACTTATGTATATGTGACACAGTTTCTTTTATTAAAACTCGTAAAAAGTTGGTAGCCCTAGATAAAACAGTTAATTTATATACTTTAATAGCAATTTTGTTTTTCTCGTTTGGAGTATTCGATATTATTATCCAGTCTAATTTCTACTTGTCTTATCAAGAATTTGTTTTCTTTTTTATCAAATAAATATTAACTAGTCCAAACATTTTTTTATTGATATTCAATCTAAGTTACTTTTTCTAACACCCAATATTTGAAAACGAATTACAGCGATGAAGAATGAAGAAGACATAGAAAAACTAAAAACTATTCAATACATGTAACATCTAGCCAGATATTATAAGACTCAAATTTAAGGGTAATCAATATTCAACTAATTCAAAACGTTGCATTTATGAAATAAAACATATATTAGGAGTACCACATGTAGAATATTGTTGCGGAATGACTAGAAATTTATTACAAATAAGATATACTCAACAAATCCTCCATTGGATAATGACACTGGATCAATACCTACAAGATTCATAAATCATATTCTAAGGGTAATTTAACCCATTTCTTATGAAGTTTTGGTTTCAGTACCTCTAAACTTTCGTGATGTGTAACTGAAACCTTGCTTTTGAATACAACCAAATATCAAAGTCGAGAGGATTCAAATCTGATGATGAAGGGGGTCATTCCTCCTTGGAAATAAAGTTGGATACCATGGCCAATAGCCATTTCTGTGTCTTTTTAGCTCCTTGTGAGAGTGTTGAACCTTTATGGAATGAGAAAGGACATTTTTAGAGTTTTTTGTCCAGAACAAACATGAACTTTCAATAATGTCTTTTCAATAGTTCTATTGGTTGTGTTTCACACATTGGTCCCCAAAAAACAAGATTGCCCTTCCAGATTACGTGGCTGACACCCATACCCTCACTCTTGCCGCCCCTTGCCTCTGAGTGACGCTTTACCTCAACGTCATGTGACCAAACACGAAGATTATGAGTATTCACAAGCTGCTCAACTTTGAATTTCTTTACATCAACGAAAGCAAGAGCTCTTTCTTTTTCTCCACTCTATAGGCATGTATCAACTATTTTTCACATGTTTCAGAAAATGAAAATGAAAAACCGTAAAAATAGACTTATACGATACATTTGTCTCATTTAATAGATTTTGAATCGATCTCTCATGATTTATCTCGATTTTTTCCTTGGTAGCATTTTTCAATTTGGAAGCTATAGAGTTTTAGGGTTGTCTTGTTCTGTTCGAGTTTGCGCATTCCTAATTTCTTCACACCATTTAAGAGTCATCCGGACCAACATTCTGTTCACTTTCAAGTCGTTGCAAATTTGTTCAATGTTTCCTACATTAAATAGCTCAATAATTGCAATTCTTTTGTCTATAAACTTCAGCTATGATTAAAATTAAATACCTGAAATTACGTGTTGAGCTATTAGAATGAAATATATTCAATTTGAAATGAATTTTAACGCTAAATATTGATATATCTGAAATATGTCTTAACATCTGAAGTTATGCAAACTGAATTTTCCGTAGATGATTTTTCGGTCACATTATTTAAAGGAGTTTCACATTTAAAAACTTAAACGTAGCCTCAAGTTATTTCAAAATAAGTTCACTTATTTTGAAATAAACTAAAGATTGAAAAAATTGAAAGAATATGTTAGCTAAAGAAGGAAAATACATTTAAATTCAATCAGATTTATTTCTATTTTAACGATGGGTAGAAATCTATAAAATATTGTTAATTTTCTTCTTCGCATTAGAGACCGTAATATGTAGTGACAATTTTATCATCTATCAAACTTTATTTAACAAAAAGGAAAATGACCACAAGGTTGTGGGAGGAAAGGAGCAGAACTGCGATGTCGAGGAACAAAATACAATTAAGATATTCTAGACTGATAAAGCTGGTGATTATTGCTCATAAACTGCTGGTGAGTTTGATTCACCAGAGTCCTGACAATTGACTCAACTTTGCTTACATCCTCTAATTCCCACAAGTACGCTTTTTCAACCAGCATTCTGTTCCTTTGTACTTCACACTCAGCCTACTTCTGATGGTATTGATAATAACTAGAGTCACCAACACTCTTAATCTCGGTCATCAAGGGTGCATTTCATTGTTAGAGGCAAGCCATGGCCTGAGCCTCATGTTCTGCCTGGCTTCTCATCGGGCCAAAACACATCTCTTGCTCTGTGCAGTCTTTTGGTGTGAACAAATGGTCTTAAGCAGACCGTTTGTCAGCGAGAAAGAACAGCATTTCTTTTTCTCAATTAATGTTCACAGTTCTCTGCTCTTTAAGCTCACGCAATTCCTTCACTCTTTGGACACACTCGTTTTTGGTAACTGAAAAAGAAACGGCTAAATTAAGCGTCCACTTTAATAAAATTTCAGAAGTGTTCACTTTGATAGAACTTGTAATATTGTGTATATCTTATAAACCACTTAAAAATATCTGTTATGTAACTTTCCTAATTGATTGATTGTTATCAACATATTTTCACAACTTATAATACGTTGTAACATCTATAAATAAATGTAGAGGGTAATAAATAATTTTTACTGGAAAAGTTAGTGGAGTTATCTAATAAGTGCGAACGCATGGAATATAAAAAATGACCAAAGTTTTCTTAACTTAATAGTGCTCTTTTGATTTTTTTTTTCCTTTTTCCACACTTTTATCCATAAAAGTACTTTATTTACTAAACAAAAGTAAAAAAAAAATTTAGTTAACGTAAAAAAGTTCATCAAAGGAATGAATATATGCAATAAATACTAACTATTTTAGTTGGTTAATATAACAAAATATATAATTCTGACAAATTACGATGTAGTCATAAAAAAAAAATTTATGTCGAATATATTTATGAGAGTCCTTAATAAACATATTTACACTTACATTATGTTAGTTAGTGTCTCAAATTTGTTACAGAAATAAAATTAAAAATGTGATGTGATAGAGATATTTTTTTGAAACTTAGAGAGGATTTAGAAAAAAATATTTTAATCAAAGCTTAATTAAAATAAGTTATTCAGAAAAATATTCCTGTTTCATTAGTAATTAAAACTAAAATATTGGTGATAATTTACGAACGATAAAAAGAAACATTCACGGAATCAATCCCCGGAGTCAATTCATCTCATTATATAGTGAAACAATTAGCAATTATTTTAAAAGTGAAGCTATATTTTTTCAGTACAAAGATGCGCCGTCAGCTGCTGGCTGGTATTCGGTAAAATGAATTCCTAACCAGAAATGAAATCCCATTGATTTCTCATCCACAATACCAAAAATGCTAAAAAGAATTTAGTCGAAAAATCCCTCAGCACGAAATATTCAAAAGCTGTCTTACCATTTGAATTAAAATGAAAAAAAGCGAAATCAAATAGTTATGTTTATAATTCAAACTGATTGAGTCAGGCACATGTCTGAATTAATAGACTGAGAGTGTCAGGCACAAGTCTGAATCAATAAACTGAGAATGTCAGGCATATACCTGAAGCAATAAACTGAGAGTGTCAGGCACATGTCTGAATCAACAAACTGAGAGTGCCAGGCACATGTCTGAATCAATAGACTGAGAGTGTCAGGCACATGTCTGAATTAATAGACTGAGAGTGTCAGGCACAAGTCTGAATCAATAAACTGAGAGTGTCAGGCATATACCTGAAGCAATAAACTGAGAGTGTCAGGCATATACCTGAAGCAATAGACCGAGAGAGTCAGGCACTTGTCTGAATCAATAGACTGAGAGTGTCAGGCACATGTCTGAATCAACAAACTGAGAGTGCCAGGCACATGTCTGAATCAATAGACTGAGAGTGTCAGTCACATGTCTGAATCAATAGACTGATAGTGTCAGGCACATGTCTCAATCAATAGACTGAGAGTGTCAGGCACATGTCTGAATCAATAGCCTGAGAGTGTCAGGCACATGTCTGGATCTATAGACTGAGAATGTCCGGCACATGTCTGAATAAATAGAGTTAGATTGTCAGGCACATGTCTGGATCAATAGACTGACAGTGTCAGGTACATATCTGAGAGTGTTTTCGGCAGCAATGGAACATTTTCATTTTGTATTTAGGTTTACAGGTTTAAATCTATTTTTAAAACGACATGAAATCCAACAAATTTACGTTACATCACGAAGAATCATCAAAATTAATTAGCCCAACTCAACTATAGCATAGGAATTATAAGCATTCAATTCCATGATATCTAAAATATATATAGGCTGGGAATCGAAATTGTTCTCATTTTATTGTATTCAAATTTTTATTTCTAACATATAAATTAGTGAGTGTCTGAATCATAACAAATTTACCTGTAATTTATAACAGGAATGGACAAAAGCTGTCCAAGCTTCGTACAGCATATAAGACTCTTCCGTAACAATGTTTTACAGCTCAAAGAAGTGTAGACATAGGAATAATTACGAAAAAAGAACGAGGAGGGTTGAATTGAAATTTAAACGGAATGTTTCATAACAAAGACGCTCTACGTATGCTGATGAAAATGATTTATTCGTCAAGAATGTTCTTTTGAATGAAGACAGGATAGAGTTTATGAAATAGTTAGATAAAATAATTCAATACATACTTTGAAATTATATTTAAATAGGACAGATAATAGAGCTTATCTAGACTTTTTGCACTAATAAATATGCTGTCAATCTAGGAATGATGGTACATGGCCCCATTCTTATATTAGTGCATATTTCAACGCAGATACAAAGGATTAAGAAATGCAGGTTTAATATAGAAATTAATTGAATTGTACTTTTTTAATAAACATTTTAATAATATTGATGTGTAAATATTACAATTTTAATTCTCTCACAAAAAATGCTATCTTCACAAATAGCGCAGCTGTTTTGATCCATTTTGAAATGACCATGAAATTTCTTGATAAATTAAATCTGAACTAATTCAATATATTAGTATATTGAATGTGTGGTTCAGATACAAAGATTTAAATGAATATAGCTATACTAATAAAACAAAATATTTGTTATTAATATCCTTCAAATGTTTCCATATTTTTTATTTATAAAATAAATAATTTTAATTTAAATAAATAATTAAGATAAAAAATTATAACAAATATTTAAAATAAAAAATTAAAATAAATAACTAAACCAATTTTAGATAATTATCAACAATCGATCTAAATGAAATAATCAATGAATTATTAATAAAATAAAATAAAAATAACTTTATAACTCAGTAATATAACTTTATAAGTCAAAAATATAACTCTAAAATCTCTTCAATCGCAAAATCAAGGAAGGGATGTTAGGAAAGGCCACTTTAAATTTACGACTCTGTTATTCACTGCTAAACGCATGAATTCATTCATAATTCAGCTTTGATCTAGCCGCTGCTGTAAATTTGTGGAAGGCATTTTTACCACCTAGAATCCAGGAAAATGCTGTTTATTTTGTTTTTCAGTCCATCCTATAAAACGGGTCTGAGAACACTTTAGCCCGTTCAGTTGTGCAGCCCACATCGAGTAAAATGTAAGGCCTGTGCCGATAGAATCGATCAGCGAACACTTAGATATCATTCTTGCCAGTATCCCATCGGTGATAGAGTTTGTTTAGCTTTACGTTTCTAAGACTTTCGATCAGTTAACATTTGGATATCATTCCATAAATTAACTTTGTGCTTATATTAAATATATGCCGATATATAAGAAACTATATAATCTAATTTTGCTTCAACTAACTGTTGTTCAGCTATTAAAAGAAAATATCTCATAATTGAATCGTTTATTTACAAAAGACATATATTTTGTCCAAGTGAATTTAAAAAGAGTGATTTATTATATTAGAATTGTGTTAAAATTGTTTTATTATCAACATGTAATTAATATATTAAATTGTAAGAAAAGCCTAGTTAATTATGATCAAAATTAAGGAAAAAATGTGGACTATGCATTAACTGCAAATTACCTTAAGTTTCTATTTAATAATAAAAAAGATCCAAGTAAATCATAATTAGAAAAAGTTATTATATCCCATTCCTATATTACTGCAAATTGCATTAATCTAGGAATAGTGGTCCAGAACCAAGGTTCATACTATAACAGGTTAAATGAATAGAAACAGTACGAAAATTTAGGCTACAACACTAATCTACTTATATGAACGATTTTTTATTTAAGACAATTTAAAATAAATATATTTCTTTAAAAGTTCTTTCAATATATTTTTCACTGCATACTATTTAGTTAGCCTAATAGGTATTAATTTTATTAATAAAATAAACTTTTTAATTTATAAAGAAGCTAGTCATTATTTGACAATGGTTACGTTTCATCTTCTAAATCATCTCTGAAATTGAAAAGTTCATTTCATCAAAAAATTAAACAAGAAGTGACCAGTTATTGAATAAAATAATTAATTTAATACCAAAGCTTTTTTAAGGGCGTTAAATAAATTTCCGTTAAAGTCCATGAACCTTAGTACATTATCCCATTCATCTTTTACTGCCTCTTGCAGTAAAAGAGAAATTTACCAAAACTCAGTACATTGGAGATATGCAGTTCATAGTTTTAGAGGTAGATCACGATATATTGAGAGTCATGGCTTGAATGTCGATGAGAAAATTGCAATTTATATCAGAAAAACCTAACTTTTTCTTTGATTGTTCATTATATAGTTCTTTCTTTCTTATATACATATTTTTTTCAAAATAAATCGAAAGACATGTTTAAACATAATTCAATCGTCAATAATTTTAAGCTGATATTCTTTACTGCGATACTAAGCTTAGATGTTTGTGAAAGCTTCACTTCCAAAGTATCCCCTATGAACAACAACTTTCTTATTTTCTGAGTATCTTAGACAGTCATTCCTACTTGGATAGAAGCGGTAAGATGGAATTTCATATTCAGCTGAGCCAATATGATGTCACGGCAGATTTGACACATAGAAATCCATTTATTTCGACTGACATCTGTCACTGCACCATTCGTTCTCCTTCAGAAACCAACGTGTGTATTACACTCTACTCCTTTGGAGAGATGTAGCTGTTACCCAAACCAACCATTTCTCCCGAAAAATGTCTCTGAATTGACATTTACGTAATGCAGTCATAATCCGCTAACGTTACAAAATCGCGACTGACACTTACAACAAAATGGTGATAAGAGTGAAACTTGTCCCAAAGTTACATTTTCATAATTATTATTATATCCAAAATATTCCGTTTCTTATGAGCAAGGAATCAAAGAAAATATTTTATAACCAACTATATTAATATTTAAATTTTGGGTGACTGTATTCAGACTGTATTACATAATTTTAATATATTCGATCGTTTTAAAGTTAAATTGTGTAACTGCAGCAACAATTCTTAATATTTCAAAATTATAGATTGTGCTATTATATGGAGTGGGATATTGTACAGGTCAGAAATTATAAGAGTTATTTTGAGGCAAAAATAGCTTAATCGAAAATAAAAAAAATATTGAACAAAGTTACTCCTGAAATATATTTCATACCATGTAATGTAAGTGCGAGTCATGACCCACACATATTTGACCTTTTGTAAGTTTGAGTCACAATAAGAGCGTAATACTCCTGTAATGATCAACTCTTTTTTTAGTCATCACTATAGTAGAGATTTTCGTTACTGTTAATAAGTGGTTCTTAAAATATTTTTTTCGCGCACCTCTTGCACTACTCAGGCACCCCCAGAGCCAAATTGCATTGTATTTAAATAAGTTGAAAAGCTACAAAAATCCCCAGGAGGAAACAATCCCCCGGCGGAAAAAATCCCCCGAGGACATCCCGGAAAAAAATCCCTCGAGGAAGAAAATCCCCCCGGAAAACATCTAACAAAAAACGATTTTATCTCCACGTCAGAAATAGAATATGTAATATTTAATTTCATCCATTGTTTTCCTAAAATACCTACAAAAAGAGGAAGAAGACAATATCAGAATGAAAAGAATGTACTTATAGTATCAAATAAAACAGTTTGATTTTATAAGTATGAAGTTTTTAGACTGTAGACATCTATTATCACAAAAAAATTGGAAATTGTAAATATGTCTTATAAAACTAAAATCTCAAATAACTAAATTTTATGTTTTGGCCTAATTGTTGTGGTCAATAATACAGCTGGTGTCCGCAAAAAAAATAGCTGGTTTAAAAGGTTTGTAATTTACAAGCTATTGATTCAAATTGATATCATTTTCAAGATAAGAATATCAAGTTTTACTTCATAATGAATTTAGCATCATTACACTACCACCACTATGCAGTTTCAATAAATTTTCAATACGAATAATGTTTTTTTATTATTATTTTATATATTTGCCTTGATTTGCAAAAAAAGTAGCCGTATTATAAGGGCTGTAATTTGTAAACTATTATGACTAGAATTTTGGAATAGGTTTTATTTACTAACATATGAAAAGCCATTCCAGGCATCCCCTATGAACAATACAAGCCCCAAAGGGGTGCCAGACACCCCACTTTGAGAACCACTGTAGTGTGTAAAGAAAGAGAGAGATAATTTTTGTATCTATTAGTCTTTTTTAACTATCTGTTGGTTTATGTTTAATGCTACGTCAAAAAGAAGATTACTAATAAAATGCATTCCTGTACAAGAATAAAAAGCTCATAAAGTTAATTTCAAAACTTTCCATATTAAAAAACCTGCAAAAAGGCACGTTCACACATATTTCAGTGGTCCGTGCTCCGTATAAGTATATCAATTATTTAGAGTTATTCAAAATGTACAAAATTTACAATCATTGTTTACTCGCCAACCCTGAAATATTGTCACTAATTCTAATTTGTCAGTTTGTTATTTTGTGTCAGTTTGTTTTTCTCTGTTACAGAAAATCTATTAAAATGAAAATTAACCTTAAATGGGACCAAAATATTATTAATAATGAAGCTACGGTTCTGAAACTTACTAGCCTATTATAAAATTGAATTCTCTATCGTTTTTATTCGTGTTATTTTTATGATTAAGGCCCATAAAAATGAATTATTCAAATTTCCAACGTATTTCAATTTTTTTTTTTCAAAAAACATACTTCTTTAACAATTTGAAGCTACGGCATTGATTTTTGTTGCCTTCGATTTTCCAACAGATTATCTACAAATCAGTCTTCTTTGAATTTCGTTTTTCGAATTGGTTTTTGAAAAAAAAGGGGAAAACATAATTTTTTGGGAAAACAATCTAAACTTGTTCCCCTCTTTTACAAGTTTCGTATTGATAAATTAAAGAGATATATGTTGATTATTGGTGAAATCTTTTTGACAGTGCAGTACGGAATACAAAATTGTTGTATTGTCGAGTGAAGTTCCATTTTCTATTTCTAGTTTTCAGGACGAACTAATCTGTCATTTCCCGAAATGATAATTACAAAATTTGCATATAAGAACATATCTGTCAATTTCATCATTTTTGAGAACTCTGAACATTTCTGCATGACTTCTCTTATCATATATTGCTGCTAAATACTATTTAGGACAAATCCCGAGTTATGGGAAAATTTCACATTATCGAACATAAAAAAATAAAAAAATATTAATAACGAAAAAAGACATAGCCTATATACAATATTATACATACTATAAATATTTCATATTTTTATATATGACAATAAAACTCGAAAACTACCCAAGTCTTATTGTCTCTTATTCACTTTTTAACCATAATATATTTGAACTAGTCAATAAATTATTCTCTATCAAATAATTGAAATATCAATTCTAGATGCAATCAGAGAAATTCTGATGCACTCAAAAGTGCATCAGTTCGATACTCTCTTGTGCATCCAAACTACAGTTTCATGCACTAAAGTGTCTCGCATTAGAGCCAAAGCCATAGGGTGAATTAAAAACACCTGAGTAGTGAGTACATCAGTTGGAGTCGTTATTTTTCTCAGTGCGGACAACATTAATCATACTAAAAATTCCTTCATAAAACTAAATATATTAATAAGCATTGTACAATATAGAATTTATTTTATTGTTAAAAATTATTCCATACCTTCATTTCAAACCTAACGTTTAAAATATTTGAAGTTAAGAAAAAGTTTTATTTACAAAGTTACTGAATACCTACTATCAAATTAATAAAAGGGGGACTTATTCTAGTATAGCTCCACTATAACTTTTTGTCTGGGTCATTGGAAAATATCGTATACAAGAAATTTTCGCACTGATTTCTCGTCTTCGAGCCTCTGAATGATAACAACGATAAAACAATAGAAGAAACAAAATTTACGGAAAATAATTCACTCTATTTAAAAAAATATCTTTCCCGAATAGAATCTCTAGGCAAATTCAGCTAAATCACAATACCATTTTTCGAAGCACTAATTATTTTAGTGCATCTTTTCTTCATTCCAAATTTTATTGAAGATCAATAGTGAATCACAAATTTATATATTTAATATATAATTAAAGAATAGTATTTAACTACTAAAATCATATACATTTTTTTTTTCATATATGACAGTAATTTTGTTTTATCATGTAATTTTTAAAGGATAGAATATTTAGGTTTCAATTTCATTCCAGAAAATAATTCAATATTAGAAATACAAAGTTAGGCACCTCAATGTACTTCACACACAACAAATGAAGGAGAAACGTGAAAAACTTACACTCGAAAAGCATGCAGAGATACTTTATATAATTCATTATTTTGCAATATAAAATGAAAAGGATTTTAAAATCATTTGGTGGAACGCTAACTTTTGAGAAACTCTCTAGTTTTACTGCTTTTATGGAACTGAATGAACTAATTTATATGTCTTTGCATATCATTTATTTTAAATTTGAGTGTGAAAAACATTTCAGAATGGTATGTTGTATTATGAATGTCAAAAATCAGTTTCATTTAAACTATACAATAAATAATAGGTCAATATTATTAGGTCAAAGTTATGTGGGATATTTCAAGGCGAAGTTATTTTGAGGAATCAAGAAAAAATTAAGAGTCAATGAAATAATTGAGAATCAAGGTCAAAATTAAAAGTAAATGACATGAAAAGGAATCAAACTCTAGATTAAAAATGCAAGGACATGATTGAAAATCGTGGTCACTATTATAGGTCAAGGATATGATAAGGATTAAAAATTAAAAGTCAATGATATGAATGGGAATCAAAATGACGAACAAGATCGATTAAAGTTTAATTTAAATAAGTATATGATATTTCGTCTAAGATTCATTCCATATTACGACACCAAAATGACCTGATTTCAAAATTTATCTCGTGTCTCTACATAATCCCATTAATAATTCATAAAGTGCCTCCAAATTAGCTCTTAACTCCTTGAAATTTCCTCTTTATTTTTGTTTCCATACCCCCAAACTTTGTGCAAAAGATTGGCATTTAGAGTTCGCTGCTAATGAGTTTTTTCTTGAAGAGCATACGTATATCACCTTTGGACTCACAAATCGAAAGACTGGATAGAAAGTAGAGTGACTCAAGGATTTTAAAAGGAATGTGTTTAAATTTCAGACCAAGAGAGAGTATTGTGGTGGACCACTGATCTGATGACTAACATTCCTCTCCACTTAACATTATTCAGTCCCACCGTAAAGTTATTGCTTGGTATACAATGTTATAAAACATTGTACAGCCAGACCCGATTCAAGTCAAAAATCAATCCCTACATTAACTTGGAAATTGAACTTAAAGTGGAGGGGAACCTGCTTAAAGTTTAGGCATTGTTTCTCCATTTTTTTCGTTATCTTTTAATATCAACGAACGTTTGCATGTTACACTGATACTATGTACCATATTTTGTATGGTTCCCTCAATGTAAATAAAATTGTTTAAAAATAGTTTTACGGTTCAACTGATGTAAGCAATAGGGTTTCTCATATTGGCCACTTTTGCTTGTCCCTGGATTCCGAGATAAAAAATCGTGTTCATCCCGGGATCCCGGGAAATCCCGGGATTAATTTAGTACAGTGAAACAGTACAGTTTTTTTTACATATATGTTCTGATTTTGAAGATTTTTTTATTGTTCTGACCATGAATTAAGTGTTCTGTGAACGACCTGTAGAAAACAAGTGAGGTGAGGTTCCTCCAATATTTTTTTTCTATTGAATATAACATTACTACAACAGAAAAAAATAAAATTCACGCTGTATGGTTTTAAGAACCATTGTTCTAACCTAATATTGTAGCAATTAATTATTAATCAGGTTCACGTTAAATAATCGTTTGAATTTACTTTAAATTTAATCTCTCTATGCTTCCATTATACCTAATTAGAATGTAAATGAAGATATGAAAAATGAAATTTCTTCAGTAATAACTTTTTTTGGTCTGAATTCTGAATACCTCTTTCAAAGGGTTTGTTCATTTTCGATCCTATAACAAAATATATATAAATTCAAAACATGAATTTTAAATTTAGAATTAACCAAATATATACATAAATTTACAATATACGGAAAGAATTCCACCAAGGAAAATTCACACCGGGAAAATTCCTAAAACCTAAATTATCTTGGTATTAACTGCATATGCAATTTTGATATGTATTTAAATTATTATAGGGTTATAGTAACAATTTGATTCCAAAGAACTGTTATAGTTATTCTTCTCATTAACGATACTATTTGCTTAACTTAATTTAGTTTTCCGAAATATCGTAATGTACCTGAAAGATTATAAATAACTAATCAATATATTTTTGTTGCCGATGTGAAGAGAAAAGATTTCAAATTACCAGATTTATAAAAATTAGGGGTGCTTCGGAGCATAATCATAACTTAAAATATTTCAATTCATGTGATTATCGTTAATTTCTATCTACAATTTACTAAATAATGTTAATAACTAATCAGGATGTATATACCACTCTATGTATTTCGTGTATTTGAAACCAAATAATGAAAAATGATTATATATTCATCCCGGGATTTCCCGGGATGGATTGATTTATCCCGGGATAAAATAACAGGTAAAAATTGACCGGGATCCCGGGATCTCGGGATCCCGGGAGAGAAACCCTCCCAGTTAAAATTCGGTGCAGTATAGCGGACGTTTTACTGTAGTTTATGGCAGTCTCAGCATTTCTAAGCAGCGCTCAGCAGATAATCTCTGCTTTCTACAAATGTTTACCGCGACCTACGGAGGCCACGGCAGTATAAGGACGAGATAATCTGTGGAGGTTTGACGCGTTATTATCTGCCGAAAACTCTGGAGAACAGAGCATAGAAAATCTTCAGAGTTTATAGTCGATAATATTGGCTAAAATCTCCAGAGATTGAAGCACCACATATTGCTCATGAATCATAATCCAACAAATTAATTTGAACAAAAATACAACTTCTTTATCGATAGTGTAGCTAATAATAGGTAATAATAGCTATAGTTAATTAATTAGTGGATAGCCCTAATAGAAAATAAACATTAATCACTATTGTTCTTGGTACTCAGCTATGGTTTGGCTCATTCAGTTTTATATTAAATCTATTGTTACCTAATATTTATTTAACCACGGATATCATTGAGTAATTTGTATGCGTTTTTATATTTCTCATTTGTCAGAGTGAACCACTAAATTTTTTTAAAGTAACACTTATAGAAGATCAAAGCAATAGTGAAGTCTGACAATGTTGATATCAGGCTTTATCAGAATGCAGTTTTTCTGTATCTTCTCACTGAATGAACTGAAACAGCTCTCATCAGACTCACACATCGATCATGTAGGTTCTAATAGTACTTCCATGCGTACATATGACTGAGAATCGTAGTTACAGGAGACATTCTTAAATAATTTCCATGAATATCAAAGTGCTGATGCTTGATAATAGATAAAATGATTTATAAATATAAATTATAAGCATACTAAACTACCATTGCATATAATGCTTTCAATTTATAAGATATTAGGTAATTATTTACCCTGATGTAGGTTATTATTTGTCAAATTAAACTTTTGGCATGTGAGAATATATAAAATATATCATAGGTATATGGAATATATAATGACATTCTTATAAACAAGCTGACATTGGCCTTAGTTTAATAAGTTTACTCCAAAATGTATATATTGTATATAATGCATACAATATACTGCATATATATAGTTAGTACAGAAAATTAATTTGGTTCATCTAACAACGATTCAGTATTATAAGTGAAATAATTGCAATAACTAACCAGTTAAAATTATATACTAATATTATTATAACATTAATCATGTATTTGTTCTTCATCCGCGCCATCTAAATAGGTATATTGGAATACAAGAATACCAAATAACACGAAATCATTATTGAAAAAATCGGTCATTCTTAATAATTATTTAAAGATAAAATCATTTCCATGCTGAAAATATTAAAAACAGGGTTGCAAAACGAAATATATAGAACAATTATTTTGTACGTTCTAAAGAAAAATATCGGATTTTTTTATTGAGAACCATTGAACCTGCCGTATTTTGAATAGTTTCTAGTTTAAAATAAGGTTCTGTGGTGAATTAATGTTTTAAGTTATTAATTTATTGGTGAAAGTGGAATTGTGTATCTATCATGTGTAAGGTATTTGTCACATTATCGTCCGATTTCGATGGGTGTCAAGAGAACGGCTCTCCCATTAAATGTAACTCATTCACAATCATAACAAATACTAAGTAGTGTTGCCATATGGTGTAGGATTACCCTAAAGTATGTGTAGATGCTCTATTAAATATATTTATAGAGTTATTAACGAAAATATGATGCTTAAATAAACCTTGATATTTCACGTTTTCGTCTTCGTTGCACATCACCGTCTCACATTTTCGTCTTCGTTCTGCAATTTTTTTCCACTTTTCGTCCTATAGAAATATGTGTCATGATATCGTTGCTACGCAAAATCTTAATGTCAAGTGAATTTTAACAATTATATGACTTGTAAATGTTGTAATCATAATTTTTTCGATTAAATCTATATATTTAGGTATACGATACAATGCAATTAAATGCATAATGCATACCTTGCTATATAATGAATCTTCTTATTAAATTAAGATATATATATTGATTTGTGTCGTGTAATTAATCATAAATTAATTAATAATTGTTTGAACCAATAGTCAGGTAATCTCTATAGATTTAAGGTGCAAAGTTTCGTGACATTTACTTACCTACATACTGAACAAGGGGGGTGAGTCATTGCTGTATTCTGTCGTACATATCATCAATAATGCTCCCTTCAATTTCAGATAGGAAATTAAAAATTACTCATTTTATATTTATCAAAACTTTATTCGATATTACAGTATCACTAATTGCTTCCTTCGAATAATAATTGGTATTTATGACTCCCTATGTTTGCGAGAGAGTATTCTGATGAAGTAAAAATGAAATTTCAACTATTGATGTTTAATATATAGGGAAAGTTTCGAATTATCAGTCAGTACTACATCTTCGGTCATATTAGAAAAACAATAGAACAATTATTATTATAACAGAGTGCTAACAAATAATTGTTATAGTGTTTTTTCCTTATATGGTCGAAGATGTAGTAGAGACCAATAATTCGGAACTTGCCCTAGTCCTGTTCAAAACAAGTTAATATGTGATACAAAATTGTAAAAAACACATATAATACTGCGTACTCCTAATTATATATCCTTTTTTTTAACCAAATATGTTACTCTAACGTATAACTTAAGACATTTTGGTATGGATTACCATAAATAAAATTGTAACACGTAAACATGAAAAAAAAAATTGAAATAAAAACATAACTAAATATGGAATGCAATGTTACATATTCCATTAAAATATCACATAATGAGATCCGTAAACTTTAATTCAATCGAATAATGTAAAAAAAAACTGAAATATAATTTCCATATCAAATCGATTCCATATCAATTTATCATTTTTTAGCTCCTTTCTTACGGAGGCACAATTGGCATTTGAAATCAAGCTTCTTGATGTCATCCAGAGACATAAGTTCATAAGAAGGGTTTACACATATTTTGTGAAACCAACGAGGGCAGAGCAAGCAACCCATCCAGGCAGAGATATCTTCTTTCGCTTCATCACCCCCGCAAGCAGCACACTCATTATCCAAGGTTGATAAGTCATCCTCATCAGAATTATCATTATAAACAACATCCACATTGTCCTCATCAGTTTCATTGTCATCAGTTTCAATGTCCATTCGATGCTTTGGTGTCTGCTTAGACGTTTTTTTCTGTTTATTTTGCTTCTTATCCTCTCTCTCTTTCTTTCTTTGCTCTTTTCTTTCCTGCTCAGCTCTCTTTTCTTCAACTTTTTGCAATTGATAATTAAAATAATCAGTTCCACTAATTCCATAGGGAACTTTCTGCTTTGTTCGGGCATTTTTCTTTGTAGTATCCAGCTCTTCATTGACAGTCAAATATCGCTTGAAGGGTGAGTCATCAGAATTAAAATTTTGAAAGAAGCGAGGGCTCCTTGTTGATGGTCCCTCACCAGGATCTCTTGTGGCTGTAGTGTTTGAAGTGCCTTCTCCAGGATCGATGAAGGAAGTTGTCACGTTCTCTGATTCACTGATGTCAATTTCAGCAACCATACTTGCCTGTACCGGTTCAATCGTGGAAACAGATGGAGTAGGTTGTGCTGCGTTGCTTGACACGCTCCTAGCAGGGGAGGTCTCGCCTTGAACAACAAGCTCTCTAAAAGAATTTTCCCTGTCAAAAGTGGTCTCAAATTCATTAATTTGTTGCTCATCATTATTTGTTAAGAGATACACGTTCGGAGTTGCAGGATTTACTGTTCGATTTGGTATGGAAGTAGTACGCTGAGGTGTTGAGTTGGAGCTGTCATTTTGTGCAGTTGGCACTCTGGAAGATGATCCATCCAGCATGTTTCGTGCAGACTTGTAGACACGGTACATTTGATTGAGATTGGTTTGATCCTCTATGTTGTAATTCTCGTTGTACCTTGTTTTGAATAGATTCATGTTCTCACTCGATAAACATTTTTCAAAACATTGCAATGTCATATGGATACCAAGTTGTACGTCAGCTGAGAGAGTATTGCTCTGACTTTGAAAAGTGATTCTAGCAGTTTTCTCATTAATCAATTGAGTGTAGTCTATTGCGTTTTCATTAAATGGAACAAGCCCTGCTCTCCTGAACCCTGAAGCAGCACTACCAGCTCTCGATTTCATGGTCTCCCAGGCTTCATCAAATACTCGAAAGAAGTTTGATTTTGTCATCACGGTGTTATACTTCTGTGTGAAATCATTGATTGCCTTATTCCAAAGCTTCTTGAGTGGGCCAAAGATACTGATGTCTAATGGCTGTATGATATGAGATGCATGAGGAGGGAATGTGTACAAGATTATGTTATTTTTTCTGCAGAATTCAGCCATAGCGATGTTAACATGACTACAGTGCCCATCTACGAACACAATGATGGGAAATTCAACTTTTTCACGTATTTCGGTGAAAAATAAGTTTGCGAACCAGCTGAAAAATGATGCAGTGTTAATCCATCCGTTAGGAGTGTTCCCAACGTTATATTTTTTCGGGTCAACATTTTGAAAGTTAAATGTTGGCCTCACTCCTGGAAATAACACAAAAGGTTTTTGGAAATCTCCTCTGGCTGAAATACATCCTACCACAGTTATTTGTTCCTTGGATTCCGTCGTAACACTATACACATTTTTTGAGCCTTTTTCAGCGATAACCTTCAATTTATTAGATCCGCACAAGGGAAATCCAGACTCATCTATGTTGAAGATACGGTGAGCATTTTCCTCGACCAAAAAGTCCTTTGCTACCAAGTTGTACTCTTCAAACACAAATTTTTCAAAGTCTTTGAACCATTGCCTTAATCTCTCTTCTGTCACTTTCTTTCTCAAATGCCCAAGGTCTTCGAGGGTTCTGATGGCTAGATTTTTTCGGCGATTAACAAATCTGTACACCCAACTTTTATTTGGCAAATTGTTTTCGAAGGGCCTGCTGTTCGGATCAATTGGTGTTTCAGAATCACGCTCAAACGAATCAAAAACATCTTTGATTATTAGTGGCATTTCAGGACGTGTAATTCCACATCCAATTTTAGCTCTATAGATGAGGTAGCTTTCCAAGCGTATTTCTTGTGCCTTCGTCAACTTCTGTTTGCTTCCTGTATATAGATAGTGCAAGATACCGTATAATTCATGCCGGATATAAAGTAATCATGTCTATGCATCAATTAGATAACATAAAGTGATGCAAATGAATATATATGCAGGTATACAAATATGAGTGGTGAATGAAAAATTAAATAAAAACGAAATAAAGAACATTATTTGATCTGTCCATCTCTATTAACAGTTTTCTACGGATTCATATTTCGTTATGAATTCAGTGATCTGAATTATTTCTTACCTGGACTGAGAGTCACAGCAGGATACCTACCAGACAGTCGGTCTTTTATTGTGGATGCTGGAATATTGTATTTATTTGAGGCTTGATTAACTGACAATGACTTTGATTTGACTGACGCTACAGCTTTCATAAGATCTTCATCAGTGTATTTATTTCGACGCTTAGTTGGAGCCATAATTGTGGAGAACGTAATACCTAATTGATAATAATCTGAATATTCTTAATTTTGTGTTGAAACTACTTACTTTATTATTATAGTCTGAAAAAGAATGTGTACACTTGAGCCATTAAAATATTTAGTAATACAATAGGTAGATGGTATTACAAACTCAGTTTCGAAAAATCATGATTCACGAGCTATTGATGCTTATAATTGGTAACCATATTATAGGAATAATTCAAATATGTGTAGGAATTGTCATTTTCAAATATCTAAAGCATCAAATGCTAAAAACAAACTGATAAACTATGAACGAAATTATGAAATTGACTATAGACGAAAAATTGAAACAGAGTTCACATTTTCGTCTACTATGAACGAAAATATGAAACGGCCTGATTTGGATCGCTTATCGTCTAATGTATTTAAATTAAATATTTATTCAAAATCTAGCGGGAAAACACATCACAGTGATGGCAACACCAATGTAAACAAACATGGCACCGAGTTCGCACGCTCTTGCAGTTGTTGAAAAATTCTACTCTGATCCTCATTCTACCAACTTTTATCTAACACGTGATATTTTTGAGGGGCCTGTAGAGTAGGCACTACTGAACTCTGCCTTATTTTCGAAAACATTGCACTGATCACTTGTAATGTTAGGATACCTTTGAATAATGTTAGAGCTAACGGAATCACTCGCTTTTAGCGCAATTTGAAGCTTACTGACGTTTTTCGGTTGATATTCATGGATTTTGGACGAAAACGTGAATCAGACGGCAATGTGCAAAATACCCTATAGTATTTAAGAGTTCAGTGGTTATTGTATCCTATTGAAAAAAAAAAATAGCTATATACTAGGCTATATATTATATAATATAGCCTATAGCTAGCTAATTTGTACTTTTTTGGGTTTTGAAATTCACTACCTACGGTCCTACCTAACTAGGTGCCTACTAGGCTACTCATGACACCAGTTATCTATCTGACAATAAATGATTTTTCACCTAGCTATGTATAATGTACTAGCACATAGGTATCAGGAAATGCACTGTAACATGTACTCCAAGTAGCCTAAAAACAAGTTACTCCCACTGTGACATATCTATGTACTAGCTACCCACAGCCAACAGGCGACTCAAGTTATTAGTTATAGAGTACTACCGATGTCAGTTAAGCAAATTAGTTGGCTTCTATTTTAAATGGTCCACTCGTCCACACATTCTGATAGCTATAGGTATACCTAAACCATGTTTCAAAGTGTGCACTGTGAACAAAGTCGCCAGTATAGCCTGTATTGATACGTATCTAAAAGATGTGCGGCGCACCAGATCACGGCGCACCCACCATACGTTCTATTAGATAGATCATAGGTAGATTGAAAGATGATTTATGATAGGTACCTATATGTAGAAATGTAGTGAATTTGATATTTGTTGTTTCAAATTTATGACTGATAGTCTGATGGTACCTGAATGATGTGAATCCACAACCAGTCTGTATTTGGTTTACAAAATTCCAATTACTTTTCCAAAAAGCTGAAAGAAAAATCTGAAAAATACATACCTACCTACCTATTTCATGATAGATACTAAGATAGCTATTCGAATGAGCCACCAACATTTTTTTTATTTACCTAGCCACCAAAAATGAAAGAAATAATGGTAAGTTGGTAACGTTATAGTTATACTAACATAGGAATACCTAAATAGCTAAAATCCACATACTTTACTAGTACAATATTATTTTCGAAGGGGAAAAATTCCACTGACAAGTGGATGGAATTCACCATGAAATACAGTCTGGGCATTATACCAGTCTGTATTTGGGGCACAAAATTCCACTTGACTTTTTAAAAGTTGAAAAAAAACACTAGACTATAAATTTCTATTAATTTGGCTGATCCAGCAACTTTTTTCTAACTTATCCACCAAAAATTAATGGTAACATAGGATTATTGGAATAAATGGCTATAAAAATCCACCGACTTTGCCAGAATATTATTTTCAAAGGGCAAAAAATTCCACCGACATGTCGGTGAAAATTACCACAAAATACAGACTGGGACATTAATTGAGTCAGAGAGATAGATATTCGCAGTCGCTAGAGTCTTGACTGACTACTAGGTATATTGAATTTTCTAAAATAGTTTTGAATTCATTCCTACCTATGATCTATCCAGAATGCAGGAACTGGTAAAGTGTTCTCCAAGATATCCTACATTTTGACTAATGTTCATGTTCTCAGTAAAATACATGTAAATGTAGGAGGAAATTATTTATTGTTTGCACAGAAAATGTTAAAATGTCATATATTCTGCAGACTGGCTAGTACGTAGTACCTATACAAGCTATATCTATTTACCTGAATTTTACTTCGATTATTAAAAGAGATCTCTGTATTATTGTATACAAAATATGCCAGTTAATCTGTTGATGCCAAATAATTGACCCTCAGCCTTACATAATAAGTTACATTTGTAAAGGTCAAAACTCAGATATGTCTAATTGGCTTAATGCCAGTCTACAGAATATGGGACATTTTTAACATTTTCTGTAATAACAGTCTGAACAGTCCTTAGTTTTCTCCTATATTTGCATTAATTTGACTGAGAACAGAAGCCAAAACAGAAGATTTTTTGGAAAACAGTTTACCAGTTCCTACAGTCTGGGCTTAATGTTTTGATTTAATTTAATTTCTATGTTCCCATGTTAATTTGGCCTAAAATTTTAAGAAATGAGCCAAAATTGACATGTCTCAGAATCTTTAAATTTTGGCTTGAAATTGGCTAACAATCTGCCAGTCTCTTGAACATGGCATGATGATTATTCAGATTATATAAGATGCATCTTGACAGTTTCAATATATTTAGGTACCTATTCTCATGTAAATTTTGGCACTAGCTATATTTAGAGAGTCAGCATAGTTTTAAAATTTAGATAAATGGAGCAGTAAAATTAGGTTACTTTCACTAGAAACCTTTCTTTGAATGACGGAGGTCGCTTTTCTTTGACGGAGGTCGCTTTTCTTTGACGGAGGTCGCTTTTCTTTGACGGAGGTCGCTTTTCTTTGACGGAGGTCGCTTTTCTTTGACGGAGGTCGCTTTTCTTTGACGGAGGTCGCTTTTCTTTGACGGAGGTCGCTTTTCTTTGACGGAGGTCGCTTTTCTTTGACGGAGGTCGCTTTTCTTTGACGGAGGTCGCTTTTCTTTGACGGAGGTCGCTTTTCTTTGACGGAGGTCGCTTTTCTTTGACGGAGGTCGCTTTTCTTTGACGGAGGTCGCTTTTCTTTGACGGAGGTCGCTTTTCTTTGACGGAGGTCGCTTTTCTTTGACGGAGGTCGCTTTTCTTTGACGGAGGTCGCTTTTCTTTGACGGAGGTCGCTTTTCTTTGACGGAGGTCGCTTTTCTTTGACGGAGGTCGCTTTTCTTTGACGGAGGTCGCTTTTCTTTGACGGAGGTCGCTTTTCTTTGACGGAGGTCGCTTTTCTTTGACGGAGGTCGCTTTTCTTTGACGGAGGTCGCTTTTCTTTGACGGAGGTCGCTTTTCTTTGACGGAGGTCGCTTTTCTTTGACGGAGGTCGCTTTTCTGTGACGGAGGTCGCTTTTCTGTGACGGAGGTCGCTTTTCTGTGACGGAGGTCGCTTTTCTGTGACGGAGGTCACTTTTCTTCCATGTTACAAACCAGTCTGCAAAACATGCACAATCAGTCTTCAAATATTCAAGTTTTGGAGCAATTCTTTCCAAAAGATTTTTAAATTTCTCTCTATAATGGCCAGAAATCTTAAAACACTCTCCAATAATTACATGTAAACATAGGGAATTGATTAAGAAATTGTCGCCAGATAATTCAGGACACTAATTTCAAGGCCATAATAGTCACCGGATAAATTTCACAACTTCATGCATCTTTTGCAGACTGGGTTACAGAGTATGTCAGTTAAAGCCAATTAATTGGCTTAAATTTCAAGAGGTCAAAATTCAGATATGTCTAATTGGCTTAAAATTTTGAATTAATTCCTATGTTCCCATGGACGCAGGAGGTGACTATTTTTTGACGCAAGGTACACACGACACTTTTTTTTCACACCTGTTACACCCCTATTTAATTATCTCGTCTATTCTTCTATTAGCAACATGTGTAGAATTTTAAGTGCACTCTCCTGTTACAACTTAAACTAATGCATTGAGTAGAAAAATAGTGCTTAAGTCATAGTTCAGAGATGGTTCCGTTATTTGATCATGATGGCCATACTTAAAAAGATGATGCTGGGTGGTTATTATATACTATATTATTCAGAGTCAAAATCCTTGCTCATTCACCAGTGTCATTGTTTTGAGTCCTTTGACCAATGAGATATTTTACAAAGTATCTCAAATGGTCAGATAATCCAAGAAACTTTGATAGATATTTGAATTTAAAGCATATTTTTCCCATATTGTCATGCTAAAACTCAATGTTTAGGACATTAAATAGAAATTTGCATAGTATGGAAGTGGCTAATATCACTCCTATTTATTTAGATAACTGGTGTTCTATCAATTATCTACCTATGTTCTTGTGTTAATTTTCATATATACACAGTGTAATCATTATTAAAAAATTATACATAGCTAACTCAAATTGTGAGTTTGTTTATGATAATCTGTATTCCTCCCTCTGGATATTGTTACTAACTAGGCTATTTTTATATATGTTCATGAATTTGTTTGTTATATATGTCAAAACTTTTGTTTTTCTTTTCAGGATTATAATTATTCAACACATTCCAAAAGGAAACTAGTTTAAGAAATTTTGTATGTATCAAACAATCAAGGATATTCAGTTCAAACTTTAACATGTCTTTAGATGATGAAGAGGACATGAATCATGATGCTATTCAATATGAAGTACCTATAAGGTAAGTTCAGCTCTTTTTTCAATCTTAAATAAAATAATTGACACAATGGAATTTACTAGAGATGCACCGATACCATATTGTTAAATGATACCAGTACCAAGTCCAATACCAGTTTTTTTAAAGTATGATATTCACAAGTGTTACTTGCTCAGTGTAATAGCTATAAATTTCATTTGTTATATTATTTTTGTTATTGCAATTAGCTAAAGTGTACCTAGTTTTGAACTACAGTGTACCTAGTTTTGAACTACAGTGTACCTAGTTTTGAACTACAGTGTACCTAGTTTTGAACTACAGTGTACCTAGTTTTGAACTACAGTGTACCTAGTTTTGAACTACAGTGTACTTAGTTTTGAACTACAGTGTACCTAGTTTTGAACTACAGTGTACCTAGTTTTGAACTACAGTGTACCTAGTTTTGAACTACAGTGTACCTAGTTTTGAACTACAGTGTACCTAGTTTTGAACTACAGTGTACCTAGTTTTGAACTACAGTGTACCTAGTTTTGAACTACAGTGTACCTAGTTTTGAACTACAGTGTACCTAGTTTTGAACTACAGTGTACCTAGATTTGAACTACAGTGTACCTAGATTTGAACTACAGTGTACCTAGATTTGAACTACAGTGTACCTAGATTTGAACTACAGTGTACCTAGATTTGAACTACAGTGTACCTAGATTTGAACTACAGTGTACCTAGATTTGAACTACAGTGTACCTAGATTTGAACTACAGTGTACCTAGATTTGAACTACAGTGTGCCTAGATTTGAACTACAGTGTGCCTAGATTTGAACTACAGTGTGCCTAGTTTTGAACTACAGTGTGCCTAGTTTTGAACTACAGTGTGCCTAGTTTTGAACTACAGTGTGCCTAGTTTTGAACTACAGTGTGCCTAGTTTTGAACTACAGTGTGCCTAGTTTTGAACTACAGTGTGCCTAGTTTTGAACTACAGTGTGCCTAGTTTTGAACTACAGTGTGCCTAGTTTTGAACTACAGTGTGCCTAGTTTTGAACTACAGTGTGCCTAGTTTTGAACTACAGTGTGCCTAGTTTTGAACTACAGTGTGCCTAGTTTTGAACTACAGTGTGCCTAGTTTTGAACTACAGTGTGCCTAGTTTTGAACTACAGTGTGCCTAGTTTTGAACTACAGTGTGCCTAGTTTTGAACTACAGTGTGCCTAGTTTTGAACTACAGTGTGCCTAGTTTTGAACTACAGTGTGCCTAGTTTTGAACTACAGTGTGCCTAGTTTTGAACTACAGTGTGCCTAGTTTTGAACTACAGTGTGCCTAGTTTTGAACTACAGTGTGCCTAGTTTTGAACTACAGTGTGCCTAGTTTTGAACTACAGTGTGCCTAGTTTTGAACTACAGTGTGCCTAGTTTTGAACTACAGTGTGCCTAGTTTTGAACTACAGTGTGCCTAGTTTTGAACTACAGTGTGCCTAGTTTTGAACTACAGTGTGCCTAGTTTTGAACTACAGTGTGCCTAGTTTTGAACTACAGTGTGCCTAGTTTTGAACTACAGTGTGCCTAGTTTTGAACTACAGTGTGCCTAGTTTTGAACTACAGTGTGCCTAGTTTTGAACTACAGTGTGCCTAGTTTTGAACTACAGTGTGCCTAGTTTTGAACTACAGTGTGCCTAGTTTTGAACTACAGTGTGCCTAGTTTTGAACTACAGTGTGCCTAGTTTTGAACTACAGTGTGCCTAGTTTTGAACTACAGTGTGCCTAGTTTTGAACTACAGTGTGCCTAGTTTTGAACTACAGTGTGCCTAGTTTTGAACTACAGTGTGCCTAGTTTTGAACTACAGTGTGCCTAGTTTTGAACTACAGTGTGCCTAGTTTTGAACTACAGTGTGCCTAGTTTTGAACTACAGTGTGCCTAGTTTTGAACTACAGTGTGCCTAGTTTTGAACTACAGTGTGCCTAGTTTTGAACTACAGTGTGCCTAGTTTTGAACTACAGTGTGCCTAGTTTTGAACTACAGTGTGCCTAGTTTTGAACTACAGTGTGCCTAGTTTTGAACTACAGTGTGCCTAGTTTTGAACTACAGTGTGCCTAGTTTTGAACTACAGTGTGCCTAGTTTTGAACTACAGTGTGCCTAGTTTTGAACTACAGTGTGCCTAGTTAGTTACGAAGTATGTATTTTTATTCATCTGTTGATTAATTACAGCAATATCAGCTATCTAGTTGAACATAAATTTACTATTATAAGCACGAAATGTAATTATTTAGTGAATTGTTTATAATGTTCGTTTCAATTTTCAGAAACACTGTCCGGACCCGATTTCAAACCAGTTCATAAAACCTTTGGAATATCCCTATAGAATTCTGGCGATTGGGATGGACATAGAGGAAGGGGCATACGCTCCCACACCTGAGCACGGTCATGAGCCTCTATAGAATTCTGGCGATTGGGATGGACATAGAAGAAGGGGCATACGCTCCCACACCTAAGCACGGTCATGAGCCCCCCTGATCACGAGCCCCCCCTCCCCCCAGGTCATGAGCCCCCCTGGTCACGAGCCCCCCCCCCCCCCCTCCCTGTTGTTTAATCCTTATTCACATAGTTAAACAAATGAAGAACTATGTACTTGGATAGAAATAACTGAGAGTTGCTAATGTAGTTTCACTAGTTTGTTGTACTGCACACTCAATGATTGATTAATGACCTGGAAGGGGGGTCAGGGGGATTAAATAATATAGGTAAATAAATAAGGATTAAAAAACAGATGGCTCGTAATCGGGGGGGGGGGGGGTGCTTATGACCTACACCCCCGAGGAACGCGTTATCAAAGTTGGCGACCTAATCTCTTACTCTTCTCCCAATTTATATTTGTAAGTATGGTTACATTTTTTATTATTAGTAACAAGTGGTACTCGTTTTACAAACATTGACAATCAGTTAGACAGGAGAAATATATAAGTAAGATTTACAATGTATAGCTTTAGTTTGCTTACCAATAAATAAATTTATAGCTATCTACTTCACTTTTATAACCTCACCACTACTCTTTACAGTCTATTATATCTTAAATGGAAAAGGAGATGGTGTCCCTTCAGCCCTGAACTGTTGTAGCTAATTTGGAATGTATTATTTTACCATGTTTATTTTTATTAACGCTACTTGCAGTTTTGGAGAATAGCGCAAAGTTATATTCATCAACTGCGAGGTCTTAGATTTTTGTATTAGGAAGTCTTCATATCCCATCATCTCCTTCTTCCATCCACCATCGCCACAGGTGCTTGTGACTTTTTTCGTCACAATCCTTGGTAAGTGACAGCATTCACGGAGAAGCTTTTTTGTCCATTCATTAGTATTGTCACTGACGGGTGGCAGGTGATATTGTTTATAGAGCCACTTTTCTTTCTGACTGATTCTTCCAGTCCCTTTTATTTAATTTCCTTTTGATGTAGCTAAACGATATGGCCTTTTTTTCTGAAAAAGACATTTAACCCTTACTAAATAAATTTTTCCCTAACTTGAAACGTCAATCACATTAATTCAAATAGCTATTTAGACATCATGATCATTTTTTACCCTCATGGTAGATATTGACTGGAATATTGCTGCCGAATAACGTCACATTCATAATATAAAGTATATATGCGTTAAACGCGTCATATTTTATAGTATGAATATGTGCGTTCATATTCAGCGCAGTATTGGCGCAGTCAATATCTGCCATGAGGGTATTTTTCTCTAGTGTTTCACGCGTGGCCACGGACGCTACGCGGTCGCGCATTAGTTGTTAAGACGCGCGTGTCTGCAGTTTAGGGTAGCGCCCCAGTGTAGTTCAGTGCAGTGGGGGGAAGTAGAATGAGGTCCCCAAAAGCGGACAAAAATGCTCTGTCGCGGCCCTATCGCGGCCTTCTGCCTGCCATGATGCCGGCCCTGCGCGCCCCACCCGCTGCCCCTATCCTGCACCGAATTTTAACTGGGCTAGTAAGCAAGCTCGGGGTCAACTCCGCTTAAAAGTCGTCCTGTTATAAAAGCGGGGATTACTTAAAGCGGGGTCTGCCTTTACTATCATATCACCGCAGAAAAGTACACCTTTAAAATGATTAAAAGTTTCAATATGTATAGATTAACATTTAATACATTTCATTCAGACATTTCAACAGGTTGAGATGATGTTTAATAAAAATTTAATAATAATAGTAACTTATTGCACAAACGTCAGTTTAAGCACTTTGAATTGTCAGAATACATTTCCGATATTTTGCTTAACTATATTGAACAAATGTCAGTTTAACATTTTATAAATGTTCGGGTAAGAGATCTGATATGTTACTTCAGATTCAATCAATAAAGATTACATACCACATGTTTGATCAATTATTGATCATACCGAATATTTATTGACAATATTTAATCTCACTTTTATATATTACGCGTCCTCATTTTAATATTTCAGTAGAAATCTTCAATTTCTGAACAACTAACTGAGCTGTCTATAATTTTTTTTTTCAATAAATAAAATAGGAAAAAAGTTGTAAAGTAAAATATAAATTTACAAAAGTACGTGTTTTATGTCCTAAAACGTAAAAATCTTTTTTCCTCAGAATTAATGAAATTTTCACATAATACTATGTGAATTTTTTACTTGATATCAAAGACCATATCACTCTTTTGTTGGAATAAACATTTTCATTTCAGCGAGCACATAAAATAATTAATTAATAAATAATCATTATTCACACTCTGTATATAGTACAAAAATTTATAAAACAACAATTTGAATATTAAAAAAGAAAAAATGAAACCCGGCTAAGAAAAATCTTCAAGGGAAACCAAAACTAATATTTTTACTATATAATTCAGTATTAAAAATAGCTCATTCCAATAAAATATTGAGATAAAATGAATAGAATCTAATTAAACAGTACAGTTAGCATATGATAGCATTATGTGTAAAACAGACAATTGGATATGGTAAATAAAAGCAGGTATAAAAAAGATTAGGTACAAGGTGAAAATAGAGATGAGAATGACACAAACGGAGGGAAAATTAAAAACTAAAATTTACGAAATTCTGGAGACAATTTGTAATACTGTATTATATAGTACAAATATTAGTTTTGGTTTCCCTTAAAGATTTTTCTTAGCCGGTTTTCAATTTTTCTGTTTTAATATTCAAATTGTTTTTTTTTTGTAATATATGCAGATTGTGAGTAAAGATTATTTAATAATTATTTTATATGCTCTCTGATACGAAAATGTATATTCTAACCAAAGAGAGAGAACGTCTTTGATTTCAAGTGAAAAATTAGAGATTATAGTAGAGGGACCATTTGGAGACCCCCACGAAATTTAATTTAAAAGAATTTTTTCTTTTGTACTTTTGTCCATAGAATCCGAAAATCATAATCTTTTTTTGAAGAAACCAATACGTTTTGAGATATGAAGGTTTAAAGTTATTTTTTCCCTATGTACAATTAGTGAAAGATTGAGACTTTTGAAAAAACTCGTTTTTTTCACAACTTTTAGCAAATTTTGGTCAAAGATAGCAATAATGTAGTTTGTTGTAATCGCTTGTTTGTTGTACTGTAACCTTCATGATTGGTTATTGACCTGTCAGGGAGGTATGGGGGCGGCTCGCCCCCCATTACACATATATCAGAATTAAAGTGATAAATGGAAAATATCATGGAAACTTGAAATATTCGATAAATGTATTTTGGAGGGCGTGCTGCACCCCGAGCCTCCCTGCCAGGTCTCTGATCAATCATGAAGTGTGCAGTACAACAAACTGTCGGATACAACAAACTAAATTTCAGTCCCGTGTACAAAATCTATAATGTTTGAGTAATTTTAATGAAAATATGAGTTTTCAAAGTTCTCAATCCTTCAGTAATACATAGGGAATAAATAACTTTAAACCTTCATATCTCAAAAGTATTAGTTTCTACAAGAAAAGTTATGATTTTCAGATTCTATGGACAAAAGTACATAAGAAAAAATTAATTTAAATTATATTTTGTGGGGTTCGTAAAATGGGATAGATCCCTATGTGAAAATTTCATTATTTCTAAGGAAAAAGGTTTCTTTTATGTGGGAAAAATTTAGAGATAATTATTGTAAATTGGTACCTGCACACAGAGAACGGTTTTGTTAAATTTACAAAACGTATTTTGTCGATAACATTTAGTTATGGTAATGGGAAAATTTTGTTATATTAACCATCAATTGAGTGAAATCAGCAATAAAATATTGTTCAAAGGTTTCTTTACTACAACAAAATATTTCTTTAAGTTAACTATACAATTTTTGTAATGGAATATTGTTAAGGTTACTAAAAAAGTTTTGTTCACATTAACTTAAATATTGCTATGATAACAATATAATATTGTTAAATGTTTTTTATTTATAACAAAATGTTTTTGTAGTAGTAACTGAAAAATTTAGTTAAAATATAACATTGTTGTTTAACAAAATACCTTTGTCTTTATAAATAATAATTTTGCTACAATAATATTATATTTTTGTTGATAAATCTTTTACTATTAACAATATTATATTGTCATTAGTAATAATTATCTGCCATTTTTTTGTTATTAGGCTTCATATACATCTTAAGTTACCACAATATGTATTCATTGATCGTATAGAATCAATCTATATATAAATTTATACGTGTTTCTTGAGTGCTATTTTGTATCGATATTCCCACGTATGTCCCACGCGTGATGTCCCTCGTCTGGTTTACGCGGGAAAAAGTTATGCATTGAGTCTTGGGGCAAATCTTAATGGTAAAAATATCGATACATATTACAGCAAGTTCATTCTGAAGCCTTATTTGCGTATGATAACTACGTAAGTAATGATACACACTAGTAGGTATCTATGTAGGTATTGATTGATAACACCTAGTAAGAAACTAGGTAGGTAGGTGGGAATTGATAAATATTAATAGATAGCTATTTTAAAAATATTCAAATTAAATGTTCTTTTGCTTGTCATTATAAAAAAGAAAAAGATACGAAATCAATAGAATATTAAATAATATTTATTTATACTAACTTTAAAAGGCATGCATGTTTTCATATTGGTTATAGTTCATTCCAATCCTACTTCTACCATGTCCAGGATGGCTGAGAGGTTAGCGCCGCAGACTGGAGATTGAATATCGTCAGTTCGAGTCCTGAATGTACCACTGCATTTCTATGTTCATTTATTCCCATTTAATTTGTGTATAACAATATGTAACACTAAACTAATTGATATACAGCAAAATTTACAAATACACTATATACAATAAAATAAGAAATAGTAATGAAAACAGCACAATCTATTTTTTCAGTTAAAATAACTACAAATTGTAGCTTTCATATTATAGTATATGACTTGTTAAACAAGTAATTTACTAAGGCGGAATTAATACATCACCTTACGAAAAAATGTATAAAAGTGAATAAATAAGTTTTTTTTACCTATTTTCGAAATTCAGAGGTACACTGAGGCACCTCAAAATTTTGAATATTGTGATGAAATTTTTATTCTCGTATTATTATATAGCTTTTCAACTTTTAATCACTAGCCAACATCAAAATTAGGAAAAAAATTATTTTGGCCCACCCTAATGTACGTGTCATAATAATGAACATGTTTTATTTAGTCTGCAATAAAATATCTGTTGTAGTTTTTATGTAGATTACTAAGAAGATAGCTTTGCATAGCGAACTGGTTTTCATTTATTTTAGATCAGTTTTTGTAAGGTAAAGTTCTGAGAAATTATGTACCCTGTGTAATGAAATAATATTTTCAAACAACAACCTGTAAAATAGTGTTATCAATATTTATTACAAAACAGTTACTGGAAAATTACACGATACACGTGCCTAGTGAATTCAAACCTTAAATTACCTGAAAAACCTGACATATATAATTAAAAAACTAGAAAATAGTGTAAATTTAAACTACTTTCTCAAAAATACAGCTTCTATTAAACTACAATTTGAGTCTGTTTCATCATCAACCCCCTATTACAATTTGAGTAAAAGTGAATTTTTAATACTATTGTTTACATATTTTGTGTAGTGTGCCATAGAATAACATTTGTGGATCTTTCCCATTTGCCGCCCACCACCAAATTTAATTTAAATTATTTTCTCTTTTGTATTTCTGTCTATAGAATCCAAAAATTATAATCGTCTTTTTGTAGCAACTATTACTTTTTGAGATATGAGGGTTTAAAGTTATTTATTTTAAAATAAATATTTATGACCCCCCTGCCAGGTCATTAATCAATCATGAAGTGTGCAGTACAACAAACTAGCAGATACAAAAAACTGCATTACGGCTATCATTGGCAAAAGTGCGTGAAAACATGAGTTTCTTCAAAGTTCTCAATTTTTCAGTAATACATATGAAATAAAAAACATCAAACCCTCATATCTCAAAAAGTATTAGTTTCTACAAAAAAGTTATGATTTTCTAATTCTATGGACAAAAGTACATTAGAAAAATTAATTTAAATTAAATTTGGTGGGGGTTGGCGAATGTGAAAGATCCACATTTGGTTTTCTATACGTATCTTGACACGTATAATAAACTAACTCTCTATAGTGAATTAGTATAGTTCGCTATAGAGGGTTTCTACAGTATAATAACCTCTGAAACTTAAAGTTTAGATTCAAACTGTTTGACAAACAATATGATTATAATTAGAGCCCGGACAAATTCTATAAAGTACTAAAATGTCATAAAAGCCATAAAATGCAATAAAGTCCTAAATTGCAGTAAAGTCTTAAAATGCCGTAAAGTCATAAAATGCCATAAAGTCCTTAATTATCGTAAGCTATTAAAATGCTACGAATTTTTTTTTTAAGCTACTCTTATCATAAAATAATTTGGCAACTCGGTAAAGTTGATAGGTGATATTGACAAATTGATAGAGCGTAATAATTCAATCAATATCTGTAAGAATTATTATATAAATCAACTTATTCTATCTCTTCAAGAATTTGCAGAGTCATCACTGTATTTTTTTTCTATGATTCTTAATATCATTTTTCTAGCACAGACTCTGCCATGAACAAAAAGATAAAATAGCAAATAATCAATATAATACACTATTATTCGAAGAGAGATGTATGGAGAACCTAGTAAAATTTGTAATATTTATAATAGAAAAACTGTCATGTACCAAAAATTGTGTTTTGTCTTGTAAGTGTTTTTCAAATTATTTTAAGTTGTCTAATACATGGTTTCTATAGTCTGAGGTTGTCCCACAATTTGTTTTAAATGGTACAGGGATCGAGTAGGGTGGACTTGAATTTGCAGTGTATAACAGCACATAAAAATTAGAGAGGAGGATAGATAAGAGTGATGTGAAGGGTTCAACATGCACCAGCCACTTTGCGAGACGCAAATTTTACGAGGACGCGATTGACAGGTGGAGTGAATGACAAAGGAGGACCTGATGATGCTTAACATCAGAAGAATGGCAAGACACCCATATTTTGAGAAGTTAAAAACAAGGAGGACTGGTATTGCCAGAGACATGAGAGTGGTAAGGACGGGAAAGGAAACGAATATGAATGGGAGATATTCAATCACCTGGTTATCATAGTTAGATGAATGAAGAAAAAGAGACACTGAAGAAACTGATTTAGATGACGAAGAAGAATCTTTAAGAGAAATACAGAGAGAAGATGAGAAGAGAAATTGAAGCTATATAACAGGTGGTGAAGGTGAAGTACAGGGTGATAGTGAAGAACATTAGTATGAATGACAGTGGAGATAAAGAGCGAAATGAGAAGGCTTTGGAGAAACATTTGATAGAACAGCAAGAAATAGAAGAAGGAAAGGAAGGAGAATGGATAAGATATAGACGGCGAATAAAGAAATCATGCGCATTCATACATTGCTTATTCCATCGGCAATGTACATATGTTTTTGAATGAGTATGAAAATACTTCTAAAACTAGCTACCATCAGACTCACTAAAATTATTTTCGAATAAACAACACTTTATCATTTTTCAGCTCTCTGACGTAGGAGTTTCTAATTTCGAATGTCTAAACTGTCTTCTAATGCCGTTAGATGACACATATACTGGATTATTTAATTAATTTTCTTTTTCTTACCATTCATAGTTTTTTTCATTATTATTGTTTCAATTAAGATGGAGAATTACTTAATAGTAAAATAAATGAAAGGAAATGTACCTAATTTACAATATTCTTTTCATTATAATTAATTTTTTGATGTACCCTATCCGGCCCAAGTGATCATGTATGATCACTTGTCCTTTTCGGGGAACCGGGCGGTATGCCATGCATATATTATGATCATTTCAATTTATCAAATTTTCATGGAAACTATTCAAAATAAGGAAAAATGCTCACGAATAAAAGAATCTTAGAAATGAATTTTGTATGTAAATTCATAATCAAAATTTCAAATTTCACTTCATTTCTTCTTCGGACCGGTAAAGGGATATAATTAATGTGGAAGACAATCATTAATGTAAGAAAATTCTCAAATTTTACAGAATAAGTATCCAAGGTGATAAAACCTCAAAAAAGTTTTATTGAAAGTATGAACAGGAAGCAGATTCAATATACTGATATTTGGACACATAAGTGCTTCGTAATGATTACTGGTTTACACTATATGTGATAAAACTAACCAATTCTTCAAAATCACGGAGAAAAATATTAATAATTTATCTATAATCTGTATAATACACAATATGTAGATGTACATTATTAAAATATTAAAAAATTAGTATACATTTATAGAAATTACTAAATTACAAATTTTAAGAAGCATTAAAACTTATACAGTATACCATCATTGTGAGGATCTTCCAAAGAAACATATACCAACTTATACGATTAGTTTGATGAATTTTATCTAAACCCATTAACTTAATTTAATCCCTGCGTAACCAATTAACCACGCATATACATACAATATTGAATATTGTAGGTATAAAGAGCTATCTACTCAAAGTGGGTAAATTTGACTGAGAAGAGAGATGTAATAGACTTCTATTAATGTGATTGATAGAGAAAAAATACTAATGCATAAAATGTGTACATTTTTTTTTTGATGAACTACTTAAAATACGGATTTTTTATAAAATCTGGAAATAAGTTTTTAAATGCATGTTTCCTTTAAACAAAGGAAACTAGAACTATGCAACAAATACTTATTTACTTAATTAGTTCGAAGGTCTTCTGTAATTCTCAGAAATGACGAAACTTTGAACTTTTTCTCCATTTGATAAAATTAAATGTCATTGGAAATTGAGGGAAAGAATTTGTAGGAACTAAATACGAGAACTTTTTACATTAAGGATTGATACCTGGAATTGATTCAGGTTGGATACAACATGCATTTTATATTGATATATTGAAATAATTCAGATAAGGTAATATATGCTCTACATGTATTTTATTGTAATATCATTGAAATAAATTTATATTTAGATTATAAGAGATTTATGTTTAATTTATTTTATTTTAAAATATCGAACTGACACTATACACGATTCATTTAAAAGGAAAATAAATTAAATGTAATAGTATAACTTGAATGATCAATTAACTAAATACCTCTCAACAGAAACAGGATAAAAAATCAAAATTCATATTGCTCCATTCAGATATTCATTATTAATCTCCGCCCAGAACTCTTTTTTAAATTGCCTCGAAACTTTGTGGAAGTTTAATTAAATTGAAAACATATATCCGGACAGCAGCTCGTCTTACTTAAAACTGGTTCTTATAGTGAAATTTATTTAGTGTTATATATACCCTCATATTATTAACATTAATATAATAAGAGGTTATTTTTTAGTTATCACTCTATTTATTATGGTGGTAAGATTTCTATTAGCAATGTTCTGAAAATGGATTTCTATTAAATGTGAGGATTGTTTTTTTCCTTAAGAAGTTAAATGCTAGACAGTGGATATTTAATGCCTTTTTTCAATCACGGCCAACATACAGAAAGCTTGTATTTCATTCGGTGTCTCTGCAGTGACCGTTTTCATATAAGGCACGAGAATAATTTTGATATAGTAGACAATAAATAATTATTGAACTGAATAATCGATACTAATGTTACTCTAGGTGCACATAAGTTTTTTTAATAAAGATTTTGAGAATAGTATCTATCTTTCCGAAGAATTTCAAATTGAATACAATCTTTTCGATTCTTCCCACTTAAAGTTTCGTTCACTCAATTTAATTTCTGCTTCACTGGCCCTTTTCATTTGAAGATAAAACCTCTCTATTAAATTGTGGCATTGGTGCATGACATTCGGCAACGATAGATACATCCTGTAGTGACTGGTTATAAAATTATCAATTACATTTAATTCAATTAACCAAAGCAAGCTGATATCAAGTTTGTTTTTGACATTATAAAATGCATGTTCATCAATTAATTTTATCTGGTATTTTCTTTTACCCTCACACTGTGTGGCAATATTCTTTGAGACTTTCATAATCAAATTTATATTTGTCTCCGACATTGAAGCGTGGTTCATTAAACCCGAAAGTTCGATGATAAAATAGAGAGAAAAACAAAAGACAACCTAAACATGTTGCCCTTGTTTGACAAGTTTTGCATTGGAAAATAAAAACGAGATATTATAATTAATATCTTTATGACAGTGCAGTAAGGGATATACATTCTGTGTGGGTGTTTAATTAACTGTTGGGGTTTTGTCAAGAGAAGTTCCATCTTCTATTTCTAATTTATATTTATATCAGGAGGGACTATTCTGTCTATTCCCGATATGAAAATTACGAAATTTGCATATGAGAACATCTCTACCAATTTCATCATATCTGAGAACTCTGAACTTATTCTGAAAGACTTCTCTCGTCTTAAATTGCAGCTATTATATACTATTTAGGGCAAATCCCGAGTTATGGGGAAATTTCTCATTTAACGACTATACAGAAAAATTAATCATTGAAATAATGACTACCGACATATACTATATATTTCGGAATGATTAAGTTGTATCATGAATACCAAAAGTTTCTTGAAATGCATCATCAGTTTCATTGAAAATTTTAAGGTCAATGGTAGGTCATTATTATAAGATCAAAGTTAGGTGAAATAATCATTATTCAAATGAAAAGTCAATTACTTATTTGATAATTGAGAACAAAATTTAAGTCAAAGACAAGATGTGAAATAAAGATGAAAATTAGAAATCAAGGACATGTGTGGAAAACGAAGCTAAAGTTAAAAATCAAGGATATGATAAGGAATTAACGCAAAAATTAAAAGTTAAGTACAAGATTAAGGTTAAATATAGGAATAGAAATACAGGTTATTTCTTAATAGATTCATTCCATATTATGAAACCAAAATGACCTAATTTAGAATTTACCTTCGGGTTTTCACGTAATCCCATCAATATCTCACAAAATGCCTCCAAATCAGCTCTTAACTCTTCAAAATCACATCCTTAGTTTAGTTTTGAGGAAAAGATTGGCATTTTGAATTTGCAGCTAACGAGTTTTTCCATGGAAACTATATATTTGTTTGGCATCACCTTTGACCAACAAATCGAAAGACTGGATATAAAGTAGAGCGACACGAGGATTTTAAAAGGAATGTTTTTAATTTGTAAATTCAAAGAGAGTATTTTGATGTGTCACTGAACACTAAAATTACTGTCCACTTGATATGTCCAGCCCCACCGTAATTTATTGCTAGGTACACGATATGTCATAAAAGAATGTACTTTCGTATCACCGCAGAAATTATTCCGTGATAAAGTGATGAGAGGTTTTAAGATATTGCTATTAGCATTTAATGCATTTAATTTAGATATTTCATTAAAGGGACAGTTCAATCAAAATCAAACTATCGCCAAATTGGTCTTAAATCGATTTAGTATATTTATTCATGTAACATCAAAATATTCATTGATTTTAGAAATGTTTATATAAAAAGAATATTGTAAATTAGTGGCACCATCTGTTGACTGCGGTAGACCACGTAACTAATCAGTGTATTACGTAAACAAAATGATAACCAGTCCCTGACTTGAATCGGTTATTAACTTATGAAAATGGTGAAAAGAATTTGTGAAATTGAAAACTGTCCTTAGAGACAATTATAGATTTAGTTTTGAAAAGAAAACCATCTCTTCATAAATTACCTGTTACTACAGTATGATCCACAATGAATGATACTAAAACAAAATTTCCTTAGAAATATTTACTCTCTGAATTTTGATCAAATAATCGCAACTATGCTACCCTGATGTTGGGACATTTGTATAAAAATGGACTATTTTCGATATTCATTATTGTATGGCCTCAAGTTGGATATTTGAAAATGGACCTAGTAAGCAGACAAAGCCAAATATCACCCTTCGACGGTCAACAAGCATCATTTATCATCGCAAAGTAGGAAGAGTTTAGGAGCATCAAGAAGATCCAAAGTGCATTCAGAATATAAAAATGGTTCGTCTTGAAACAATCACCAAGCAAGCAAGTACATTGGCACTGCACCACTAATATATACACTGCAATTGAATTAAAAAGAAGCACATGGTGAAAAAGTGATGGCTTGGGTGGGGATTGTGGACGGGAAGATCTTCCTTGTTGTTTGGTTTGAGAGATCCGTGAATCTAATTGTATACCTGGAGAAAGTCCTTAAAATATTATGTGAAATTCTGTTAAGAATTTGGCATCAAGATGTCAATATTGGCTTCAGCAAGATGGCGTCAGCTGCCATTTGACTGCCGAATGCCTTGAATTTCTGCATTCAAAATTTGATGAAAGGATAATTTCTCGTTGGACGAATCACCATTGGCACCCCTTATTCTCCGAAATTTTCGCCTCTTGACTTTACTTTCTGGTTGCAAGCTATGGCACATGCATCAGATGTGAACCACGCACTCTAACTACTCAAGACAGTCGTGGAAAATTTTCCTGTGAACATGAGCGAGGAAGATATTCGCAAAATGGTGCATCATACGAAGAAATGAGCCGAGCTGTGTAGAGATCAACTAGAAGAAAATTTTGAATATTGGCTGGAATAACATAAATGTCCAAACATTGGCAATCCATCAAACGTCTTCTTCTATCAATTAATTGCCATTAACTATTTTTAAGGAATTTTTGTTTCAATATTATTCATTTTGGATCATACTGTACTGTTGATAGAAAAATTGATGTTATCAGTTGGAAAATGTAAACAAATAGTACAGAGTGGTGGCGCCATCTGTAGGAGGACGCAGGAACTAAATCGAACTTATAAAATATGATATATATCGCTTATTATTTTTTTTTCAACCGTTTAATTCTACAAGAATATATTATTCTTACTAAGTGATCGTTCAACATGAATAGTATGAAAACAAAAATTGACTGAACTGCCCCTTTAAGTTGAGATGATGTTTAATTATAAGTTGATGAATCAACTTATCGCACAAACGTCAGTCTAAGCACTTTGAATTCTCAGATTAAATTTCCGATTGTTGTTTTAATTTATAAATGTTCAGAGTAGATATCTGTTGTGCTGCTTCTAATTCTACCAATAAAAATAATATACCATGCAATATTTGATCGAATATTTTTTGACAATATTTAATTTCACTAAAATTATACTGATTTACTTCAGGAGAGTTTTCAATTATGGACAACTGAGCTGTTCATAAATTTAGTATTCCACAAATAATGTACAAGTGAGAGAAGTGCCAAGTAAAATATTGATTTTTATAAAAAAAAAAATAATGTAGTAAAAGGAAGAAGAATACCTTTTTTTCTTTTGAAAATATGAAATCTTCACACTACAATCTCCAATTTCTGACGTAATTTCAAGGAGCTTCTCTCTCCCTCTCTTTCTTTTGTTGGAATAATAATTTTCATATCAGAGGCCATCATAATTAGGTTAATTTTATTTTAAAATATGATAGTGATCTATCAGATGACGGTTGCAAATTTAAAAAAAAAATTACAACTTTTCTAGATGATATAGATGCCCATTAATTTTGTATTCCATAAACAATACATCCATAATTTAGGATGGTACGTAAACTATTTTTTACCAGTTGCGTCCACACGCCTTAAAATTAGAAAAAAGTACCTGTCAATTTATATCTCTATTAATTTTGTTAACCTCTACTGTATCAATAGAATAACAACTCTGCAGCTTGATAGAAAGTTTTATTTAATCTAATTTAATTTTCAAATATTCAAATGTAGTTAGAAAACATAGTATAAAACCTCTAGCTCCTAATTTGAAATTATATTTGATTTGCAATAGTTATGTTTAATTAATCCAAATATTCATCAGAAAATTTCGTTATCTTCCTGTTTCTATTAACGTTAAGGTGATGCAATTAAAAAGCACTCAAAGAAAAGACTGTGGCGAGTGTTAACCTAAGTTTTAGTATAAAAGAAACTAACTTGGAACTGGGGAGGTAATTTTGAAGAATTAACTGCTAATATAGAGGATTTTGACGGAATTGCAGGGAGAACTGATCATGAGGAGAAATTTTAGTCTAAGTTTAATTGCATGATTAATGTTAAGGAAGAATTTCATTCACATACTTCAAATGTAAATTACTTTTATAAACACACGATGAATTGTAAAATATATTTTAGAAGAAGTGAGAAGTTGCATGGTGAAACTACAGCCACCAACTAGTTAATTCAGACGGAATGTATCTCAGTGAACGCTACACTAATTTTGAGTAAATAATTTTCATTTCCCCCCGATTATTCGATTTCCCCGATTTTTTCAGCTTCCGTTTATTTTGTTCTTCTGGATCAATCAGTATTTTTTGGTTTTCCGTTGTTCTTTTTTCAGTATTTTTTTGTCTGGTTCCCGAAATTATCGATTTTCGAAATATTTTTAATGATTTTCTGTTTTTTTTTAATTCTTCTCGGGTTTTCCAGTTTCCGATTCACATGATCTTTTTCTGATTTCCAGATATTTCAGGCTCCTTATTTTTCGATTTTCCCTATTTTTTTCCTTATTTTTTTCAATTTCTCTTGATATTTCAGTTTTTCTTGATTTTTGCGTTTTTGTTCAATTTTCAGTACCTACTACGAATCGTTTTTCTATATATTCGATTTCATTTCATGATGTTTCTTTCTCCAAGTTCACCATTTTTTCGATAATCCGCTTTTCATATTTTCTGTTATATAAGGATTTTTTCCGTATTCATAAATTTTTTGTGGAGTTTGAGTTTTTAATTTTTTTTATCAAAAACAAATAAGGTTTCAATATTTCTTTGAGTTATCGAAAAAAATTTAGGATTTCATTTGAATTTAGTAGTTTGAATTTTTTCTAATATCTTAGTTTTTGCAGAATATCATTTTTTTTTTCCAAATTCATTTCCAATTTTTTATTTATTCTTCTTGTCACGGAACTATTTTAGGACTGAATAGAACCATGTGAAACTGTTGAAAGTTTTGTTCCTCACTGATAGACGTGGCTGCAAAGACACAAAGATACCTAAATTAGTTTAACCAATTCACAAAAATATAGTTACAAAATTACAATGAATAAATTGGAAAGCACGTATATAAGGTACAAGGGACTTCATTGAAGAAATAGGACAGGAAAGTGGCAACAAATTTCTAGTTAGAAAGATGAATAAGGATGGATACGGCAACATCAAATGAAGTTAGTTACGGCGAAATTAAATAGTCAATGGTACAATATACAAGAACTAGAATGGTACGCCTAGTTACTAATATGAGAGTACATAAAGTTTCAACTTGTGCTGCTATAAAACCTAGTTCAGACAGAAGAAATTTAACGTTAGTAAAATATGGCTACATAGCTTTAAACATTTGTAAAGGAATACCAAGGTATTTAATATAATAAGACTAGACTTATAGGGAGAGTTTCTTTTCATAGTGAAAAGATTACAGATTAGAAACCCATATAGATAGCGTTATATCAGTCACTGGGGTCTTTCACGAAACACCGATCAGGTACAAACTATTGATACCTAACACTATAAAATACGAATACATAACTAACAAGTTCAACTACAAGACATCTTAACATATTAGATAATATAGATCAAAACTTCACTCACTCGATATGGGGCTTCCAAGTTACTATATACACAATTCGATTAGCAAGGAAAATATGGGGATTGTAGAGTTATCTGTCACTATAGCCTAAGAACTGTATGTGATGCTAGCTGGAATTAAACTGACGCTATTAGGATTGGAGAGTATTTGAAGTGAGGTTTGGAGTTAAATATTGAGTTGTCAGATGTGCAGTTCAGTTAAATATATGAATAAATGAAATAATATTTATGTATTATGAGAAAAACTGGACTGCCGTCACACTTCTATTTTTTTTATAATTTTTGTAAATTTAGATTTTTTCGAATATCAGGATTTTTTTGTAAATCTTGAATTTATGAATTTTTTTTAGTTTTTGCAAAATTTAGAATTTTTGGAAAAAATTAAACTTTAAATTTTTAGACAAATTTTAATTTTTAATTTTGGTAAAAAAATTTGGAAATTTTTTGTAAAATTTGGAATTCAGGAAAATTTGGAATTTGTGGATTTTTTTTAATTTACAGTTTTGTTATTCTAAACTAACGAACTCACGAAGGTTGAACGAACAAGCAGAATTATAATATGATATGAATAGAAGTTCCATAATAATAAAGATGGATTATCTGATGAACACGTAGTACGAAACATATTCATAAGTGTTTAATCAATTTGAAAAAATGAAATTACAATTACCTCTCCTCCATTTGGTTTGTTCATTGTCTGAGAAATGGTCTGAAAGGAAAGAGACACCATGATATAAGTAACCTATCAAGACAATGCACTCGTATGGAGAAAAACTACTACGTGAATGCAAAGGGACAGAAACACCGCGTTGACTGCACGATCACGGTTAGAAGAGGAAAATGAATTGGTGGTACTAAATGAAACTAACAAGCATAAAAAAATTCTCCAAATTATATCGGTTCGAGGCCAAGAGACTTCACCTCTTTTCTTTATTATTTACCATTATCAAATTCTGGAAAGGGATCCTGTGAAAATATCTTTCACAAATTATTATGACTAATTAAAATCATTAACATAAAATCACAAAAGTGTAAGGATGTATCTCAGATATGTTGTCCTTTCTAGTAAGGTCGTACTTACTATACCAACTAATTATGCTCACAGTACCCGGAAAGATGGTGTTAACAGAAGTCATAGATCAATCGATGTTCGTTTAACGAACTTTCATCTTGTTTATTTCAAGCAACGATTGTTATCCACTGTGAAGGATTTCTTCAGCGACTGTTGTTATTTTGAACGACTGGTTTATATTGTCCATATATTTACTAACTGGTTTTTATTGATGGTATTTTCATTGGTTTGTTTTTATTACTGTTTTTTTGTTTATTTGCTATCAGTTAGAGCAATATTAATAATTAGCGCTCTAGGCCAATTGTGGCCGGAAATTTCGATCTAGGAAATTTCGGTCTCGGAAATTTCAATCTGGAAAATTTGGGCTCGGATCTTCCGGTTTCGGAATGAAAAATAATCAGCTAACGGACTCAAACACGATTGACAAAATTCAATTTTGAGCGGATCGCGTTAACATACCTTCATTTCATTTATTATGAAATTGAATACTGATTACATATGATAAAATAGACATTATACGGCTATTTATGTTGAGAGTGTCAAAGTAATCTTCATTTATTTTCGTCATCTCTGTTGGGTTACAAATAAGGAGATCGTTTACCTGTTTTTTTTTTGCAATTTATACCGATTCTTTTACTTCAGTTCGCTAGAAAATAGTCTCAAGAAAACGTACAAAAAATTCAGTTCGCTGTGGGAACTGGAAGTGGGTCAGGGGTGCGTATAATGTTGGGTGGGGGTGATCTCGTTTGTGTGTTTTTTTTTTGTGTAATAGCCTCCCATTATTATTGGTAGATGGCTTCCAGGGAAGCTCCTCGATTCCCCTGAAGTGACTTTATGTTGTACAATAACCTCCAATTTTTAGTAGATGGCTTTTTTTGTTTACTCCAATATCTAGGTAACTTTTCACTCAAATATTACCCGCGCAAAGTCTATCAACTCAATGGGGGTTGGTCCTACAGAAAAATTTATGGTAGCTAATCTGTTTAGCTCAAAATTCCTGAGATTGTCAAAAAGAGTTTCCGTTAAATTTAATTAGATCTCTAATTTATTTTATTAAAAATATGATAAAAAATGAAAATAACAATAAATTATATAACAAAATATCTAGATAGAGATTTAAAAAAAAGCTCTCTAGACGATCTTAGGAATGTCCAGCTGAACATTTTAGCTTCAATAAACTTTTTTCTATAGACTTTTCGTGGAGGGCTCCAAAATTTACTGGAGCAACTTAAAAGATTTGGAGCATTTTACGCCTTATGACAAAATATCAGCTCAATCGGACTAGTATTATTGGTTGCTAGCAAAACTGGTGAACGATTTAATCTTCTAATATTCTTTTATAAATGAAGATTAGTTTGAATCTCTCAACACAAATGGCCGTTATGTAGTTTGTTGTATTAGCTGATATGTTTTAATGCACGCTTCATGACTGATTAATGAACTAATAGAGGTTTTCGAGGGGGGGGGGGGCGACTCGTCCCGATACATCAAACTGATATGTTTTTATTTCTAAACTGAAATTTCCTAGAACCAGCACCTTCGACGAACTGAGAATACATCTGATAGAAAAGGAATAAAATGGAAAATTAAAAAAAATAGTAAATGATACTAAAAAAGATATATAAGAATCGTGAATACTGTTTCAAACTCAGTATATTTTTTAACGAAATTTAATATTCGCACGTACAACTCTGACGTGCTTCTGAATCATTTGTATTAATTTATAGTAAATGGAACAAAACATCTGAAATGAAATTTAAGTTGTAAATTATCTTGAATATATAACAAGGTCGGAAACTTATTTTCCAATTCACCTTGTCATAATAGTATATTATTTTAGTGGGGGTATGTCTTGTACATAATTTAAGTTAATCCTATTGTCAACTGAGTTTAAGTTTTGTGTCGGAAAAAGTATTATTGATAGAGAAATATTATTAGTATGAAGATTTAAGATGCTCGTATAACATTATCAACAAATTATTTGTTAGAAAATTTAAAATATTATGGATATCTATTATGATAATTGATATACTGTTTCACATCGGGATGAGTAAAAATTACGTGAATCCATACAACGTATGAGTTAATTAAACACAATTCAACACACTAACGTGAGTAATTGGATATAAATTTAGTTAATAATTTATTTTGTTTCAAATTTTGACATCATAGCCTTAAAGCTTAAAAAAGAACGAGAATGACCATAATTGTGATCGTATAAATGGATCGTATAAATGCCAATGTAAAGGATATTCTCTATTAAATATAATATTAAAATATTGAAATCTGTTACATTGTAGCTTAAAGTGAATGGATTCACGTACAGTCAAATGGAATTTGATAAGAAATAATTGGGTACATTAAATTATATCCCGAATTCGGTTTACTTATTACTTGATTTTTTTTTTATAAATTCATTACAATTCAAGATACCATTGTGGAATTGAGTGATATCTATTTAATATTTTCATTTATGATTTGAATGCATAATAAGAGAAAGAGTTTTGATATACATGATAAAATTAATCTAAATTCAGGTGATAAAAATGATTTAATAGAAACATAACTACGCTGCCTTTACTCTCTAAAAATATGTGTCAATAATTCATTGTATAATAATGATTTAATAAAACCATTTAAAATATCAATGCGATAATGTATTTGCTTTTTGAGTGTCATATCCTTTAAATGATTTCAAAAGCTCCCCCTACTTCTGTTTGCACAGCTAATGTACCCATTGTAAGATCAGAGAATACTTTAGAATGTGAGCGGTTTCAAATTATAGTGATGAATTTGGTTAATTTCAAAACAATCACAATACTTTATAATTCGATTTATTATAAGAATGTTCCAATCAAATAAGGGTTTTTCATTATAAGGTTTAGGGAAGCAAGGCATAGAAAATAAATGGTATGGTATGAATGGTATATAAATGGTATGGAATTACTGATAGGAAAATATTAATTATAATGATGATTATTGATTACAATTATTATGCCTATTAGTTTTAATTTTTAAATTTTCATTTTCAACATTTATATGATACTTCCATCTCTATAATATCATAAATGAGAAATATACACATGATAATAATTAGTACTGTTGCATTCACGCAATTCAACATCCAATATTGCAAACATATTGATATCAGGAAGGCAGAGAATTTCTGGGTGCAATATTTAGATGTAAAAATAGTATACAAGTTCTATATAACCTTTTAAATTATTACCAAGATTATATCTGGTTAAGGTTCTATCTACCACTCATAACCTATATTCACAATTGTTATGTAAAATCTTTACTTTCAATTCCCTCAGGTAGACCTCTCAATCCACACTGTTCCTTATCGTGCTAATATCTATTTGAACTCCATACCTTTGATAAGGATACTCTATATAATTTTCCCCTTTTCAAAATAAATGAGTCTGTTTGTGTCCAATAGGACTTTGCTATAGAATTCGTTAATTGGAACCGTGCTTTGGTGTTGTTATCGTTAATCTTGACTATTCGAAATAATAGTATTTTGATGATGTAATCGTATATATATTGTAGACAAAATTATTTAAAATAATTGTAGAGTTTGATATATAAATAAACCTGTTTCCCCTCTATTGTTCGTGTTGTTTGGGAGAATTTCAACATAAGGGGCATCGTTGAATAAATGTTTAAAAGGGGTAGCCTTGATGAATAGAAATTCGAAAGTGTTTGAACAATTGATGTTATTTCTTTATTTTTATTTATTTTACAAATGATATAGGGGAGACCAGGAGCATTCAGACATAGGGATGGTTCGGAAAACTCGTTTAAACATGTTCATAATTGTTTGAACTACCGCTTATTGCAATTGAATATGTGCAACGTGTTAACCTTCAGCTATTTAATAGATCCTTTGCGGAGATGAAGTATTTCGCTCCCGATGGGTAATTTACTGCTTCCTTCAATATTGATGTTATTTTTCCTATTGAATTGGAAAGTGTATGGACTATATGAATAGGAAACTGATTCTCAATATCAAATGTATGAATTATAGCAATATTTTTTACTATGTATGGTGTGTTTAAAGAATAATACATATGAAATTGGAAAAATGGTGATGTTTTTAATTTTGAAGGGTCATTCTGGATGAATAGGACACTTCTGTTGAGGTTGGTTTGGACAGTGTCCGAACCTTCCCTCTGTTTCATATTCAGTCAACCATTACAATTTATTGAAGTAATTCTTATTAAATAGGACATTGGACCTTGAAGGTAAATATTTTAACTGAAATAGCATTCGTTTATAAGATTAGTTGCAACTTTTGATGTTAGTGTTTTTATTTGACAGTTTGACGATCGTATTCATGCCTTTTCATTATAAAAAGAAAACCGATACGGTCCGTAATAAAGAAAGAATTCAAAAAGCATTTGATGAATTCCAAAAAGGTTTATCTGTCAGTAAAGCTGCTGACATTGGAAGTGTAGCAAGATCTACACTAATGGATTATACTTTAAAAATTCGATGAAATATTTAAGATATAATTTACTAATTTTGGTGAATTCCAAGATAAAGGAAATAGTTATACCCAAAGTAAAATGAAATGGTTATACAATTTCCTTTTGATATATAGCTATTAAATATAAGGATAGTTTCATAGTGACTACGATGAATTACTATAGTGAATAACAAGTCGTTACGGTTTATTTCAATTAAATTAGTAGATCAAAATTCACTCATATCGTTTAATTACCAAAATTCCCAATGTTCAAACAATTTTTATGGTGTCCGAATCATCCTCACAGCTTGTCCGAAGTCTTCCTCAAAGAAGGATCATTCGGACACTTGAATCTCACTAACATTATGTCGTATAACTTTCGAATAGAGGATTACACTGTAAAACAGTCTTAATAAAATTAAAGTAACATAATTTATCTACATACACTAATTTTTAAATAGTAAAATTCAAATTAGTTTACGAATTATTCAGTTTTTAACAAAAACTGTCCGAATTCTCCCAGTTCTCCCCTATCAAGTAAAAATTATTATTATTTTTTTGTTATACTATGAATTACTTTAATTTACTATTTTATTTTCAGTTACACTTTTCCATTATTTATTTAATTCTTTCCTTTCATAGAAATGGTTATTAATCTGTTTTAAATATCACTTTGATCTCTTGTCTATATAGATTAGTTTATCTAAGAAGTAAGAAAATTTCATTTATACCATAATATTGTGAATACTCCTACCATTTGGAACTTTTTTTTTACTTGTTTCCTAATTTTTTCACTGATAATTTAGTATTCATTTTAGCTAATCTATATAAGTAACTTTGTCAATCAGTCTGTCCATCAAAAAATATTAGCAGGTTTAAATTAGATTTCCAATAGAAAACATTCACCATGATCCTTCTTATAGTTGACATGATCTATATGTTATTCTTGGTAAATTGATTAAATTCATCCTAGGTTAAATGTACGTGTCAAAATATTACTATACCTATACGCCGATTCCATTAAATTAGAAGATAGTCTTTTCATTTTAAATAGTTAGAGGTTAACAGTCTGTATTTTTCCATCTAGTAAATATAATCAATATACAATTGTACATGTCTTACATACATACAACAAGCTTGTATTTCATTCGGTAATTTTGCTGTGACCATTTTCATAGAAAGTACTAAAATAAGTTAGATACATATACTAGAATATCAATAATTATTTCATTGAGCAAACTAATGAATATTTTTCGTTCGGAACTAGAACTAAATAATCGATGAAATGATAGTGGAGGTATTTTTGACCGTATTAACTATCTTCCAGAAAAATTTACCAATTGAGCCTTTTATACTTTCAATTCTTCACACGAAAAGTTTTTCGTTCACTCACTTTAAAGTACACTACAGTTGCCCTTTTCATTTGAAGATTGAAAACTCTCTATTAAATTGTGGCTTCAACGCATACCATTCAGCAACAATAGAAACATTCTGTAATGAGCATTCATTCAACCAGCTGATATAATTCAGATTTGAAAGCATTATGTACGAAGAAACTTACAGATCATTTACTCAAGACAGCAAACTAATAATTTATTGGTACTGCTCTTCTATCTAGATATGAGAGCTCTTAGAATTAGAATCGTTAACCTATAAAATATGATAACAACAATAAAATACACTATATCTTGCAGTTAAATTTTCTTGTTACAAGTACTAATCAGCTATATTTCAAAGGGTATAACTGCCTATACTTATACACATAAAAAATTTTCACTGGAATTAATTCTGAAGCTACACTGTCCTTTATCGAGTTATTTCTATTTCAACACCATATCTATGATAAGGATATTCTAATTTATTACGCAACGGAAATATTAAGCAGAGGAAATTAAGTATTATTACGCAAAGGAAATATTAAGCAGAGGAAATTAAGTATTATAACGCAACGGAAATATTAAGCAGAGGAAATTAAGTATTATTACGCAACGGAAATATCAAGCAGAGGAAATTAAGTATTATTACACAACGGAAATATTAAGCAGAGGAAATTAAGTATTATTACGCAACGGAAATATTAAGCAGAGGAAATTAAGTTGTAATAATCGGTATCTTAATTTTAATAAAAAATAGGTGTATTTTTATTTCTTATATTTTGATGTGACCATTCGTCAACTAAATTTTCCTCAAAACTACATTCCTAACCAGGTGATGTAACTTATAGGCATTGCCGCTCATTTAACATAGACTGTATTTTTCAGTTAGGAAAACTAAAATTAATAGCGAGTCAGTACTTTTTGTGACTAGTGTTAGTGAAGAGAGTGTGCATGGTATATAGAAAAATCCGTGTAATTTAATTATTTCTGTTTGTTCCAGTTAAATGTTCATATTTGGTAACGTGTTTTGTTTAGTAATTTGATCATTGTTGCTTATGCGGAAGGTGATTCACAGATCAATATACCGTTATTGTGTGACTGCATAGTTCAAGTAGTACTTTTTATAGCAGCAATGTAAGTGCTCATTATCCCTCCATGAAATTGACTTTTTCAAACGTATGATGGTTTTTAATATTTGAACTTGAATATTTATGAGGTTACTATTTCGTAGATTAATGTTTGGTGTTTTTTCTTTGCCAGCTCCTTGTTCAAGCCCCTGACTTGGAGTGTGAATTTCCCTTCCATCCTTGATCGGATCCACGACTTTGATATTGGACGGTGGTTTCACTCTAGTTCTAATCACTGTTAGGCTGTCAAATCGCTGCTGCGGTGTCAAATCGCTGCTGCGGTGTCAAATCGCTGCTGCGGTGTCAAATCGCTGCTGCGGTGTCAAATCGCTGCTGCGGTGTCAAATCGCTGCTGCGGTGTCAAATCGCTGCTGCGGTGTCAAATCGCTGCTGCGGTGTCAAATCGCTGCTGCGGTGTCAAATCGCTGCTGCGGTGTCAAATCGCTGCTGCGGTGTCAAATCGCTGCTGCAGTGTCAAATCGCTGCTGCAGTGTCAAATAGCTGCTGCAGTGTCAAATCGCTGCTGCGGTGTCAAATCGCTGCTGCGGTGTCAAATCGCTGCTGCGGTGTCAAATCGCTGCAGCGGTGTCAAATCGCTGCAGCGGTGTCAAATCGCTGCAGCGGTGTCAAATCGCTGCTGCGGTGTCAAATCGCTGCTGCGATGTCAAATCGCTGCTGCGGTGTCAAATTGCTGCTGCGGTGTCAAATCGCTGCTGCGGTGTCAAATCGCTGCTGCGGTGTCAAATCGCTGCTGCGGTGTCAAATCGCTGCTGCGGTGTCAAATCGCTGCTGCTGTGTCAAATCGCTGCATCGGTGTCAAATCGCTGCATCGGTGTCAAATCGCTGCATCGGTGTCAAATCGCTGCTGCGGTGTCAAATCGCTGCTGCGGTGTCAAATCGCTGCTGCGGTGTCAATTCACTGCTGCGCTGTCAATTCACTGCTGCGCTGTCAAATCACTGTACGGTCAACGTACGTACTAGCAACTGGTTGTTCAACTACTCAAGCCCCCCCCCCCCCCCCCCCCACTTCTAATTTAGACTCCACGTCTAAGGACTTCAACTGTTCCCTTCCCTGTAGGTAAACCCCCACATGTATGGAGTTTCGTAAACATTTGAACTTCAACCACTGTATATTTCCTAATTTTTGTTTATTTCTATTAAGTTAATGATTTCTTCATATTCAGTTATACTTTTGATTATTTTTCTTGTGACTGCTTGACTGACCCTGACGATTTGACTAATTACTATATTTTGCCTTATGCTTTGTTTGACTGCATTACTTATTTGTTAACTTAACTATTCGTTTATCATTTAGTTAATTTTCTTGTCTTATATTTCATTCATTTAGTTTTTGTATTTAAAACTTACAAAACTTTATCATTTAGTTATATTTTTATTTTTTGTTTCACATTATTTCCAATTAACACTTCGATAGTTTAGTAGTTTATTTGTGTATAATTTACTTTCTTACTAATATCGTTTATTTATTAATTCTTTTCTAATTAGAATTATTAGTATTATAATTAGCTTCTTCGATTCATCCAGTGATATAAAACTTTCATATTTTTTTCTTAGACTATCAATAAATTTCAGTTCATAACCATAGTTTTCATTTTTCCCTTATGTTGAGATCAAGTGGAGGGAATATGCTTATTCCGCCAGGTATAACTGATAAACCATAAATACCTTCAGTGTTGCCACTACATAGGTTATTTTACTGGTGTCCAGACCAGGGAAATATTTTCGCTCGATCTCATTATTTGGGTTATTACTTTTCATTAACTAGCTATCAATAGTTCCATGATTCTATTCCATATTCTTATCTCTGAGAATAAACTATTCCTAGTTTCCCTACGTGCTGAACAAATTTTGTTTTCAATCGTATAACTTAACTAGGCCATTATTGTATATATGTTCTGCATTGTAGTTGATTGGAAATTTCGATTAGCGATTCATCGACTGGAATTTACAGTTCATTTTTTTTCTCGTCTCCTATTTAATTAGTGCGTCCTTTCCATTTAACGTCTGTCGATTAGTTAGTGGCTAGATCCTCACTATACCTAGCTAGCTATTTTTTGCCGTGCGCTACTTATATTATTTTTGTGGTTTTTTATATTTTTTTCTATTATTGGTTCATGCCACGCTAAATTTTTTTTCGCGTTACCCTATTATTTTCCGCGCTATTTTGTTTGCGTCTCGCTATTTTTTTTGCGTCTCTCTTTTTTGTTTGCGTCTCGCTATTTTTTTTGCGTCTCGCTATTTTGTTTGCGTCTCTCTATTTTTGTTTGCGTCTCGCTATTTTGTTTGCGTCTCGCTATTTTGTTTGCGTCTCGCTATTTTGTTTGCGTCTCGCTATTTTGTTTGCGTCTCACTATTTTGTTTGCGTCTCGCTATTTTTGTTTGCGTCTCGCTATTTTGTTTGCGTCTCGCTATTTTTGTTTGCGTCTCGCTATTTTTGTTTGCGTCTCGCTATTTTTGGTTGCGTCACTCTAGTTTTCGTGTCACTCTAGTTTTCGTGTCACTCTAGTTTTCGTGTCACTCTAGTTTTCATGTCACTCTAGTTTTCGTGTCACTCTAGTTTTCGTGTCACTCTAGTTTTCGTGTCACTCTAGTTTTTTTGTGTTACTATCTAATTCATCATTCTGTTATAAAAATATATATATTCAGATAAGAAAAGGTAATTCTTTTTGTTAATCAACGTGATAGATATTCCTGAATGAGAGTCAATAATTCAAATTTGACATGGCAGAGGATAAATCTAACCAACCGCCGTCCGCGGCGGACCAAGTTACTCAATCTTTACAGGAGATGGCAGAAGCTCTCCGTCTGAGTAATGAGGAGGTGAAAACTCTGAAGAATAACAGGCGAGCACTTTCTGAGGAACTGCAGAAACGGGTGGTGGAGCAGGAGACCGTCTTGAGAGCTCTGGTAAGAATTCAGGGAATGTTTAGCCAGTTTTCACGTCCGGAAATACGTAGCAGGTTCTTGAATGGAGATTTTGTAGAATTACCAGATTATGCTAATACTCTCTCCTGTTTTGATGTATTTAAAAATATATTGTTACCTGTACCGGGTAAAAACTTGACTGGAGCAAGTTATCAAATGAGTTTCATTGGAAAGTTGTTGTCCAGGAATACGGCAGAGCCTTTGGATGCAAATGGGTGTTATTTCCCAGTTCGTCATCAGTTTGCTTGGTGGAGAGATGTGTTCGAGCACATGATGAGCAGTGAAGGATGGACATCGACTCCAAATAGAGAACCTCAAGTTGACTGTAAGAAGAGTGCGTCAGTACCATTCTCTGCTCCTCCTCTGTCCCCAATCAGGAAATCCGCCTTGGCTGAACCACCTGCAGGTAATCATGATGAGAGTTACTTTAGGACAAAACGCCAAACCAAGAAATGGTTGCCTGAATGTATCGATTCTTCTTCTTCAAGTGACGATTCAGCGGTCAGTAGGCGCTTCACTAAGCATGGTCGGAGTTCGGGCAGTCATGCGGATAAAAAAGAAACTCTCTTACTCAAAGCACTCCGTGAACTTGGTCGGAAGAAAGAGGTGCTAGCCCCAGTTCCTTTTACTTCGTCTAGTTCGACCTCGCTTCATAAGTTTCTTAGGAATTATGAAAGATATTTTGACGCATAGTACGATGGAACAGAAATAGAAAAGGCTTCCCATCTTCAAGGTTTTCTCGGGGGCTCTGCGAAGGCTGCTTTCAGAGCACTTAATGGATCAAACATGAAATTCAGTAACCTCAAACCGAAACTTCCTAGCTGGTACGAGTCTCAGCTATCAGACATGAGGGAAACTCACAAGAAAAAGTTCTTCGATGCCACTACGTGTGGAATCTACTGTTTGTATCTTGAACAGCTAGCTGCTAATGCATTTAAGGATTCCCCATCTGAACTTGAGCATCAGTTGAAGAATAAATTTAGGAAGACTGCACCTAAATCATTGGTTCTTCAGATTGATGACGCAGAGACAATTTTCAGCGTCACCAGTGACACTAATTAATCTTGGAAACAGTGGAAGAAGTTGGCGGAGCAATATGATCGGAAGAGGAGTGCAGTTAGAGAGGCAGCCCAGCAGAATGATATTGTTCCTCTCTTCATGGGCCTGAATCAACAACCTGATGGGTCACATAGGAAACCGATTGACACTCGCAGATTCAGGAATCAGACTTTCAGGAGGAAGGAAGATGGACTTCAATCGGGAAATCTTCCTTGGAGGGAAGATGAGAAGAAGTCTCCCAAGAGAAAGAATTCACCGCCAGGAGGAGCACGTGGCACATCGGAAGGAGTTCAGCGACGGAGGAAAGACTAGCTTTGAAACTGGTGCGACAAGGAAGGACATACCGAAGACAGGTGCTGGGCGAAACAAAAGAAGTGTTTGACTTGTGGCAGTGATAAACACTAGATGTCGGGATGCCCGAAGGTACGAAATAGATTTGAAGTTGATGGTACGAAAGTTAACCAGCGGAGGTCTGATTATACGGCTTTCCCTTCTTCAAACTGATTGGCTCCAAGCCAAGTGAGTCAACCTTGGAGCATAAGAGTTATTCCCCGCTCACCATCCCAAATTCTCTCCCAATTGAGAGATTTCCAGATAAAGATTGTATTGAATTCTCAGGTGAACCTGAAATGCCTTTATTGGAGACAGCAGCCTCTTCGACTTGCGGAGATACTACAGCAGTGCAAACAGAGGATTCTGATTGTACCTCGAACGATACATCTGATCATCGTAACATAGCATTGACCGGCAAGCCCTTCGAAAATAGACTGGTTACTCAGGTCGACTTACGTGGGTTTAAGCACCGAGCGCTGTTCGACACCGGTGCGCAAGTGAATATGGTACCGGAGAGCGTGTTGTTAGCAGCTGGCATCAGTTATGCGCTAACAAGCGGTGTTAACATAAAAGGTTTTGGACTGCACGGAATGGTTGCAGCATTGGGTGAGTAAAATCTTTCTATAAAATTGCATGGCATTTATTTGGAAACTTGCAAATTTTTGGTCATGAAGGAGGATCATGTAGCAAACCTCATTATTTTAGGGATATCGTGCCTTAAACAGAATGAACTTATTTTAGACTTGCATAATAGGAAAATTTCCAAATTATTTAATTGTGGAACTATATGGAATTGTTTTGTTGACAGGAATGAAGGTTGCAGGGTGCTGTGGTCTGCTATTCCGGTGGCAGTGTCGGAAGCCGTGACATTGAGAGCAGGAGATTCTGCCAAGGTAAATGTTTGTTGGACCTTCCCTGGTGGCGTTGATGGTACTTGCGACTGCAGGGGAGGTAAGAGTGAAGTCATGTTCGTAGATGAGTTGAGCTCATCTTCTTATGTTCAGTTGGTTGGCGGTTTTGTTTCTGATTCTGTATCATCCCCATCAGTTATTCTTATGAATAACTGAACAAGATCGGAGTTTGTTAAACCCTCTAAAATAATAGGAACCATTTCTTCCACCGTGTGCGAAGAAGAGATTCGACAGCTGCGGCATGCGAACGTCGTTATGATGGAACCCCCTGAAGAAAGGACTAGTGGGGAGGAGGACTTCAGTTCTGTGGAGTTACAGAGTCATCTGTCCGAGGAAGAGAAGTCGGTTATCCTTTCCCTACTTCGAAGTCATAAAGCTGTGTTTGGTAACAATGGAAGCGTTGGTAAGCTGAACGCAAAATCTCCTCATAAACTAGAATTAACAGACTATAACCTCATTTATCATCGTCCCAGAAGATTTCCTGAAAAGGTCACTGAAGAGATCGATGCACAGTGTAGAGAACTTGAGCTTCTGTACATTATTGAGCCTAGTCAATCAGGTTGGTCGATTCCAGTGGTTCCTATCCGGAAAAAAGATGGAACGATAAGACTTTGTGTCGACTATCGGAAGCTAAATGAAGTCACCCGTCCAGATAAGTTCCCTTTGCCGAATCTGAGTGATGCTGTTTTTGGACTTCATGGTGTTAAGTATTTCACTACCCTTGATATGATCAAGGGCTACTATCAGGTTCCCCTTGATGTAGAGTCACGTCATTATACAGCATTCTCTACTCCTCGTCGGCATTGGCAGTTCAAGAGGTTGTCCTTTGGACTGAATTATGCGCCTTCAGCCTTCCAACGGACGATGCAAAGAGTCTTAAGTGGGTTTTCGTGGAGAAAGTTGTGGTATACATCGATGATGTTCTGATAATGGGCAACAGCTACCAGGAGCATCTTGAACTCTGTGATAAGGTATTGCGGACATTGGAGAATCATGGAGTCATGCTGAACTTGTCAAAATGTAAGTTGTTTTGTAAAACTGTGGAGTTTTTAGGCCACGTTATAAGTGTTGACGGGGTGAGTAAACCTGATTCTTATGTTCGAACGGTTGCGAATTTTCCCCAACCGAAGACAAAAACTCAGCTAAGAGAGTTTTTGGGGCTGCTTTATTTCCAAAGGAAGTTCATACCAAATTGTTCTCTGGTCATGCGTCCTCTGAGTCAAGCGACAGGGGGAAATGGTAAAAAGAAAGGAAATGTAGAGTGGACTGACGAGATGGATGCCGCGTTCAATTCGCTGAAGGAATTGATGGTTAAGGAGGTGACGTTGGCATATCCGGACTATAGTGAAGAAGCACAGCCACTTCTGGTTTATACAGATGCGTCAGGGTACGGTATTGGATCATGTCTGGCTCAAGTTCAGAATGATAATTTCAGGATTATTGCGTACGCGTCTGTAGCGTTCAATGAAACTGAACTAAGGTATAGCACTTTAGAGAGAGAATTGGCTGCCATAAGGTGGGCTGTGAAAACCTTTAGGCCTTTTATATTTGGTATTGAATTCGTAATTCACATTGACCATCGTCCTCTGATACATCTAAATAATTTGCAGATCGTAAACATGAGACTGGCGAGGACTTTGAGGGAGCTAAGCGAGTATAACTTCGTCATAAAGTATACTCCTGGTAGAGCGAATGCTGCTGCTGACGCGCTTTCAAGAATGGAGAATTTGAGTCCCCCGGATGAAGCCGATGCTCATGATTATGGTGATCTCCCTGATGGGCTATTGTTAGCAAAGCCTGTACCTGGCGGCGGCGATTCTCTGGTTGAAAGTCTCATGGTAGCTGCTAGCTTTCAACAGTTTACTATAGCACTACCAGGTACAGTGAATGATTTGCGTGAAGTTCTGGTCCAAGAGTTGACTTGGGATACCGAAGGGTACCTTTTAAGGAAGGACAAAACGTTGTCACGCAGATTGAGATTAATGATGGAACCTGGTCAACTTCTCTGTGATGATATAATGATGGCGTTTGCACATTTGTTTAGGTGTGTTGTTTTCGTGCACGTGGGAAGTAATTTCCCTGTTATTCACGTGTCTCCCATTTCAGATACTTCTTTGGAGTCTCCCAGGATCCATTTGCAGTGCTTAGCAGGGATACATTTTAACCCATTGATGGAGACTATCAACTATAAAGTTCCAGGTATTCCCATCACTCCGTCAATATCTCGTCTGAATCAACTGCCTGAACCTGAAGAAGAAGCAGTGGACGTTGACTTGATGACTGGTGGAAATTTCTTAGGATATGAAGTACTGGAAAAGGGGTCTTACACTTCTTGGTACTCAAAGCATCCACGTACTCATGAGGCCACTATCCTTGTCCAGCTCAGTCAGGAAAGTGTTTGTGTATTGTTAGACACCGGAGCCCAGGTGAGCTGTGTACAAAGTAGTGTTGTGGCTAACCCAGGTGCTGTCTTGAGAAATGCCGCAGGGTTTGATATAATTGGAATTGGGGCAGGAAGAAATCCAGTTATAGGTAAGACCACTCTGGTAATTAACTAAGGATCGTGTGATGTGGAACATGAATTTGCTGTTGTAGAAGACTCTTGTTTGAGCTTTTGTTTTGTTTTCGATGCAGATTTGATGGAAACCTACAAATTGAATTTGGACTTTTATGCTTTGACAGTTACTGCTGGCAGAGCTGTGCTTAATGTCATCACTACCTACACCGGGTCTAGATAATAATTGTCATTCTTTTTCTTCCTCTAATATTGATGTCTTATGCTTGACTCAGACTAATTTGTTTATTGATGAAGGTGAATTACGTGAATTGCAAAAGAATAGTCAGTTGTCGCAGGTCAGACGTAAGGTGGAGAACGGACATGATGACCGATGGCCGGTTATGATAAAGAATTACAGGTATTACAGGAACAAGTTAAGAGTAGTGGACGGTATTCTTTATTACGTACCAAATGAAATCCTAATTCCTGTAGTTACTTTCAGTTTTATGGTTGAAATTGCCTTGCTGTTCCACTACAAGAGAGTACATCTCGGTCAGCAGAAGCTGATAGCCGCTCTCTCTGAACACTTATGGCATCCAGGGATGGTTAGTGTTGCAGCCGATGTTACTCGCACGTGTGACCAATGTCAGCGTGTCAAGGTGGCCGGAAGTCCTCAGCCTCCTATGTTAAAGGTCCAAACCCAGGTCCCTTTTGAGCTGTTGACGATGGACTTGATTAGTCTTCCACGAACCAGAAAAGGCAACAATTGTTGTTTGGTAACTGTCGACCACAACTCTAAATGGTTGAACGTGGTGCCTCTTTCAAATAAGACTGCCGCAATGGTAACATCTGCATTAGAGGTAAGAGTCTTACCTACTCTTGCTAGACTTCCAGATAAGATTCTTACCGATAATGGTCCTGAATTTCGCTCCAAGTTATTTAACGATTTGTTATATTAGTTTTCTGTTGTTCATGTTCGCACTACTGCATATCGACCCCAAGGAAATGGTTTGTGCGAACGAACAAACCGCACAATTAAAGAATTGTTGCGTAGTGTTGGTGCTGAGGGGCACAATTGGGATGAATTTATCTCTCGCATTGTTATCATGTATAACTCCTCGGTTCATTCAGAATTGAATATTACCCCTTCCCAGTACCTTTTGGGAAGAGAACATTCGTCTTCACCTGGGATCCCTGTTCATTCTGATGAACAACAGTATTGGAAGCAAGGTAATCCTTCTTTTAAACCTTTCAGAGTAGCACAACTGGTCTTACGCAGAGTGGTTGTTGTTGGAAGAAATGTTTCAGACAAGTTGGGAGATAGGTACGATGGGCCTTACCAGGTAGTAACTGCCAATCAAAACAAGGTAACTTATGTGGTAAGCCATTGTATTAATAAAACTGAACATAAGGTCCACCATACATAACTACGAAGGTATTTTAATCCTCCTCGTTACTTACTGAAACACCCTTCATATTTCAGATTTGTCAGCGACACTGCAAATGACTTCGAAATGAACAATGATTCCTCTGTGGAATGCAGCGAAGAAGATGAACAACTGTGTTCCCTTGCACCTAAAATCTCTTCCCCGGCTCTTCTTGGTCTCTACAATTCAAGTTGGTCTTCTGACGGAACTTGTTCGAGTGATGATGGTCTCGGAGATGAGTTATATTTGGGTAACCGTAATCCTGATGTTCATGAACAAGTTCGTGGGAATCTGACTGATTATTCTAAAGGTATCATAGATGTTGAAAGAGAATATAGTTTCTCAAGTAATTCTATTGCTGATTCTAATCGTCCTTTAAACGAAACTGATTCTAATTCGGATGTATTTAGTTGGTCATTAATAGCGGATAGTCCGACGTTTTGGGACATGCTTGATGTAGGGCAGAAGCCTGTAGAAAACTCTTCTAAAAGTCTAGGTACTGTTTTGACTTTTGTAGATTTGGACACTACAGAAGAATCTACCTTCAGTGACAGTGTCGAGGAGGTATCCTCTCCAGTAGCTAATGCACCTTATAAAGATGTTCTGGTTGTTAGGCAGCCTAAGCCTAGAATAGGATTAAGTTGTAGCTTGGATAAATTAGGTATTTCTTGTAAAGACGTATCCTCTTACGTTCACTGGTTTGACAGAGGTTTGGCTGCTTTGGATTTGACTGGTACATTACCAGTTTTCCGTACATTAGTTCCTTTGTCAACCCTTAGACGCATAGAAGACTTGTATCGACCTGCACCTCTAATTGTAGACGGGGGTGTTGCCTCCAAAGCTAATAACTCTGAGCTCCCCATAGATGCTGCTAGCGGAAGACGTCTTACTCGATCTAGAGGACCTGCTGAAGAGCATCCATGGGTTCAGCCGCGTACTTTGGAGTACTCCAGGAGGAAGTAAAATTTTATGGCGGACGAATGGGTCAAGTGAGGAGGAGTGTAATAATCGGTATCTTAAATTTTAATAAAAAATAGGTGTATTTTTATTTCTTATTTTTTGATGTGACCATTCGTCAACTAAATTTTCCTCAAAACTACATTCCTAACCAGGTGATGTAACTTATAGGCATTGCCGCTCATTTAACATAGACTGTATTTTTCAGTTAGGAAAACTAAAATTAATAGTGAGTCAGTACCACTGAGTATATATAGGTATGGAGGCATCATGTCTTGCAAGGAAAAGTGATGCCAAAAAGTGGCGCCATGGGCGTATCTTCCCCCAATGCACCCCTGCCACTTGGTTCAATGGGGTCGTATGCCCCTCCTCCAATGCTCAGTGCTAATTGAGTAACAGTCGAGGGAGGTTATGCTGTTCTGTACTGTTTGTAGATATCACAATTTTGATAACAAATTATTTACCAATTGTGAAATCTCACGCAATTGGTGAGATTTATGAAAACATTATTTTTTATAGTTGGGTTCTCATTCAATTTTATTATATTAAAAGTTAAATTAAAAAGATTAAACTATCATAATTGTTTTAATCACAACTCATTTTTAACACTACTTTCTGGTTTAGAGGATAATGCTAAGGTAGGCTTGCATGCTTCATTTCCTATCTCTTCTCATTTTCCTCTTAAAGTTTTTGCAAGGTACGAATTTAGGTTTCATTAACTTAACATCAACTCTTCATTTTCCTCTTCCATCTGTCAGTTCCATCTTTCGCAACCACATTCTTTTTAATTAAACAACTGATATTCTTCATACCTGAGCTTGGCCAACGAATCGTAGAAGATAAATTTGTTCACGGAGCCACTTTCCTTTCTGACTGACTCTTCGAGTCCCTTGTATCTAACTTCCATTTAATGTTAGCGATATAGTTTTTGGTTCCGAAACAGACTTCAATTCTTTGAGTCATAAGAATTGAGAATAAAAAAGTACCAAGTTGCATTGGTGGTTTTTATCATTTTATATTATTAAACTCAATAGTACTGAATGTAAATGAAAATAATATGATGCATTATAAGGTGGGAGATATTTAATCCCACCATGCAACTTATGTTCATGAATGATATTTTTATGGTGGTTTACGTATTATCCCACCATGCAACATATGTAACAAAAAGGGTAAGTTAAACCCCTTTCATATATCGCTTGTTTGCAGCAACAACGTCATAAGTACAAAAACATGTATTTTAGAGTTATCCATATAGATATTATTAATCATAAAATGCTGATTATTTTGGTAAAAAATCATCATTGAAACTTTAAAATATACCGCTAGAGATGCTAAATGTCCTAACGATATACCATTAAATGTACGTACATTACAAGTACTAATACGCCTCTCCTGAAAAACAGCTTTTTTGAAGTTATGACACTGTTCTCGCAAACAAGCGATATATTGATTGCATCTGTACATAAAATACTTTTATTTTTCATTTACTTCCGTTGTATGGTAATTAATACATATATTTTCTCCATGCTTATCAGATGTCAACAAGAGTTATAAGTATGTTTAAATATTACATTCAATCTAATAGAATGATCAAGTCGTGACGTCACATTAAGTTTCTGGATATACGTGTATAGGGCATTGCCTCTTTTTTCTTGTAATTTAATATCAAATTTTCGTGCAATAAATTAGTAGAAAATTGTCAGTAGCATTGTCTTTCTTTTTGAGAAGTATATGCTTTGACCAATGGATAAATTCTTATAATTTTTATGGTTTAATAATACTTTTTGTTGTGAATTTATTATGATTTGAGCATCCATTCTCTCTGATCATCTCGTTATACTGTAATAAAATTATAGTTTTAGTGAGATGTCAAAGCAAAGTTAATAATCAAATCGTACAGTTTTACGTATATCATAGAAATTATCAGTATTCGTAAGTAACTGTTGAATCTTTAAAAAATAGGGTTTCGAGAAGTGCACGAGGTAGAGCAAGTCTAACACGCACATCATCTCCTTCCCGTGCATTCTGTTAAACTGATGTGAGTGGGAGGGGCGCCATTGGTTTAGACCACAGTATAAAAAATATACAAAGTAATGACAATAGCGTGATAAGTAGTGACAATTTTCCTTTTATAGTGTTGCTGTGATGACGTCACGTAAACTAAACGTCTCGATTGTCTCTACATATTCTATATACTGGGGTTAAGACACGCCCATGGCGCCACTTTTTGGCATCACTTTTGCCTGCACTATGCTACCTCCATCTTTATATACACTCAGTGGTCAGTACTTTTTGTGACTAGTGTTAGTGAAGGGAGTGTGCGTGGTATATAGAAAAATCCGTGTAATTTAATTATTTCTGTTTGTTCCAGTTAAATGTTCATATTTGGTAACGTGTTTTGTTTAGTAATTTGATCATTGTTGCTTATGCGGAAGGTGATTCACAGATCAATATACCGTTATTGTGTGACTGCATAGTTCAAGTAGTACTTTTTATAGCAGCAATGTAAGTGCTCATTATCCCTCCATGAAATTGACTTTTTCAAACGTCTGATGGTTTTTAATATTTGAACTTGAATATTTATGAGGTTACTATTTCGTAGATTAATGTTTGGTGTTTTTTCTTTGCCAGCTCCTTGTTCAAGCCACTGACTTGGAGTGTGGATTTCCCTTCCACCCTTGATCGGATCCACGACTTTGATATTGGACGGTGGTTTCACTCTAGTTCTAATCACTGTTAGGCTGTCAAATCGCTGCTGCGGTGTCAAATCGCTTCTGCGGTGTCAAATCGCTGCTACGGTGTCAAATCGCTGCTGCGGTGTCAAATCGCTGCTGCGGTGTCAAATCGCTGCTGCGGTGTCAAATTGCTGCTGCGGTGTCAAATCGCTGCTGCGGGCTGCTGCGGTGTCAAATTGCTGCTGCGGTGTCAAATCGCTGCTGCGGTGTCAAATCGCTGCATCGGTGTCAAATCGCTGCATCGGTGTCAAATCACTGCTGCAGTGTCAAATCGCTGCTGCGGTGTCAATTCACTGCTGCGCTGTCAAATCACTGTACGGTCAACGTACGGACTAGCAACTGGTTGTTCAACTACTCAAGCCCCCCCCCCCCCCACTTCTAATTTAGACTCCACGTCTAAGGACTTCAACTGCTCCCTTCCCTGTAGGTAAACCCCCACATGTATGGAGTTTCGTAAACATTTGAACTTCAACCACTGTATATTTCCTAATTTTTGTTTATTTCTATTAAGTTTATGATTTCTTCATATTCAGTTATACTTTTGATTATTTTTCTTGTGACTGCTTGACTGACCCTGACGGTTTGACTAATTACTATATTTTGCCTTATGCTTTGTTTGACTGCATTACTTATTTGTTAACTTAACTATTCGTTTATCATTTAGTTAATTTTCTTGTCTTATATTTCATTCATTTAGTTTTTGTATTTAAAACTTACAAAACTTTATCATTTAGTTATATTTTTATTTTTTGTTTCACATTATTTCCAATTAACCCTTCGATAGTTTAGTAGTTTATTTGTGTATAATTTACTTTCTTACTAATATCGTTTATTTATTAATTCTTTTCTAATTAGAATTATTAGTATTATAATTATCATCTTCGATTCATCCAGTGATATAAAACTTTCATATTTTTTTCTTAGACTATCAATAAATTTCAATTCATAACCATAGTTTTCATTTTTCTCTTATGTTGAGATCAAGTGGAGGGAATATGCTTATTCCGCCAGGTATAACTGATAAACCATAAATACCTTCAGTGTTGCCACTACAAAGTATTATTACGCAACGGAAATATTAAGCAGAGGAAATTAAGTATTATTACGCAACGGAAATATTAAGCAGAGGAAATTAAGTATTATTACGCAACGGAAATATTAAGCAGAGGAAATTAAGTATTATTACGCAACGGAAATATTAAGCAGAGGAAATTAAGTATTATTACGCAAAGGAAATATTAAGCAGAGGAAATTAAGTATTATTACGCAAAGGAAATATTAAGCAGAGGAAATTAAATATTATTACGCAAATGAAATCGAATATTAATATGCAATGAAATATTTCGCAAAAGAAATTATAATATCCTCGTATGATGAATCTCAGTAGCTACAGCTTAGTACGAAAACACATGAATTTGTCTGTTGAAGCTATTGCAAGTTCAAATTTATGATCGTAAATGCTTCTTAATGGTGAGAAGCATTATTAATTCCAATAAAGATTCTAACGTATATAATTTTTGTTACTTTACCGTTACTACATAATAATCAATTTATAGCATTTAATACATGTTGGCCCATAAAGTGAATGTCTTTGATCAGTGTTGAAGTTTATTAATTACTTTTCAACTGTTTGATCTTGTATACAGTGGCCACATGTTATTAAATTATTTTTTCAAGCAGAAAAATATTGATTTCCTGGTAGAGTTCTCATGCAGTAGAAATAAATGTTTATAAAGACACTGGAATAAATAGATCCAATGATATCAATATTAAGCAGCATTGGATATAAGATAGATGGTATTGGTTAGTAATTATTTTGATTGCAGTGCATTCTATATTTCTGAATTAGTGTTTGGTTTGATCATTTGAGGTTCTTAGAATAACTTTGGATAGCCAAAATACGAACAATTCTTCTGTTTTAGACATTTTTTATTAAAGGTAATTTTGCGATATTTCGCCATTACACAATTGGTATCCTCAGTCTTCTTTAGGTCTGCATGAATGAAAATAATTTTATTAAAATATAAAAAATAATAACACAAGATAATGTTTTTAAAATTAAAATAAATAGCAGATTTAAAGCACAAACACAACACATCTAACATACCTATACATAATGGACCAAGTGAAAACTAAACTATATTGGTGATTAGGGTGGCTTATGTAGTTTGTTGTGGGCGGAGCTAGAAAGTTAGAAACAAAGGTACTAGTAGGTAACACAAGAAGCAGGTTGGCTTCTATTTCACAATTTGTGAAACTGATCACTGGTGTGCAACAAGTTAAAGTATCTGATATTTTAATATTTTCTTACCATGTCCCATATTATCGAAAAAAACATTAAATTTATTATTTCATTAATGAAGTCATTTATAGTAAATAAATTAAATTCATAATGTCTTTCAATTGGTAAGTAAAAATCATTCACGAGGTAGCTATTCTCCATCCATGAGCAATTACCCTTGTTCATGAAGGCACTTTTCTTTCTGACCGCTTCTTCCGGTCCCATTAATTAATTAATTAATTAATCCTTTACTAAAATTGAAGTATGATGAAGAAATAAACTATTTTCATATTAAAAAAATAAACCTTGCTTTCAAAATTCATATTTTTAAATATTTTGATATAATCGAAAATCCTCAATAAATCATTTTAAAAATTTCAATAATAAATCATTCGCTTATCACAATTTATTGGACGCTTTCATGTTATTTTCTTGGACATAGACTGCTTGAAATTTTCATTGTTCAGTATTGTAAGTTTATGAATTATTATGATTTTATATCAATATATTTGAATGTTATGATTTAAAGTGAAATAATTTTCATTTTGGTGAACATAAATAATTGTGAATTATTTTCAGTATATTTTGTCTAATATTGAGTAATTCATTTAAGAGATTATTTGTTGTGGTAACAGATTATTTGTAGTGGCAAGAAATTATATTTGTGTCAAGAAATTATATTTGTGTCAAGAAATTATTTGTTACATTATGAGAACTGATTCATTACGATAATTATTAAAACAAATCTGATGCATTTTCGATGTCTATTACTGAAATGTGTGTTTTTTGTTAATGGTCATACTTTAATTTTTTCTCATATCTCAATAGAATTCTATAATTCATTGTGAATATATGCCCCACACTACTCCCGCAAGACACAAACTCACATACGTACACAAAGTTACCAGATGTCACTACGCACCGAGTAATCAATTAGAAGAGGAAATCAGTGAATGCTCTTGTATTTCAGTATTATTCATTAATCACAATTAAGAAAAGTAATTATATTAAACATATTATTATTTGCAATTAGTTGTCCTCGAAAAACAGGACTTGGCAAACAGCTCTCGACCACACTAACTCTAGATGTGGCACCCTCAATTTCAACCCCACAGCCAGTGTTCCGTACAAGGTTCTTACAGAATGCATTCATTGTAATAACTTACATCTCCATTAATAGATTGCGTCCCCTGGGTGAGAAACGGAATTGCTTTAACATCTCCACAACACGATTGTGTTTCAAGGGAGAATAAATGGATTTATTAATTGAATGAAATAAGAGTGTTTTTAGTAAATGTGTTTTTTTGAAAAGTGGTGAAAAGTATTGGCTAGAAAAATATGGCATAAAGGTGGAGAATGTGAAAGAAAAATTCACATTATATAGGAAAATTTGAATATTAGAAGGCAGTGTTAAATAATAAATTTGCAACAAATATAATTTCATATATTATTAAGGACAATAGTTAGACATCACATGATGTATTCATGGATAAATAAAATTTCAAAAAATATTTCAATTGAAGTATATTTAAGTGGGCCGCTTAGGAAGAAGGAATTTTGATGTATCTTTTTTCCTTACGGTCTGATTTAATTGTAACTTAGCAGTTATATGCAGGCAGTAAATAAAAAAAATTGTCTCGATACATTTTTTGAAGTTTTGATTTAATTTTTTCTGCTATATTTTTTGTGGGGTAATAATCAACAATTTAGAAATCTGAAATTATGGTGAGTTTCGATCCACTGTATTGGTTTACAGCTTGAAAATATGGTAGTATAAGCCCAAATAATACTGAGATCCCAAATATTAGAATTCCATCATGAATTTTTAGATTTTTGAGAAAAAAAAATAAAAGGATAAAAAAATCTGAAAACAGTATTAATAATAAAGTCAAGATCAGAAGAAAATCAGTTCTTACTACTCCTTATTTCATTCTCGTCTTCAATTGTAAGATTTTGTTCTTTGAACTTTTTTCCCTTCACAATTAAATTTTGATAATTTTTTATTCATTTTTGTGAATATAACAACGACCTAATTAATTGATGGGTGGTGCAAATATTCTCGCAAATACTTTATAAAAGGAATAGTTATTTAAATACTTTTAAAAACCAAGACAAAAATATGTTTTTTATAAATGGCAATTTTATCTAAGGAGATATTGTTAATGTTTGAACTTACTTCATAGTCCGTTTTCTGACCATTTGCACCACCCATCAATTACGTCGATGTTTTATTCACAAAACTGGAGGAAAATTTATGAAAATTTGACTGGTGATTGAGAAGAGTTCAACGAAAAAATTGATATTTGAGAGGAAACCTTACCTTTAATACAGGGTCTTTCACGGAAACTGTCAAATAATAAATGGCTAATAGACCCACTTAATGACGACCAAATTTAATACAATCTGTCACATTGTAAAGCTAATAAAATGCAATTCATGAGCATCTAAAAATAAATTCATTTCCGTTAAACAAATGTTGAAATTACCTCCATTGCATTCAAGACAAAACTCCACTCGTCGACTTATATTAATTGGCACTCTGACGATTTCAGCTGGAGTTTTGTTACACAATGGTGCACAATTATTTCATTTTTTCTGAATGTTGGTTCCTGAAATTTCACTTCCCTCAAATCCAAGAGTCAAGGGGATTCATATCTGGACTGCATCTTGGCCAAACAGTTCTTGAAGTTAAGTGGGACTGAAATTTGGTTTGTAACATTTCAATTTTGCCATTATGCAGTGGGGAGTTACTCCATCTTGTTGAGACCACCATTGTTTCCTGTCCTGTTATATGTGGGAAGAGGTGTTGATTCAACTTCCTTCCATGTGATTCCCCATTAACATTCACTGCATTGACATTTTTTCATCTTTAAACCAATACACGCCTAAAATGTCTCTCTTTCGATGAAACCAACCCAAGCCACTAGCTTTTCACCTTCTTTTCGTTGCTGTTCTTCGATTTCATATGGGTGCACCAAAGCCCAACATCTTTCATTTTGTCTGTTAAGGGAAGTTCTTCTCATAAACCACATCGTGTTGGATCATATTAGTCTCTGCGAAAAATTACCAGGATGCTTTTGCCACCACTGGCAGAATTGCAATCGCTGTTTTTTGTGCATTTCTAAAGGGTCTGAACCTTGTGAATTCTGTATGGCATCAATTCATCGTAAAATTGCGATATGTATGAATACCGTAAAATTGCGATATGTATGAATACCGTAAAATTGTATTTTATAACCTTTATTACGTGACATAGTATATAAAATTTGGTCTACATTAAATGGGTCTATTAGCCATTTATTATTTGACGTATCCGTGAAAGACCCTGTAGTTGTTGAGATACACGTATTTTAAATTGGGTACACTTTACTGTGGTTCACCCTGTGTAACAGTGCCCATGGTACTTTATGCCTGAATAATGTTTAATTGAAGAAATAATATTTATACAAAAATTCACTAATAAAAGTTTTGTACACAAGAAAAATGTGATTATTTCATTCATAAAATAGATTATATTATATTTGTTACTTAATTATATGAAAAATCTCCTCAGATTTAATTGAGGGATGTAACATCGCATAATCGAAAGGAATTATAACGGATTTATTATCTATTTCCAGTATTTGTATCTTTCTTTAATTTCCAGAGAAGCTAATTAATTCGTTATATGTAAAAAATCTTAGATTTTGATAGAAATAAATAAGATAATTAAATATTAGATACAATTACCGTAGACTTTATATCAAATTGAAAAATATATTTTCAGCTGTATTTGAAGGTTAATTTCAAGTATTTATGATTATGTAAACTTGTAAAGAGACAGTATGTATAATTAAATTGTATGATTCATGTACAGAGTTCCAACAAATTATTTTCCTTGTTTTGCATTTATAATCTGATTGTTTCTTTTTGTATCCAATATTGGTTATTATTCTAATGAAATCTTATGAATATTTAACCAACTGGATGAACAAAATTTAAATACAATTTCAAAATTTCAAAAAACATATAAAATTTCCTAACCATCTCTTCTACAGTGAATTTATTTTCATTGCAATACCTTCTTTATATTTTACATTGACATCCAATTCTCAAAGACACTTTATACAACAATAATTATATTCTCTCTGTCAAAGAGATAAAATTAAATTGTTAATTATGTTCCGTCATGTTTTTGTTGTAGGACAACTGTTGATCGGATTGAAGGACTTAAAACAACAGCTCCTATTCATTTTGCAATAAATTTAGTCCTTTTAGTGACTGTTTGTAATTTCTTTGATATGAAAAGTCTACAGTGTTCTATTTCCGCCTTTGAGAATTTCTCAGCCTCATTTAGTGTCTCGCTAAAATGTTTTGGTGAGATGTGGAGCATTTATTAAACTTTCTTATGAAGCAAAAAAATTGTAGTAGAATGAATTGAAAATAACTTATACGGAACTTTTCAGTAACACCATTTTATAGAAATTTACACAAATTGTATAATAATTTAGAAATTTCAATAGGCGTATTTCAATATAATATTTTCTGATTATTCAATATTCCAATTGTTCTTTTTAGTTCAAATAATACACAAGCAAAAAATAAGATTTTGTTCGTCTTTTTAAGATCATTTTCCCCTTCTCTTCAATTTATAAATCAAGGAATCATTTCATACTGACAACATTTCAAGTCTCTCACAATAACTCTCTTACCAGTCTCAACAATATTTATTCATTCTGAAACCACAGCTGCCTCTCCTGAAGAAAATGATGAAATAAAATATTACCAGCTCTGGTATTTTGGATGATGAAAATGTAAGTATCCATTTTACAAATACTAAATGCAATAAATTTAGCAGAGCATCGTAAGGATGGTTTTCAAATTAATATTAAAATTGTTTAATGAAATCTAAAACAGATCTTATCTCTAATTTTAATTATAATTAAAATGAGAGTTTTTTTCGAGAAGTTTTTTCATTAAATATACACAATAATATGTATTGCATTATATACAGGTTGTCCTAGAATAAGATGTACCTAGATTTGAATTAAAATAACTCCTGAAGTATTATAGATATTTTTTTCTGTGAAAAATGTTTCGTGTGCCAAGCATTAACTTTTTGATAATGAAAATTGCATTCTTTCTCTGCCAACAATATTTTTACACTAATAATTTCAGTTGATGCTACCAAATGTGTAGTTAACAAATAAGCGCGCGAAATTTAACTCCGAATATCTTACACATATGTTCTTAACTGCTATTTCTTATTTATGTTTAATATTAGTTATGTTAAAAGATCAATATGTTTTGCTTGGTACTGCTTATCTTATTTCTTAATAAGGAAATATTACCTAGCATCAAGTGGTGAGTCAGTGGCCAAAATTATATCGCACCTTGTGAGACGCTCAAATCCTTATTTTGTATTCACGTGACTGGCAATCTGGCGTCAGTTCAATGGAGAAATGGTATAACTGAAACAAAATAAGGTTTAACACCGTCTTCATTAGCGTCCTGCAATCGCTGCAACACTTCATCTCTCTATAGTAGTTTATCATAACACTATGCCTAACATAAACTAAAAGGTATTCTTATTAAATGCAAAAAAAAAATCAACTGCTTGAGCTGTATTTTCCCTGTCGAAGACAAATTATTAGTGAGTGGTTCTTCTATGGAAGAGTTAAAAGCCTCAAAATTAAAAATTAAGCACCTTTAAAAAGTCATCCTTATTTTAATAATGCTTTGAACATATTTTGTCAAGGAAAAAATATCTTTGTTGATTAGAATATGTTGAATCGGCTCTATTACTGCTACAACAATCTAGATGAAGTTTAAAAATCTAGAAATGATAAATGGAAATACAATCCCTTCATGATTATCAGAGGTTATCTAAAATCAAAGTTGAAGTCTTTTCAGGTTTCAAGCTGTTGAACGGAAAAAGTTCTATTCATCATCAGTAAAAGGGTGGATTAGTATTATTAATCAATCTATTGAATATTGAAATACGAAAACAAAATATTTAACAAAATTGTTAATACCTATTGCAATTGCACACAACATTCATTCTCAAGAAAAATTCTACTTCCTATATATCTGTAAATTTGTATTAAAATCAACTATGTTATGTTGTTCTCGAGTGCATTCTTGTGTCACCTTGTTTCTGTTTGTGTCCTCTATTCCCTACGTGTGCCCTCTAATTCCTATGTTTATCCTCTAATTCCTATTTGTTTCCTCTAATTCCTATGTGTCTTCTCTATTCTTATGCGCTACTCGATCATATGTTTGTCCTCTTGATCCTATGTGTGATTGTGTGTCCTTGTGATCCTATGTGTATCCTCTCTATCAAATGTGTGTCCTCTTGATTCGATGTTACATCCTATGTGTGTTTTCCGAGGCTGGCGCTATATAATTTAACATTGATGGTGGCTCTGGGTCTGACAGACCTTAAGCTGTTTTATCCACATTTTGAGCTTTCAGCAGGTCTGATTTGGTTAAGTGAATGAATAAATAAAACACCTCACCCTAATGAGTTTGACTCTCATGTTTGACTGTGCGTCACCAATACACTAGTCTTACTTATCTCATTCAGGCCCACTGTTTTGAGGGAAATAAATACCCGATGTGCTCAAAGATATGTGACAATACCTAAGCATTCAAGTATGTGGTTCAAAATTTGTGCAGCCAAACAGACTTAATTTCTATAGGTGGTATAATTACTATACCACTGAGCATCGAATGTAACCCTCAGGGTACAATGAAATTTGTACCAACAGACTTGAAAGCGTTTTTTAACCCTAATGTGTTGAACGTGCTTCTAGGCACATTCTTTTAATTACTTTATATCTTTCGTGTCATTCCTTCAAATTAATCGGCCTTTTTTGACTTTGTTACTACATAAATACCAAGTATATTTTTGTATTCAAAAGTTCAAAAATATCTACTATGTAGTATATATTGGCGTAAATCACGTAAATTAGGAAATAAATTGTACTGTGGTGACGTGTGGCAACGTAGAAATACAGTTAGATTAGTCATCTGTCCATGTTTGCATGAAGTGCACGCACATGCGCGAGCTGTGATTGGGTCTCTCCTCACCCAATCACAGCTTTGCTCTCTCAGTTGCCAAGGTCATATATAATTATGTATTTATTTCTCTCATTTCTCTATTATTATTTAAAATGAAAATATTCAAGTAGTTAATAATTTATCTTCAAAATGAAACTATGAACGATTCTGAAAGATTATAAATTAATAACTGGATGACTTTTTATTAAAATCTTCAACAACATTGTAAATAATTCTTAATGAACACACTATTATATAAGTTGGTAAATGTAAATCAAATATCTGTCGAGCAATTGTTGGCAGTAAATAAAAAAGTGAAAAGTGAAAACAATATCCTCTATGAATCTATTGTGTAATTTAAATATTTTCAATGAGAAGTCAAAGTAAATAACTTGAAATGAATATACAATGAAGATAAAATTGTTAACAATGTTTGTTATTCGTTTACTGAAAAGACAACCTAAGTTCAAATAATCCATTGAATAACGTATATTCGAATGTATTTGATAGATATCTATCTTGCATAGAATAGATGAATAAGAAATAATTTCAGTCCATAAATATATGTATGTATGAGATAGCCCTAATCTTAACTTCATTTGTTATCTGGAATTTCTTTATTATCACAAAATAATTGAAATAGTATTACGAAATGAAGTAATATAAATTAATTCAGTTGATGAGAAATTGAATGGAATCTTAAAAATCGCATGTAATTCCGGAAACTCTTTTAATTTATTCAAAATAATATTTTTATTCGGAAAATGAAGGCACCCATCATTCAAGAAATTATTCTTGAATAATAATTATTAATATATTTTTCGCTTGTCAATTTTTTTACCAGGAAACCGAGGCTTTTTATAACGGTGGAATCTTTCATGGTGGAATTTTCGGCAAGTTGAGTTATACGCCGATGGAATCTTCCGCGGTGGAATCTTCCCAGTGGAACTTTCCACGTGGGAATTTATCGGCAACGATAGAAAACATATGTATTTTCTTGTAAACAGTTATAAACAAATACGTTTTTTAATAAACAGTACAGAAAGTATTCAAGTTACGCAGTCAATTGATAGCTTAGTAGTGTTAGACTAGAATATTTAAAAGAGGATTTCTAGTTATATATTTCATTTTCTATTACGAACATTCATGACTATATCATATTGTTTTTTTGTTTAGTAGTGTTTGTCCTTATCAGACCAAAATAACGAATGGAATTTCATTTGAAACATTTTCATTAAGGTCTAAAATCTTTAGGTACACTCAATTAAAGTCATTAGTTTGGAGTTACCGAAGAGTTAATAATAGCACAAAAACTTTATTGATTAATATGCTGAAAAATTTACATGTAATATTAATTTTTTTATTATATCTTGTCCTTTCTTCAATATTTATCAAAATGCAATATAATAATCTACTATGCATAAATTATAAATTATTTATAATTTCTACACACTAATGTGATTTCTTAATATTGAATATTGATTAATAATATTGAATATTGATTAATGATATTGAATAAATTGACATAGATATTCTTCGAACATGGTCACCAATCGTGATATAAATTTACTATAAATTCTAGATAGCAAATGGTTGCTGCATTTAATTGGATATTAATACATTTCAACTTAATAAGAGACATTAACAACATTTAGTAGATAAGTAACTGTAAATCCATTCCTCATCAATTCCTCGTCATTATGAACATGAACATAATTGATATAATTGTCTCGATACTGAGAATACATGTGAATGTAAAAAAATTGAATTCAGGTTAAATGATTCAAAATGACGTTATTTATTTAAATTTAAAATCTAATGAATGTTTATTTAGTTCGAAGTGTTCTTTACTTTAACTTTAAATGCACATGCATAATTTAGAGAAATAGTAAATTCCAATCAACAACCATCATCTGTGTGAACGATTGTAATATGAACTGTAATAAAATATTAATAAAAATAACTTATTAAAAATAAAACGTATAAAACATTTCAATCTATTTTCCTTTCTTTTTTATTTTTCAACTGCAATTATTGAGTTTTATTCTTTAAGGCTTGTTAAGTGATTCTGAATGGATTTTTATAGCTATTTAGATATGATTAAATTAAAAAAATGATAGTTTAATAGTCATTTATTTTACTAGTTGCTTGAAGTATATATCATTTGGAAATATAGAATGAAATAATCAAATAATTTTGAAAAATTGGGAAACAGCTGGAGCACATAATTACAGTAAATCATACACAGAAATTGAAAATATGATGTAAATATGAATTTGAAGGGATAAATGTCCAAAGTATCGTAAAAGGTTGGAAGCTCCTCTTTTTCAGGCAGAATAATAATTTTCTCGAATGAGATGTTAGTGTGAATGAAAACAGGCAACACGAAGAGAAATGAAAGGGTCAGTACTTGGGGGCTAATATCGTAACACAGAAGACTGCCAGGCGGAAAACTGCCTATGAAAAACTGCCCGGCGGAAAACTGTCAATCACTTTCTGGCAATTTAATGACTCTAATTAATCACTAATACCATTTTATTTACAATAAAACGGAGTTCACCGTTCGTTAAAGAATTAAGGAAACATTCTTTTATACTTACTATACAAAACTAAAATAATAGTTAAATATAGACATATTTAATAGAAAAATATTAAATAAATACATTATTATTAAATATTACAGAAATAAATCAAATACAAAATAAAAATTGAAAACTAAAACCTTACTTTAAAATACTAAGAGAAAAAATATAGATTTATTTGTATTAGGAACCAGTTCAATTTCTTTGATTATACAATGCATATTTACATTATCAGTTCATAACGGATTTAGAGTCTAATTGCCCCCATGCAGGGGCTCTTTCCTGAAGCTGTCTGTGGTGAATGGAAGAGAAGGGAGGTTCTTTTCTTTGACGTCGGCAATATGGCCTGGTTCCGAAGCAGACGTTAAACCCCTACTAAAATAAATAGTGTCTAGTTATTTCGTTTTTTGTTTATAATTTAAAAATTGATCAAGCTTTCATGCTTAATATTCATTATAAACAATTTCGATTGATGTCTGTATAATATTTAGATTTTGCAACCCAACATCTATGATTATTAAACTGCTATTACCTACCTAATTCTCTGACAATTTCACTCAATCGAATTGGAATGGATATTAATAAACTAATAATACGTTATACATATAATTGAAAATTGTATAAATGTAGGTGTTAAGGACATGAAGAATAAAATTGCAAATTAAATAAATATATAACATACATATGAGTTGATTAGACATTCAATTAATGCATTGGATGAATTAAAATTATATAATTCTGATAATAGCTAATCTACCGGGCTTAACAGTTACAGTAGAATGAATTGTTCCCTTACCCCTATTTGTATACGTTTACAACTAAAAAATATAACAGAGAAGTGAAAAATTACATTAATTGCCAGTATGTTACAGGCAGTTTTAGCATCATAGATGTTAAAACATCATGACGTCTACTAAATTAACTCATATTGTTCGCCTTTAACATAAATATATACTGTTTATAACTACTATGCAAATTGTTCAATGATTATTTTCCCTGTAAATGATATAAAATATTGGTTATAGAACTAAAACATCAATAGTTATTCAAGTAAAAATTATCAAATCATGCTAATGAACAAAAAAAGGAAAAGTAATTAAAAACATTTGAACTTTTTTCTATAATTCCAATTCAGTATTTCATCGATGAGTTATCGGTGACCGATATAAAGAACTTAATATCTTATAAAAAAAATATTAGAACTACATTTTGAATTTTAAATTTGTGAACCGAATTGCATGATATCATTGATAGAAATTTGATAGAAACTCGGTCGACAAATACTCGACCGAGAACCTTGCTATATAACAATGATTAAGTGATAGGTACTATATGTATGTATAATTGTGAAAAAAAATATATTTTTGTTATTTATAGATTTAAATAATGTTTCTATTTATTTTTTATACAGTAATTCAACTTAGTCAATTTACTTGTTATCTATTTTTTTAAGTAATAAATTGTACGTATCATGATAAATTGTTAAAGATCACTAAGCTTTAAAGATAACATTTATTTAGTATCTTCGCAAATATAGTAATAGTAATAAATCATTAATATAAACATAGTGTGGGAACTGTACTCAAATAATTATTTTCTTCATATCACGATAATTCGATTAATGGTAGTATTAACTACAAGATTCTAACAAAATCACAATTTTAATTAGAGTAATCAAGCTTGAGGTATAAATCCATTAAGTAAATATATTGCACTAATACTATTTAGTTAAAATACATATTCAAGATAATGAATCATTTTTTCAATAGATTAAAAATTTCGAAACTGTATCATAATTTCAAAATGAAGTGCTATTTCTACAAGAGAGTATTTGTATGTGAAGTGAATTACTTATGCAATTTCTGAAGAATGGAATATCAGTTTTATTTATCTTGATCAAGAAATGATATTCACCACGCAATTATTCCTATTTTATCACTATGAATACATTGGAAATATGTTAGATATGCTAATGTGGATAGGAATGGTTTTCAGCCTACCCTGATTAAAGTCTTAGACTTGGTAATGAGTCCACTGTACCTAATTAGCTTCCAACTATTATTGACTCTAACTTCAAAAGATGAAATAGTTTAGAGTGTTTATAGCACCGACATTACATGTCTGTGACCTTATTATATTATGCATGTTACTCAGTATACCTTGCAGAGCTATATTAGAAATACAGAATCAACATCAAATAATGATTAAAGTTTTCAAAAAGAGACTCATAGTGAATTCTGGAAAGTATAATGATATTAAAAGTGATACATTTTTCAGAATAAAAAAAATGATATTGGTTCTCATTTAACACCAATGAACGTCCCTTATCGACTTCTGATAAAAATCTGTAAATCCTGAACCTACCAAAATATTACCAACAAATCTATTTGAGATACCTGTCATATAAGCGACATTTTGCTTCCCTTCATTTATATATCCGATAGACATAATCTCATGACAAGATGAAACTCTGTTCTGAAGAAAAATCTCTCAAAAAATATGAGAATACTTCCGTAAAATGGTTGAAAAATCTAAGTGAATTCGAACTAATTAAAGAAAATAACTCGCAACTGGAGATTGAATTGAACTTCAATAAAATAAATAATTATAATCAATCAATGAAAAGTTACTCAAGATAATTCTGTTGCCAAATATATTATTATTCTGTCTGTAACTCAATTAGTTAAATTTTTGTGATATACATTATACAACTTGTGATTTACAATTTGTTATTTATACAACTTGTGATACACAAATTATGATATACAACTTGTGATATACAACAATTGTGATACACAAATTGTGATACGCAACTGATAATGTACAACTTGTGATATACAACTGGTGATATACACTTGTGACTAACAACTTGTGATATACAACTTGTGATTTACAACTTGTGATATACAACTTGTGATTTACAATTTGTGATATACAACTTGTGATATACAACTTGTGATATACAATTTGTGATATACAACTTGTGATTTACAACTTGTGATTTACAACTTGTGAATATAATGTGAATCAACTTACGATCATGGTAGAGTAAATGAGCAAAGTCTATTAGCTTACAGTTAGTTATTATGTTTCTATTCAATTAGTTTAAATGTATTTGAATTATTCAATGGTAAGTTATATATCTGCAGTATAACAGAATAAAAATACCTGAACGTTTCATATCAATTAATCAAATAGAACTGCTAATAAATATTCCTATACTTACATTAATTACTATTCCATCTGAAAAGCTATTTACTTCCCAATCAGATTGATGGATAACAAATAGTTAATTGATTTAACTGTTGTTTTTACCAGTAATTCTTCTAACAATGCATTATTACTCGGTTTGATTATTATCATATCAATCAACTGTTAACTTATCAACAGACGATAAAGAACAGTAATATTTTAAAGGAAAATAGAGATATTGAAAAGAACTCAAGAAATTGAAAACTAAAGATATTTTTTCATGTTTCAAAATGAAAGAATATTGTCTATTTAATTCAAGTACATTCTATTTAATCATAAAATGAACTACTCATATATCGCCGTTAAATAAAAAAATATTATATGTTCGCTACATGCAAATTCCCTTAATACTATTAAAATATTTCTTTTATTTCTATTTTCTCTGTGATTTTTTACATTACAATGAGTGAAACTATATGTTGTTACTAATTTGAAATATAGTTGGAAATAAAACTTTATCTGTAATGTTATTTCATTGTTCACTAATTTCACATTTCCAAAAAGAAACTACAGTATGTGTAACCCAGATAAAATTTAAGAGAGTGTCTTAAAACGTAGACGAAACACCGATAAATTGCCGATAAATTCTCATCGGCAATTGACTGTAGAGGATTATCGAATGATCTTCAACGAATCATGGTTGATTCTAATTCCTCGAATTAAAGAGGAGATTTCTTCGATGAGTCTTCGGCGAGTTATGGAAGACTCAACTTCCCTGAATTACAGCAGGCAGCACATAGATGTATCTTCGGCGAGTTATGGAAGACTCATCTTCCCTGAATGACAGCAGGCAGATCGTAGATGTATCTTCGGCGAGTTATGGAAGACTCATCTTCCCCGAATTACAGCAGGAAGCTCATAGATGTATCTTCGGTGAGTTATGGAAGACTCATCTTCCCTGAATTACAGCAGGCAGCTCATAGATGTACCTTCGGCGAGTTATGGAAGACTCATCCTCCTTGAATTATAGCAAGCAACTCGTAGATGTATCTTCGGCGAGTTATGGAAGACTCATCTTCCCCGAATTACAGCAGGCATGTCTTCGATGATCATCGATGCGTTATGATAGACACATCGTCCCCTAATTATTATTATCCTAATTTAAGTTATGTGGTCTAATGTTTATGATCAAGTGTTAAACGCCTTATTTCATGAAAATGCAGATTTAGGAAAAAGTTGATGGTGCAATTTTTTTCTTTTTGGAACATTTATGTAGATTGTTATCAGCAACCTATATTTAAAAATTCACAACCCTATCTACAAAATGTTAGTTTTTTTATCCAATTTTCAAACGGTCTTATATTATTGATCAGCAGTGTATATATACATATAATACTATACATATTTTCCATCATTTAGAATAAAAAAGAAGAGATACAGAAAAAAATAAGTAATATTCATTCGTAAGAATTTTAAAAACACGCAGGTTATCATATTGAATAAATCTCAACCAAATCCTACTTCTACCATGTCCAAGATGGCTCAGTGGATATGTCGCTGACTTCAATTCTCCATGAGACTACAGTCGCAGGAACGAGTCCCGGCCTCATCACTTCATTTCTTTCTCCATTTTTCCATTTAATATGTATACAAAAAAGTGTAACATTAAACTAATTGATATAAAACCAAACGTACGTGTGTACCCTACATGATATAAAGTAAAGAGTGAAACAAAATCATAAATACCTTTCAAATGATAATTTTTATTTTATTTAACACTATAAATTGAATAAATCTGCTTAAAATCATGCTTGAATCGCCAATAATATTCAGGTGATTATGTGAATTGTTTTCGTATGAAACTTCCATGAAACGGCTCAAAATCGAACTTGTATCATGGTTGATTTAAAGACGGTTACAGTCGGTTATGCATGTGCTTCTTCGATGAATCGAAGATCATCCTGCCTTATTTTATACGAAAGATCTTGGATAAAACGGACACTTCTTCGAATATTTATCGATGATTCATCGTCATTACGCCGATTCATGTTTAGGTACTCTTCCAAAAATCGGCTATAAATCGGCCTTAAAAATCAACTGGGAATACTTGCACACTGTACAGGACAAACAATTTGTAAGATTTGAATTTAATAGGAATGTTGAGAACTGTGACTCTTTTCTCTGATATATATATATATAGTACATCATCACAGTGACTCTATTCTCTGATAGTACATCATCACAGTGACTCTTTTCTCTGATAGTACATCATCACAGTGACTCTATTCTCTGATAGTACATCATCACAGTGACTCTTTTCTCTGATAGTACATCATCACAGTGACTCTATTCTCTGATAGTACATCATCACAGTGACTCTTTTCTCTGATAGTACATCATCACAGTGACTCTTTTCTCTGATGGTACATCACCACAGTGACTCTTTTCTCTGATAGTACATCATCACAGTGACTCTTTTCACTGATAGTACATCATCACAGTGACTCTTTTCTCTGATGGTACATCATAACAGTGACTCTATTCTCTGATAGTACATCACCACAGTGACTCTCTTCTCTGATAGTACATCACCACAGTGACTCTTTTCTCTGATAGTACATCATCACAGTGACTCTTTTCTCTTATAGTACATCATCACAGTGACTCTTTTCTCTGATGGTACATCATCACAGAGACTCTTTTCTATGATGGTACATCATCACAGTGACTCTTATCTCTGATAGTACATCATCACAGTGACTCTTTTCTCTGATGGTACATCATCACAGTGACTCTTTTCTCTGATAGTACATCACCACAGTGACTCTTTTCTCTGATAGCACATCATCACAGTGACTCTTTTCTCTAATAGTACATCATCACAGTGACTCTTTTCTCTGATAGTACATCATCACAGTGACTCTTTTCTCTTATAGTAATACATCACAGTGACTCTTTTCTCTGATAGTACATCATCACAGTGACTCTTTTCTCTGATAGTACATCATCACAGTGACTCTTTTCTCTGATAGTACATCATCACAGTGACTCTTTTCTCTGATAGTACATCACCACAGTGACTCTTTTCTCTGATGGTACATAATCACAGTGACTCTTTTCTTCGATGGTACATCATCACAGTGACTCTTTTCTCTGATAGTACATCATCACAGTGACTCGTTTCTCTGATAGTACATCATCACAGTGACTCTTTTCTCTGATAGTACATCATCACAGTGACTCTTTTCTCTGATGGTACATCACCACAGTGACTCTTTTCTCTGATAGTACATCATCACAGTGACTCTTTTCACTGATAGTACATCATCACAGTGACTCTTTTCTCTGATGGTACATCATAACAGTGACTCTATTCTCTGATAGTACATCACCACAGTGACTCTCTTCTCTGATAGTACATCACCACAGTGACTCTTTTCTCTGATATCATCACAGTGACTCTTTTCTCTTATAGTACATCATCACAGTGACTCTTTTCTCTGATGGTACATCATCACAGAGACTCTTTTCTATGATGGTACATCATCACAGTGACTCTTATCTCTGATAGTACATCATCACAGTGACTCTTTTCTCTGATGGTACATCATCACAGTGACTCTTTTCTCTGATAGTACATCACCACAGTGACTCTTTTCTCTGATAGCACATCATCACAGTGACTCTTTTCTCTAATAGTACATCATCACAGTGACTCTTTTCTCTGATAGTACATCATCACAGTGACTCTTTTCTCTTATAGTAATACATCACAGTGACTCTTTTCTCTGATAGTACATCATCACAGTGACTCTTTTCTCTGATAGTACATCATCACAGTGACTCTTTTCTCTGATAGTACATCATCACAGTGACTCTTTTCTCTGATAGTACATCACCACAGTGACTCTTTTCTCTGATGGTACATAATCACAGTGACTCTTTTCTTCGATGGTACATCATCACAGTGACTCTTTTCTCTGATAGTACATCATCACAGTGACTCGTTTCTCTGATAGTACATCATCACAGTGACTCTTTTCTCTGATAGTACATCACTACAGTGACTCTTTTCTCTGATAGTACATCATCACAGTGACTCTTTTCTCTTATAGTACAACATCACAGTGACTCTTTTCTCTGATAGTACATCATCACAGTGACTCTTTTCTCTGATGGTACATCATGACAGTGACTCTATTCTCTGATAGTACATCACCACAGTGACTCTCTTCTCTGATAGTACATCACCACAGTGACTCTTTTCTCTGATAGTACATCATCACAGTGACTCTTTTCTCTGATAGTACATCATCACAGTGACTCTTTTCTCTTATAGTACAACATCACAGTGACTCTTTTCTCTGATAGTACATCATCTCAGTGACTCTTTTCTCTGATTGTACATCATCACAGTGACTCTTTTCTCTGATAGTACATCACCACAGTGACTCTTTTCTCTGATATCATCACAGTGACTCTTTTCTCTTATAGTACATCATCACAGTGACTCTTTTCTCTGATGGTACATCATCACAGAGACTCTTTTCTATGATGGTACATCATCACAGTGACTCTTATCTCTGATAGTACATCATCACAGTGACTCTTTTCTCTGATAGTACATCATCACAGTGACTCTTTTCTCTGATAGTACATCATCACAGTGACTCTTTTCTCTGATAGTACATCATCACAGTGACTCTTTTCTCTGATAGTACATCATCACAGTGACTCTTTTCTCTGATGGTACATCACCACAGTGACTCTTTTCTCTGATAGTACATCATCACAGTGACTCTTTTCACTGATAGTACATCATCACAGTGACTCTTTTCTCTGATGGTACATCATAACAGTGACTCTATTCTCTGATAGTACATCACCACAGTGACTCTCTTCTCTGATAGTACATCACCACAGTGACTCTTTTCTCTGATATCATCACAGTGACTCTTTTCTCTTATAGTACATCATCACAGTGACTCTTTTCTCTGATGGTACATCATCACAGAGACTCTTTTCTATGATGGTACATCATCACAGTGACTCTTATCTCTGATAGTACATCATCACAGTGACTCTTTTCTCTGATGGTACATCATCACAGTGACTCTTTTCTCTGATAGTACATCACCACAGTGACTCTTTTCTCTGATAGCACATCATCACAGTGACTCTTTTCTCTAATAGTACATCATCACAGTGACTCTTTTCTCTGATAGTACATCATCACAGTGACTCTTTTCTCTTATAGTAATACATCACAGTGACTCTTTTCTCTGATAGTACATCATCACAGTGACTCTTTTCTCTGATAGTACATCATCACAGTGACTCTTTTCTCTGATAGTACATCATCACAGTGACTCTTTTCTCTGATAGTACATCACCACAGTGACTCTTTTCTCTGATGGTACATAATCACAGTGACTCTTTTCTTCGATGGTACATCATCACAGTGACTCTTTTCTCTGATAGTACATCATCACAGTGACTCGTTTCTCTGATAGTACATCATCACAGTGACTCTTTTCTCTGATAGTACATCACTACAGTGACTCTTTTCTCTGATAGTACATCATCACAGTGACTCTTTTCTCTTATAGTACAACATCACAGTGACTCTTTTCTCTGATAGTACATCATCACAGTGACTCTTTTCTCTGATGGTACATCATGACAGTGACTCTATTCTCTGATAGTACATCACCACAGTGACTCTCTTCTCTGATAGTACATCACCACAGTGACTCTTTTCTCTGATAGTACATCATCACAGTGACTCTTTTCTCTGATAGTACATCATCACAGTGACTCTTTTCTCTTATAGTACAACATCACAGTGACTCTTTTCTCTGATAGTACATCATCTCAGTGACTCTTTTCTCTGATTGTACATCATCACAGTGACTCTTTTCTCTGATAGTACATCATCACAGTGACTCTTTTCTCTGATAGTACATCATCACAGTGACTCTTTTTCTCTGATAGTACATCATCACAGTAATTCTTTTCTCTGATAGTACATCATAACGGTGACGTTTTTCTCTTATAGTGAATTGTAAAATAACGAGCTCAGAAACCTCAAAAATAACGCAGAATACTTGTAGTTAATTACAAACTATATAATATATTGAATATATATCAACACTAACTCTCTGATGTGATATAAGATCTTAATAATATTCTCAATTAATAAGACATTAATCGATATAACAGTTTGATTGCACCGATACTAAATTATTCCCTATTCAAAGAGTATAAAATCTATAGAAGAATTATCATCAATTAAAAATATTACCACCTGAGTTTTTATACTACATTCAATATATTCATTCAATTTCATTTCAAGTCAAGTGAAAGAACAATAATGAGGTTAAAAAAAGAAAATAGATTTGTTCATAACTACTCAAATGAAGTTTTCTCATAGTTCAATGATATCGAAAGTTAATTTCTCAATAAATACATAATAAATTAGGAACTGCAAATTCTAATTTTCCAAAGAGGTGTTAAATTGGGACATAAATGATATAGTTACATTCATAAACCTTTTATTCAATCGGTCTTTAGAATGATTTTAAAATGTAAGAAAGGGAAAGGGGGGCATCATTTGTTTTTAAGAGGCCTCGAAATAAAATGAATTAAGAATGAAAAGAGCCGACCTTATTTTTGAAGCTTTATGACTGAATAAAAACAATACTGGATTTAACTATTAATTAGAATAAAAACATCTATGGATTATCAAGATTGAATTCCTATTTTGGTAGATGTATGTATTAATTGATTTAAAATAATTCAAGTAATAGTGGAGATTTTGAAATACCTTATATATAAGAAAGCAACCTTCCTATAGTGACCTGCTTGATTTTACTTCATTATATAATTGACCTTTATTAGTACAACTCCTCTATAATGAAGTCCTGTTTGGTGAACCATCATGAATAGTTGAGAACTGATAAATTAAGTACCTTGTATAAATGATTTATTTTGTAGAACATATTGTAACAGGAAACTATACAAACAGAGGGTAAATTAAATACTCGATTCTTTGATAATAATATATTAATAAATCTTATCATAGATTATCTGCAAGTACAACACCTAAGTTAATTATTAATAATAGATAAGGTACATATGGTCAAGTTTGTACGTCAGACTATTGGAGACAATACTGTGAGTTTAAACTCAGTCATAAATCACAGAAAAGGGGAAAGTAGAGAGAATAAGAGGAAGGCTGTAACTAAGACCTGTTGGTTAATCACTGATTTTTAACGTAAATCTGTGCGTCCATCCAATCAATAATCACAGAAAAGGGAAAATGTAGGCTCGATCTCAATCGAGTACTACTAGAGGGTAAAGTCAAGGTGATGAAGGTTCAATCTCGATTAAACTCTTCAAGAGGGTAAAGGATTGAGTGGTTTGCCATAAAAATAATCAGTTTTCCATGCATCTCTGGATTCCAATAAAGTGAAGTAAGTTTTATGTATAATGAACTTGTTGTTATTGATTGTAGATGAATTTTACTGTATATTATTTAATGATATATTAATAAATTAAGGAGATAAAAATTAGGAGAAAGTAACCGTTCCATAGTATGAAACTGATCGAGTAATAGTAGATATTTTCATTTAACACATTTCTGCCCGAATTTATTTTGGGTATGTTTTTTTTTTTTTTGAAGATGGTTTTACATAATTGATTAGAAAAATGTATCAGTTCACATATCCCTTTAATAATATTGCTAAAACACGATGTGCCAAATATGTACCACTAGGCAGATCCGAGTACAAATTTTTATGTTGAAAGAACAATTACTGTAAATGAAGTACACTTTTCTATTTATGGAAACACAAGTTTCATTCCACTTTTAGGTTACTGTGAATCAAAAATGAACACAAACACATATTCTTCTTGATATTTAAAAGAAAATTTATACTTATTCTGTAAAATGGCATAATCTAAGCAAAGATTCAGTACATAGCGTGAGCAACAAATATTTTTATTAAAATCTCATTTTATTCAAACACATAATACCTCAAGTTTGAATAATATTTAGAATGAAAAAAGAATAATATTAGAATGTGGAGACTTATAAAAAATCTATAATTACTTTGATATGAGAGATTGATATGAGCTAAATAAAGACCCATATCAAAATTTCTGTACTGACTGAAAGGGCTCTTCTGACATCCTTCCTCGGCAAATCTTATTTTTTTCCCTCAATTGAATACACGAGGTAACGCACCAAAAGAGTGCGATATGTAACACGGGGTGACACATAAACGTAGTGCAATAGGATACATGATGTAACACACCAGTAGCATGCTACATGATACACGATGTAACATATCAATAGAGTGCTACAGAATACAAGAGGTAACATATCAATACAGTGCTATATGAAACACAACTTAACACACCAATAGATTGCTGTATAATACATGAGGTAACACATCGATAGAGTGCAACATGATATCCAACGTAACATATCAAACGCAGTGCTATAGGATACACGATGTAACACACCAATGTAGTGTTAAAGGATACATGAAGTAATACATCAATGGAGTGCTACTGATGTGCTACATGAAGTAACACACCAATAGATTTCTATAGGATACACTAGGTTACACACCAATAGATTGATGTAGGATACACAAGTTTTTTTCAGTTTTTTTAATGTGTGCAGAGAATAAATGTACTCATACCAGCCTAGCGTGCCATATACATATGACATAGCAAATGTAAGATTATATATTGAGAAATTTAAAAGCAGATGAACTTTAAAAGTAGAATCTGAATACCTAATTGAAATGCAGATATTCAAATTATAATGAGTAATACTTCCCTTGGAAGAGAATTAGTTTCAGAGAATATTAGAAAAGTTTCAACTGCTTTGGTGATTTAAGATTTGATTAAATTATATGAAACTTTCAAACCTAATACAAAATTAATGAAAATGATTCTGAAGAGAAAGTTACAAGTTATTTTGAGAAACTATTTTATGATACCGTTATAGAGTTTGTGATTTCAGTTTAAAAAAATATGCTATGAATAACTCGAATCTTTGTTTACATTTCTTCCAGCTTAAGACAATACTTTATCTTCCAGTTACAATGTTTATATTATGTACCAAACAGATTGAAATGAAATGATATCATTATTAAAAAAACATCGTTAGATTCTTTTTGTCTTCTAATGGAGAAATTAATATCAAAATGAATCAACAATTTTCCAAATTTTGTAATATCTCAAAATATTCTGAGTCAATTTATATCACTTTTGAATTTTAAATCTCTCAAATATGTTTTCAACATCATTTAAATTGACTGAGTTTCAAAGGAAGAACAGTCGATTCCATTGGTTGGTTTGCACTACTTTGTATCAGAATGATATCAAACAGAGTTAGCTTTGATGGAAGTAATGAGGGAAATGGAATTCCTATCGAGAGATTATAGAAGCGCTTTAGCTCAATACCTTCACCAACCTTCAAATTTGCACTCACACTGATTTTGCATTCCGTACTGTACTGTCATTAAAGATATCACCATATATATCTCGCTTTTATTTATCAATACGAAACTTGTCAAAGAGGGGCAACAAGTTTAGGTTGTCTTTTGTTCTTCTCTCTATTTTGTCATCAAACTTTCGGGTTAAATGAACCACGCTTCAAAGTTGAAGACAGATATTGACTGACTAACTCAGAAAAAAACGGGATTTGAGAAAGTCACAATGATTATTGCCAAAAAGTGTGGGATAAAAAAGAATTATCAGAAAAGAAAAATTGATGATCATGCTTTCTTATAATGTAGAAAAATGCCATGAAATTAGTTTTCTTTAGCTACCATATTTTAATTTACCTTCAAATATTTAACTCTAGAATTATCAGATTTAGTATTCATAATGTCAACTTACAATATGAATTACTTCAATATGAATTACTTCAAAATGAATTACTTCAATTTGAATTACATCAATTTGAATTACTTCAATTTGAATTACATCAATTTGAATTACTTCAATTTGAATTACTTCAATTTGAATTACTTCAATTTGAATTACTTCAATTTGAATTACTTCGATTTGAATTACTTCAATTTGAATTACTTCAAAAAAAATTGCCGATAAATATGGCTATAAGCTTCATTGAAATATATATAGATTTCAATTACTTGCCTAATTAAATAAGTAATTTATTTTTATTGATAGTTGACTGGGAAAAAATACGATTCAAATTGACTCTAAATTTGAGGTTTCAGTTTGTCCCAAAACCGGCTCAAAATGTGAATCGATTTCACTCATCATAATGTTTTACTCAAAATCTAGTCATATTGACTCCTAATATTCATAGTCAGATTGACTTGGGAAGAATCAATCAAGAAAAAAGACTACAATATTGGAGTTTTAAAGACTTGGCTCAAGCGATGACTCAGGTTGACTCGCAATTTTGTTTCAATTTACATTAAGATTGAGATATTTAAATTTAATTTTAGTTTACTCTCCTACATCAGTTATTTTCTCCCCTCTATTTCTGATTCAATTATTAAAATTATTGCACCATTATTTTATTCTTAGTACTTTGCTTCACCTTGCTAGACTCTGAGCTCAAACAGATGTATGAATATTTACAATAAGATGACCTTTATATGACATGTATTCATTGCAACTTATGCAATGTCCTATTAATCATATAGAAATTATCTAGATAGAAATTACAGCATGATTTATGTATAGGTGGATAGTTAACTCTTACAGCTTTATAAACATGAATAATATAAATTAAATGAGTAATTATCTTTCACTATGGCATTATTCAAATACTTCAAGGAATAATTTTTATTATATAATAAAAGAGTAATTTATAAAAAATAGTCTTTTCAAAATGCTAAAATGCCTACAAAATATTTACATATTACATCTCAGAATGTGGAACAAATTTACCTAATCATCATCATATTTTAAAAGTTTCGTCTGATCAATCGAATTTACATTTTGCTGTTCAAATTTTTCAAATCGATTTACAGTAAAATTGCATATTTTTTTATTTCATCTTTTGATTAAATAATATAAATGTTATCTACAGCAAAAATTGCCTTCCTTGTTTGGTTTAGAGATGTGTAGCTTCACCTTCAACAATCAACATGTCAGAACATTAATGCTCTGAAGTAAATATTTAACAAAGCATCAAACCAAATACCGCTAGGGCTGTTGTTAGAGATAGAGTAATGGTTTATTATTATTCTATATGTTTTGTGATTAGGTTATTCTCGAGGGATATCAAAATAGAATCCTCCTTTCAATCTATTACAATGATAGACTCGCCGATGCAGGGAAAATCATATAGTAGAGTTATATTTATTTATACAAAAGTTGAGTGAAACTCATATCTCTTGATATGTGTTAACCCTAATGAGATTGACGTGTGTTTTCTAGGCACATCATTTTTAAATTACTTTATATCTTCATGTCATTCCATTAAATTTACCGGCCTTTCTTTACTTTTTTCCAACACATAAATACCAAATATATTTTTGTATTTAAAATTTTAAAAATATTTACGTATCGGCGTACATCAGCGTAAATCACGTAAATTAAGAAATTGAATGTACTGTGGTGACGTGTGGCAACGTATAGGGGAAATGATTGAATTTAAATTTAAGGATATCACAAATAACGAAATCATTCACTTTTGATTTGACAATAATTGTTTTTTTCTATAATTCTTATAAAGCTATGTTAGGCATTGTCGGTTGAAAATTGTGGTCTAAAATATATAACTTTATAATTATAGTTCAATTATTACACTCTTTTTTTTAAATGAATGGTAATATATATTTATTTTAGTTTATAATTATAGTGAGTCTTATCAAATTTAACCATCACTGGCCAGCAGAGAAGCCACTTCATTCACTTTGAACAATCGTGTGCGCACCCATATTGTATGGGGTGCAAAAGTTTCTATTAGATGCATAACTAATGCTCTAAGATGGAAGCCACTAATTTTGAAATGGGAGTGACAGATAGTTCTATTATGGAGACCATTAAATATTAGAACAGATCTATCTGGTAAGTAGTTGAATATTATACTTTCTTCTTCAGATTTCATGAATTTTGAATTTAAAAAGAGTGTGACAGAATCGAGATTGTGGTAATTTGGTTCAAGTATGTTTATATAATATAATATAATTATTTTATATATATTTCTAGATATTTATTGACGTTTTTTATTCAATACGTCTACCATTCACATATGGTTATTTTTTTCTAAATCAATAGAATAGTTTCAAAGTTTACAATTCAATTTGAGAAATAGCTAACTAAAACAGAAATAGCTAGCTAAAAGTACTAAAAGGTTTGTTGTGACAGAAAGTAGAATTAAATGCATAATTTAAATATTAGCAAAGGATTCTATCGCGTCAGATATGTTATTCAAACCGTAGCCAACCTACCGTAAAGTAAATGTATTTATTCACTGGTGTAGTGGAGCGAATTAGTCGCACTAATGGACAATATACCAAGGTTCCTAGACTTAACAGGTTAAACGAATAGAAATAGTACGAAATGTTACTAAGAGCTGAGTCTACAAATTCTTTATATGAAAACTTTATCTTTAGATTAAAACCTATGAAACCTATGTTACAAATAATTGACATTTTACATTGTTTATTTCTTATTTTATTATTGCAATATTATGTTTGTTCTTATTTTAGGCGTTTAGCTACAGTAATTAAAGCGGATGAAAATGTTGACCAGTGCCCATTAATCAACGAACAACGACGTGAATAGCAGTTAGTTTTTGTTCTTTTAACAGTGGTAAAAACCATTTCTTTGAAATATTTTTTGTACCATTCGATAGATTATTAAATTCTAAAGAATTTTATTCCGACTCACGCGCAAGTTTAATCTACCGTTTAAGAGATATTCAAGAAGGAAGACAGAAAATATTGTCTTCTCAATGGCAATTTTTTCCCTATTCGTTTAACCTGTTATAGTCTATAAACCTTGGAATATACATTCAGTATGGGCCACAAAAATGTTTCCGCTTTTTCAAATGCTTACAAATCGTTAACCAATGGACGAAAAAATTGTATCTTGGTCTCTTTTTCACTGCCTTTTATTCTACTATATTACTGGTAAAACTATTTTTAACTGATGGACATAGTTTAAGAACAGGTAAGCAAAGAGTGAGGGTGACTATTTTTGTCATTGCGCAAAGGTCATTCTTAGAGCTAGAACTGTTATTTTACTCACTAAAAGGCAGTGAATAAAGGGAAAAAAATTATAATGGGAGACATTTTTATACGGGGTGTTCACACTTCTTCCTTTTAAACTATTTTGAAATCGAACAACTTCAGTGACATTTTGATCTCATTGAAGTTTTCACTAGCAATATTCGTTCTTCGCTTGTTTATTGAATGGTTAAGACCCGCTACACACTTTGCATTTTTAACGCCGCGGAAAAAAGCTCTTCATAAAATGGGATCACACTTGCATTTTTTTATCGATGATGGAAAAATCACATTAAATTCTTACTTAAACGATGAAAAAACGCAGTTGTGAATACTTTTTTGAAGAGCTTTTTCCACGCTGTTAAAAATGCAAGTGTGAAGCGAGCCCTAACTATGCAATGCACAAGCGAAAAACGAATATTTATAGTGAAAACTTCGATGAGATCAAAATGTAACTGAAGTTGTTCTATTTCCAAATAGTTTACAAGGAAGAAGTGAAAACACCCTGTATTAAAATGTCTAGCATTATAATTCTACTTCCTTTTATTCACTGCCTTTTAGTAAGTAAAATCACAGAGTTAGCTCTAAGAAAAACCTTTGCGCAATGACAAATATAGTCACTCTTTGCTTACCTGTTCTTAAACTATATCCATCAGTTCAAAAATGTTTTTACCAATTAATAGTACAATAAGAGGCGGAGAAAAAGAGACCATAAAAACAGTTTTTTTTATTCATTGGTTAACGATTCATAAGTATTTGAAAAAGAGGAAACATTTTTGTAGCCCATACTGTATAATGAGTTTGTAAGTATAGATTGATATCTACTGAACAAATGACACAATTATTATAAGATTGAGCATTTCGCTTCAACACCTTATTAAAGATAGTAAAATTATCATTCATCACAAGTTTCTAATAAGGGATAATAAAATTAAAACTCATATTATAGGATATTTTTCTTATGTATCAAAATAGAACTATCGTTCTGTAATTTTGTTAAAGATATTCATACTCAACCGAATTTCATTCCTATTAAAATTTGGTATAATTCAAAACTCAAAATTGGTTTTGCATGCCAATTAATAGTTCATATTAAAGAAACATTTGACTGTTTACACTAAAATTCGATAATTATCCATCATGTGATCTATTCAATTCAATGTTATTTAAATATAATAGTAAAAAATAGTATTATATTCATAGCAGGTTTATTCAAATGTATTCATGAAAGGTAATACTATGACTGGTCGGTGAAAGTTAATTACAGAAAGAATACTCCCGTCATTTCTTGTCAAATTATATGTAATAGCATGATAAATTGTACTTATCGTGTAAATTATTCATAACAATATGTACTCCCAGGTTCTTATTATTGCGAATGTATTATTCAAATTATATGTAAGATAATTTCTGCACCAGATGTAACCGTCCGTTCTGTCTTCTCATACTTTATTCTGTCTTAGATTAAATAACTTATCAAACTCTTCCTCTAGGGAGTCTCTTAATGTATAAATAATTACACTCTAAAAGATATCAAGACAATGAGAAATTACTTCAGAAAAAGTTATGGTGGGGCCACCTATAATTAAGATGAGGAAATTTTCTAAAGCTCCCACCATAACTTCATCTCTAGGCATAAGCTAAATAAATGTCCGTTAATTTAAATTGACCACAAAAAGACTCTTTAATAATATAAATGGCCTTCTATAATTTCTATAAATGTAGTGCAACTCCTTCATTTGCTTCTATAGTCTAACACAATCTTTCTTTTCCTCAATAAATATCTTTCAGGTATACTTTCCATTGGATAATATTTTTTTTCTTGTCGGCAATCTATTTGAAAAAAATGTCTGCAATCTATTTGATATCTTGATTGAAAAACATTAATATTCATGTAGAAGAATTAAAGGCAGATTTAGATTGTCGAAATGCCAAATTATTGATAGTTTCATGGTATTAATGATGAGAGGACTTTTCTTTGAAAGAAGACTTACCTAACTCAGATCAAAGAAACATTAGAACATCAATTCAAACACGTCTTGTTATGCAGAAAGAACTAAAGGAAATATAATATACGTGAGGCAGGAAAGGTCCTTCAAAAAATTTAAAGGTGAGTTTTGTTCCATTCTGTAGTTACTAGTATAACGTCAACCTTCCGAGTACTGTAAGTGTCTTGTATATGAGTAGTACCTCTAACATATTTCAAAAATACATAGCTGGAGAGTACGAAGATACGTATCACGGACTCAATAATATAAACAATTAGAATTTCGTCATAGAGTTCAAAGATCATTGAAGCAGCATTGAAATCATGCAGTTTTTTCACTCAACTATGATAGTCGATGACTTTTATTGAGATCGCACACGATACCCATTATAACCAACAAATATTTCTTCAATGGCTATTGGCTATTGTTCTTACTTTTCACTGCTCTGAGCACTCAGGCATCTTTTTCTTCAGTGGCTGCTATTTTGAACCAATAACCAATCACTTGTCATGTTATTAGAATCAAAAAGCTTCTCTCGGACCACCGAGTATGAGTATGAGATAGAAAATATTAAACAGGGTCTTATATGGTATAAAAATGATGAATTTCAATTGATTTTGTAACGTATACATAATTATCTATTGAGCTATCAATATCATTCATAAGCATTTTATGGTTATATCAAGTATAATGATATCCAAATGACTGTTACACTATAAACTAAGTACACGAGACTAATCCGAATTTTGATTTAATTACCTCACTCTATAAATAGTAAATAGTCTCTCGAAGATTTTTAGGGATTAGAAATGATGAGACAGTGAGCTATGAGTTGCCATCAAAGGGCAATCTAAAGAGACGATCAATTCCTCTTTTCACAGTCTATTGAAAGATATTTTCGAATCTTATTCGAATTCCAACTGCTACAATTGGCCCTATTCACAGAATTCTCGTCTCAATTGATTGACCTAATCCTATTGCACTGAAAATGATTCGCTTGATAGAGAAACATAATATGGAAAAAGAGGATTACAAGATTGATGTTAATTTATTTAGCTGTGCACTTTATATCCAATGTGAAAAAATATATATATTATAAGATAGACTAGACATACCTATATTTCTAGTTCATATTTTCGAAAAAGATATTCATGCTTACTTCATGTTGAAGGTATGATGGAAAGATTATGATCGTGATTTTATGTGTCTACAAAAAAGTCTGAAGATTTGAATTCTTTGTCATTACAATTACAATAGATGTTTACATTAATGCAAAAATTAGCTACTGAGGTTATTTAATATTGTATCCGCCGGATTTGCCAAAAACGAATTTGCCGAAACCAAATTCTCCGAAAACTAATTCGCCGAACCAGATTTTCCAAATACGAATTTTCCGAACCCTAAATTGGTCGAAAACGGATTCGCTGAAGTGGAAATTTGCCGAAAGTCAAATTCACCGAAAGACTTATTTAAAACAAAATGTAAAATTAACAAAATTTACAGAAAAGAAACGAAATAACGAAATCATAACCATTAGTTACACTAAAATTCATCCTTCAATTATTATATCACTTCGTTAATCATTGTAACAGTAACTTTGTACCACTAAAATTAATGATCCTTTGTCTTTTTTCTTATTTTAAAGAAAAATAAGCTTTATTCAGTCAGTCAGCTATTGGAGCATGTTACATTTCATTCATTTGAGCGTTTGGCTTGTTTTTAGATTGTGTGTTACTAACGTCTTTATTTTTTATTAATAATCCATGATTCAGTTGTTAATAGTATTATATACAGAAGGTGTTGTGGCTAACATTATCAATATTTATTCCATTTATTGTGTTTAGAATATAAGATTGTTATTAAACTGGCTTCAACGATAGTGTCACTTGCATGAATCAATTGTTTTCAGTATAAAAAATTGATTTCTATCAATCATTTATATGTAATTCCATATTCATATTAATATTCAATAAATACAGTTAGATATACGAATTTAGCAAAATGATACAGAATTAGCAGAATTGAAATTTTTATAGAAAAATCAATGTCATGAAATGTGTTCTTTCTTATGCATGAAATATAATGATGAGAACTACAAAGCTTCTCAGAATGTTCTTTTAAATACATTAAATTTGATTTTCGACGAATTCGTCATTCGGAAAATTTGTCCTTCTTCAAATCTGTACTCTGGAAACTTGATTTTCGGCAAATTTGGGATTTGACCAATACGCATCAGGAGAATCTGTTTCGGCGAATTAGTTTTCGGGAAATTTGGTTTCGGCCAATTCGTTTTCGGAAAATCAGTCTGACCCATTTAATACATTTCTGGATATTAAATTTATCTGGAGATATTTAATTGCTGTAAGACTTCTCTCTTCAGTTAGTTAGTTTGATTGTAACTAAATAAGCAATTTAAATAATAGTACATAATATTTCTCAGAGTTATTGTAACTTTTATATTATTTGAAGTTCAATTCTAGCTTATTCTGTTAATTCTATTTTAAACAGTGGTCGAATAAATTATTCCCTTCTTTAGATTTTAGGATCGTGATTATTTGCCCCTGATTGTCTACAAAATGTTCCATCAGATCTCTATATATATTCAATTATTTGATGCGATTAAAATACATAAACTTTGAATAAATAAAAACTTTAACATTGACCCCATTTTATCACCCTTTATCACAAGAAAAAATTAGAATAAAATTTTCTCCAACGTCTTATCATAAATTTATTGTCAGTATCATGTGATATCACAAATTTGATAACATTATAGTTTAATAAAGGTAAAATTGTATAAATATAATCATATAAATTTGTTTGAGAACAATTAATATTATGAAGCACTCTGAAGAGCACTAATAATTTGAATTATTTTCCACTTTTAAACTAAGTCAACTTAGCGAGGCACTAAATCAGGCTGACCACTTTCTCAAAGGCATAAACTAAGCACCGCAGACTTTTCTTAGCAGAGAAACAACAAACAGTCACTGAATAGGCCTAAATTTAGGAGACTTTAACTTTAAATCTTACTATTACCTATTGATCTTTCTAAATTACTAAATAAGTTCATAGTTAATTTTGCAGGTACTTCATAATCTTCGATTTGACTTTTCTTTTAGATAATAATTAACTAGGCTTTTCTTACAATTCAATAAATTAATTAAATGGATAATGAAACAATTTCAACACAGTTCAACGTACTGAATCAGTCGGTTTACTACACTTGAACACGTTATATCTCATTATGTAAATACACGATTTAATTACGAATTGTTCTCTTTTAATAGTTGAAACAAAGTTCGTTGCAGCACAATTAGCACAATCTTATCTATCGGCACATATTTAATAAAAACACAGAGCTAATTACTGATAGTCTGTCTTAGACTCTCATATCTGAACACACTCTGTAACCATTGGGACACTTTTAGTCGATCTGGGGTGGATTACGGAGCTGAACAAGTCGTAAATATAGAGCGGCATTTCTCAACATCCCTTCCTTGATTATGTTATTACAGAGTTATATTACTGAGTTATAAAATTAGAGTTATATTAAGTTTAAGTTATTTAAAGTTACTGTTATTATATAAATATAAAGTTATTATATAAATATAAAGTTATTATATTAAGTAATAAAGTTATTATATAAATTAAAGTTATATTTCTGAGTTGTGAAGTTAAAGTTTTTCCGCGTATTAATAATTGATTAATTACTTTAATTAGATCGATTGTTAATACCTACAATGAAAAGAACTGTCTTTTTTCGAATGAGGCCATTGATGAGCTGAATGTATAATAATATATATTTATCTTCACATTATACGTATGTATGCTTAGTTTTGAAAAATGGTATGGAAGTTTTTTACTAAAATAACTGAAATGTTATAGTTATTAACTGTTATTCAATTTTCTGCAATGAAAAATAACGAAAACCCAAAAATATTTCAATGTCAGTTCATTAACCATCTATCCCTATCGCAATATTAGTTTGTCTGAAATAATTATCATAAAAATAATTTATTAGATAGACATAGTTGCTTTTTTTTTTATTGCAATTAAAAAGGATTCAAATCAACTAGAATAGCTTTCACATTCACTCACCAGCTGTAATGTGACTGATATAGCATGAACGAACAACAAATGATTGCCAGTTTTTGTCAGGATAATTATTAGAAATTGAAGTAATAAAATAGAATAATATAAGGGATGATTATAATCTGGTCTATTTATAAACAAAGAAAGTGAATGGAAAAGACTGTTTGAACATTGTAGTAAGTAATATTCATTATTACAGAAGAGGATTTAATTTGAATCGATATACTCTTTTTATATGAATGCTCTCTCCAATATCAATCAATTCAATTGAACCTTATTAAATCGGAAGAAAATAGTCCTTTTTATTTATTCAAACTATTTTACCAAACAATGCAATTAGATTCAATCCTAGACATATTTCTAATTCGTCCGTTTAGTATTTGACTATATTGAATATAATGAGAGGGATTAAAATTGACAATTAATTAATTTCTTTAATTAGAAAGACTCACTGATTAGCATTCATTTGAAAACAATTTTTTGAACCAAAAAATTGAAAAAACATGAAGTTGATTTTTTGCCTTATTACCTACGTCCTACATTGTGAAAATCTTTCGTTATTGATATCTTCGGAAAATGTTTTAACGTCAGGGTAAAAATCCAATTACCAGATTTAAACAAGTTATCGAATGGAAATGATCTAATGAAATAATATTTTCGAACACTGTGAAAAGTTTATATATATAATTTAACATGTTAACTCTCATTTTAATTATAATTTACTATTACCAATAAGATTTAAAATTTCCAGTAAAAATTATAATTTATAATGACTGTGATTTGTTATGAATTATAGTATGCAATGTATTTCAAATAAAAAATTCGTTATTGCGGGAACCAAAAATCTGGCAAACGAAACATCCTCGCGATTCTAATGAAAATAATTAAAAAAGGCCGTTTAATATTTGTCAATATATATATAAATTTCATCAATTATAATTTGGTTTACTATAAATTCATATTTTCAATAACAATCAATCACTGAAGCCTTTTCCAATCAAAAGAAATATGCTTTTAAATTCCTATAAATCTTTAAGAAAACAGTACAGAAAAATTTGAATTCAGATTTGAAAGAGTATTCAAATACTATTGGAAGTAAAATGCATAGAACAAAATAAATTATATCTTTCTAGAATGCTTTTTCGAGTCCTATGATTTTAATTTCCTTTCTTTCCAAAGCAAACATTATGACCCTACTAAAATTATATAAAAAAAAATTTTGAAGTAAAGTAAATGGAATAATCGTTGGTATTTACAAGGTTAAAATGACATTAATCGGCAAAAATTTACTGTAATTGTATGGTTTATTTTAATAACCCTCCCCACTGATAAGCAAAAGACAATTTTAAAAGATCTTCAGGAAATATCCTGAAGATGTAGTTTTCTCCACAATTAAACAACAGCAAACATGTAAGATATCTGCGATATTGTCCTCCTTTTCATAGGCAATAATTTGTTGGTGACTTTTCTTGTATGATGGTCATTTACTTTCCTATAAGTTCGTAGATGAGTTTTACCTGCATCTTATTTGAAACAAGCATTATTACTTAAAATCACATCTGTCAACTTCAGTATATTACCAGAAATTAAATTTCTTAGAATTATAGAATAATCGACATAACCAATCGCATAAACTGTTCTCACAGCTTTCTTATGAAAGACGACAGATGATTCACATAATACTGCATGCTGTATAGCGTGGCCGGTAAATTCCACCGCGGAAAGTTCAACCAGAATATTCCACCGCGGAAGATTCCACCGGCGTTAAATGCAAGATGTGGAAAATTCCACCGCGGAAGATTCCACCATTTTGAAAAAAAATATACAAATAAACAGTATAAATAAGCAGTTTATTTTAAAATGTACTTCTAAGTCTAGGTAATTGATAATTATAAATGAATAAATCTTCCTTTTAAACATAAAACAATTGATAAACAATTTAATATTTAACTGGTTAATCGTGACAGAATATGACGCTGGTATTGGAACACCAACCTGTGGCAACACTGATAAATTTAGCTTTTTGAATCTATCAACAGAAACGCTAAAATTCAGATTATAATATTTGATACAAAATTAAATTTTGTTATGTTTCATTATTGAAAAGGTCAATATTAAGCAGCAATATGACAAGCATGTTTTTAGTATCTATTTCTTTAGAGTCAATTCAAATCAAAGACTTGCTGAACCGCATTAATATTAAGATGTTACATATCAAAATAAACTCTGTACGTGTTATGATTTATATATCCTATGTGAGTTTTGAATTTATGATTTTCATCCGTATGTCTGTGGTTTCATATCGAAGCTAGTTCATGTACCGCAATTTACCTGCTTAACCCTATTTTCAAAATTTAATTGAAACACATCATATTTAAACTTTATTTTGTAATAGTTTCAAAAGAGATTATTAAACAGTTACAGAAAGTTTCAGCTTTGTAATTTTTCTTATTATATCAAAATATATCGATACTAATTAAACATTTCATTTCAGTGCGTGTCAAATTGATTTTATAATTCAACCTTTTATCGTGGCTGATTTAAATTGAAATATATACAAATTTATGTTACAAACAAAATATTATCCTTAATTTCAGTTTCAACATATATATGTTTAAAGCAGAATCAAACGGAATCTAAATTGTTGGTCACTGTGGCAGTGGAACTTTATTGTTGAATTTACACAATTTAAATTTTCTTATAAATTTAATTGATTCATATTTAAAAGATTGTTTGATCTGTCTATTATTTCATATGTTCGCCTTAGCCTATCTCTTAGGCCTTGATATAACATAACATACTCTTATAATTTCTTAAATTTTCTACCAATGAAATGTTGTTCGGTTGCCACAAAACAAAAACATTTTTCTTTAAATCAGTTAATATTAAATGTTATACCTTCTGTAAATGAAATACAATATTATGCAGTGGAATCTTCCGTGGTGGAATTTTCCGGCGGTAGCATATTACGTGGTGGAACTTACCAGCGGTGGAACTTACCTGGTGGAACTTTCCGTGGTGGAATTTTCTGCGGGGGAATTTACCTAGAACCGCTGTATAGCACTACCTTAGACCTCAAATGTTAAATTATTAATGAAATGTAAATTCATCTAATTTTTACAACATTTCTCGCTGATGTTACTGTGAGACATTCAAAACTCTACGGTAATGACATCAAACATTTCAAAAACTTTTCAAGAAAGTTAATATTAATTCAATTGAGAATGCATCTCTCACATCATGATATTTATATAACTCCTTACAATATGTTCGAATTGAGAGACTCTGCATCCAATAATGTCTCCAATAAGTATAGTTTGAGTCTTTTTTTACACAAACTCACTTGAATATAATATGAATATTGACTGCAAATTGAATAGAATGAAAGAAGTTATCCAAGTTTTCACAATTCAATATCGTGGATAGTTCACCAATGAAATAAATTCTCATTTGATAAACGAATCATCGAAGGTAAAGTATATTATTATTTTTGTTCTATGAGTTGATCATAGAAAAGATGAAAACATTATTTTCTATTTCGTTTATTATGAGTGAAGATTATGAGAGATACTATCATATCTAAAAAAAATAAGAATCTGTTTTTTTTGAAGAGAAAAAATATACTGTTATATTAGTACATTATTATAAATTTATTCTGAGTGAAGGTATTATTTGTACTGTATCTTATTGTTGCCTATTAATTACAAGGTAGAATTCCAATATAATGTATTATCACTTTTTATAATGAAGGATATCCTTGTTTATCCATATACAAATATTAATTTTTAGTTTGTGCGTTATAAATTGAAGGAATTTGTTTTTTAAATGGTGACTCATAAGTCACTTTACAGTTTTAAGTATATATTATAAAAAAATATAAGTGAAGGACATAAAATACAAATAAATGAGGGAATTAAAAAAGAAAATACTTCCACTAATCCAAATCGGTTATATGTTGATGGGTTATATAACCAATAGGGGGTAAAAATACTAATAAAACCATCAGTGACAAAAAAATACAAATATAACCACAAGTCAGTAAAAATACTTTTAGAACCACAAGTGAGTACAAATACTAATATAACTAATTAAGAGTATAAATACTAATTTAACCATTATGAGTAAGTAATACAAAATAAATATCATATTTATGAGTGTTCTCCTCACCGAAAGTGTACCATATGTATTTTTATCATAGAACTCGTCAACTGCAATCTATCGAGCCAAGAATTTGAATCTCCTTAAATAATGCAAGTAACGAACTTAGCATGACGAACGGAAAGATAAAATAGTAATTTTAATAAGAAGAGAAATTTCTACTTCTAACGTTTATTATAACCATTTAAATTTCAAAATATTTTTAACTTGAAAAAGATATCTCAGGTGTATTGAAATATATAATGTTTAAATGATTAATCTTAGGATTTTGCAAAAACGCTGCGGCAAAATATAAACACAAACTTAATACAAAAATTATTTTTTTGAGTTCTTTCAATTCATTGAGTTAGAAAGATCTTCTTTGTAAGGTATTCATTGACAAACAAATCAATGGGTATGTTTTCTTCGAATAATTAAGATTGAAATTTGGATTAGAAATGACTTTATTTTATTTTCTTTATTAATATTTTTTTACCGGCTATGGTGTCAGATTGAACAGCTTTGGCCACCAGGTAAAAAATCATCCTCTTCTTTCCTGCTGCGGTCACTATTTCTTTGAATCTGCGATTTCTCTCTCCTCAATCAGTTTCCTTTAAGGCATGAATATTGACAACTTTTTCAGGTAGTTTTTCTCACATTGATCCAAGGGTCACAGCATGAGAGGTTGACGACGAATCAGAAGTGCAACAGGTGAGGAGCTCTAGTGGTAATCGGACCATCACAGGATAGACAAATATTTTCCTGTATAATGTTTATTATGTTCAAGCTATTTTTATCAATCTATTCAACTTTCTTTAGGATTTGATAAGTACCGATCGTGATAGATTCAAATAGCTCAATAATATTCGGAGATATCTCATGTTTGCACCAGTCTGAATTAAAGTTACCGAAAATTTAGGATGCGGTAAATTAGCATTAAAATTTTTTCCTTTGTTTCACTACTCTACTCTCTATTTAAGATTGAAATTTTTTAAATATTGCAACGGTAAGCGCCAAGATATCAGAGTCTGACTGCAGAGTTGTTAGGTAGATCCCTTTTTATTTCATATTCGCAATAATAAAAGTCAAGAATTAATGAGTTTGACCTACTTGGCATAATGCTACTAGTAAGATCTATTGTTTACGTCTGTCGTTGCGATAGCTGCATACGACACCCTTCAACTCTGTACGATAGTTAGTCAATGCCGAATAATATTATTATTATACCAAGTTGCAATGGTAAAAATTTCTATTATTATTAAAATGATTAAAGAAAACTAATCAAAGATTTACATTAAAGAATTGTACAACACAAACTTTAGTGATGAAAAGAGAGAACAATTAATTTTTAATAAACTATTGCTTTAATTTAAATTTTATAATAAAACTAAGAAGTATAATATGCTCATCAAAAATGTATTAAACAAAGTCAAGATCATGAAATTTTATTTTTCACTATGTAATGTAAACTTATTCATTCATCAAAGACGTAATAAAAATGATACTACTGGGAAATTATTAATAATGTGATATACCAGAAAGAATATTATATTTGAAGATACAATTCTAATTTTTTTATACTTTTCACTATTAGTCATGAGAACTAAAATTGGACTAAAATTAAATATAAAACTAATTAATTAATTTCAAGGAGAAAAAGTCTTCCTTCGCTTTACGTTTTAATTATCGTAACTCCAAAATTTCAGGATAGTTTGAGGCTTTTAATCATCTTTTATTCCAACTGTCTGTTCATTGTTTGGAGTTTATCTCCTTCCTATCCTGTTTTGTTTATCGCCTTGTTATCCTGTTAGTCTATCTCCTTGTTATCCTGTTAGTCTATCTCCTTGCATGTTATCCTGGTAGTCTATTTCCTTGTGATCATATTAGTCTATCTCCTTGTTATCCTGGTAGTCTATCTCCTTGTGATCCTATTAGTCTATCTCCTTGTTTTCCTGGTAATCTATCTCCTTGTTATCCTGTTAGTCTATCAGACTCTACCTCCTTTTTATCCTGTTAGTCTATCTCCTTGTTATCCTGTTAGTCGATATCCTTGTTATCCTGTTAGTCTATCTCCTTGTTATCCTTTTAGTCTATCTCCTTGTTATCCTGGTAGTCTATCTCCTTGTTATCCTGTTAGTCTATCTCCTTATTATCCTGTCAGTCTATCTCCTTGTAATCCTGGTAGTCTATCTCCATTTTATCCTGGTAGTCTATCTCCTTGTAATCCTGTTAGTCTATCTCCTTGTTATCCTGTCATTCTATCTCCTTCCTATCCTAATAGTCTATCTCCTTGTTATCCAGTTAGTCTATATCCTTGTTATCCTGTTAGTCTATTTCCTTGTTATCCTGTTAGTCTATCTCCTTCCCATTTCGTTAGTCACTAATTCCACACTAATTAGTCAGGCGGAATTGGTATTAGTTAAAATGGATGGCAGAAGTTCTCCAGTGGAGAAACAAAAACTTTGAACTCTTTCAAATGAAGAGGTAAAATTAGTGAGGAACTACATTAATGTAAGATAAACCACTCAGTTAATTTGCAACAAGAAATAAAAAATGTATTTATAATTAGAAAGTTCCCTCCATTCTCTATTTCATTTTTCTCAGAATTAATCAAACACTCTCATTTTTCTCATCAAAATACCTCTCAAATACCACCAGATATTCCACTCGTGTGGCATTATTAACTAATCACAATTTTCCCTCCCTCCAATTTTCAAACTTTCTCATTTCATAAAAATTGCATGGCTATTATTTGTCTTTTAATTCACTTTAAAGGCTGTAAGTTTATCTGAACAATATTACACTTAATTATTTACAGAATAAATAATTTGAACATCAGTGAAAAGTTTTGTAAATACGAGAAAACAGTCCTTTTGATCTATACATTATAGGGTCGGACGTGGTATCTCTGCGCAAAATCCGGCAAATTCCGTATTTACTCGAAAATTAAAGGTACTAGAGAAACTCTATTTCTCGTGATGAAATGGTCATGAATGAGGATGGCTCAGTTTCGAAAAATACCTAAATAAATAAAATACTTATTGGCAATTTTTTGTGCGTTACTTTTAGAGTGAATTGGGTTATCACTGCGCACATGAAGGGGTATTACTGCGCATTGCATAAATACAGCATTTCTCTCCCCCACCTAAATACCTCCTGTCCTCATTTAAATGCCCCTCCTCCCATATATCTAAACTCCCTTTTTTCTCCATCTAAATATCCCTCTCCTCCTATCTTAATCCCCCACTCTTCCCATCTAAATCCCCCTCTCCTACCATTATAATCACACTCTCTACTCATCGAAATCTCCCTCTCTCCCCCATCTATTTCCCCTCTCCCACATCTAAATCATACTCCCCCTCATTTGAACGTCTGTGCTTCCCTCTCTACATGCCCTCTCCCCAATATACGTGTCCCTTGTTTTTTAAACACATATTTAATGAATCTGCAACAAAAATTTAACACTTAAATTTTACGCAACCAGTTAACAACTTATATCAAGTAATATAATACGATCGTAGGTTTATTGTTAATCAATATTTAATTCTAAAACCTATCACCCCCACCTTTCCCCATAAATACCCACTTACCCTATTTTAATATCCCCACATCAAGTTGCATAGTTACTACGATCATAAGTTTATTATTAATCAAATTTATAATTAAATAAAACCTTTTTCCATATTTATGCCTTTATTAAAAGCTAAAAACTCATAATTTTTATATTTATTCACATACAAATATGGTTATTAATGATGCGCAGTGAATTATCTGGGGTATCACTGCGCAGTGCGCACGGTTGTGGCAGGAAAAATGTAACTGTATATCGTGTGAAACTGTTTCATAATGTAACTGTTATTGTTTGTGCTAACATGTTATAACAATAAGAATTTATAAATATAGAGGTTGTAGAGTTTGCGGAATTTAAAAATCACCAGCGCAAACTTTTTTTTCAGATCGTTCAGAGAGCACTACTTATATATGGTTCTAGGTAAATTGCTCGAAAACAATTGCTCGAAAGACAATTGCTCGAAAACAATTGCTCGAAAAACAATTGCTCGAATGAACAATTGCTCGAAAGAAAAATTGCTCGAATTATGAAATTGCTCGAATGAACAAAATTGCTCGAATTATAAAATTGCACAGTTTTCGATTTTATAAAAGTCAGTTATTCAGTGCACCTAACAATCCTTGTTTCTTTTTAATAATTGATCATTAATCATTCTATAAATGATTTTAATTATTATTCATTCTTTATTTAGACCGTTTGTGTCATCTCGTATGTAACATGTGAATTGGAATCATGTGGTGAATCAGTACCATTCGTGTTTTTTTTTATCTTAAAACCCGAAAATTTATTTATTACTTGCCTATCTGTATGTGGTACCTCAATAGGTGAAATAACTCAAAGTTATGGCAGAGTTTTAATAAATTTACAAAAAAATTCGGTTTTTATGATAAAAAAACATGAATAGTACTGATTCACCACATGATTCCAATTCACATGTTACATACGAGATGACACAAACGGTCTAAAAAAAGATTATGCAGAATGAATAATAATTAAAATCATTTATAGAATGATTAATGATCAATTATTAAAAAGAAACAAGGATTGTTAGGTGCACTGAATAACTGACTTTTATAAAATCGAAAACTGTGCAATTTTATAATTCGAGCAATTTTGTTCATTCGAGCAATTTGATAATTCGAGCAATTGTTCATTCGAGCAATTGTTCGTTCAAGCAATTGTTTTTCGAGCAATTGTCTTTCGAGCAATTGTTCTTTCGAGCAATTGTTCATTCGAGCAATTGTTTTTCGAGCAATTATTTTCGAGCAATTGTCTTTCGAGCAATTGTTTTCGAGCAATTTACCGGCTACCCCTATATATATATCGCGACTCAGTTCTAGAAATAGTAATAGGATAATAGTGCTTCATGATGTTTATGGGAGAAAAGGAGATGTTTGAAATGATGGTGTAATCAGATTTAAGCTAAAACAAGTGATTTTGGAATTATAAAGGGTGCGGAGTGATACCCCATAAAATGAGTATGCGTAGTGATACCCCGTCAGACCTTATTTCTCTCAGTCTTTATACATAACTTAAAATTTGATTAACAAGAGAAATAGAGAGAAACCAATGGTAGGACCATAGAAAATTAAGACAGGGCTGTATTAAATTTTATATGATTCGTCCATTTCTTTCTCTCGAGGTATAGAAAAGATATGATTTAATTTGATTTAAAAATTAATATTTTCGCTTTTAAAATTATTTTAAAGCATCTGGTGAATTGTATGAAAATCTCAAGTAGGAATTAGTAGCCACTGAGTTTTTTATAGCAGTATTAGCAATTGTTAAACTGTATTTGGCCATTGGCAATGTTGTAATACTATTAGGAATGTTTACACAGTATTGGCAATATTGTAGCAGTATTGGCAATGTTATAGCAGTATTTGCAATGTTGTAGCAGTATTGGCAATGTTGTTGCAGTATTGGCAATGTTGTAGCAGTATTGGTAATGTTGTAGCAATATTGGCAATGTTTAAACACTATTGGAATGGAATCAAGAGGTTCGAAACCCAAAAAATAATTAAAAAAGTAATATAAAATCCCATTAAAATCATTACACCATCTTAAAGTGTTCCATTTATACACTTTTCTTGAAGGCTATTCAGTTAATTACGTTCATCCTCACCTTCATTAATTGCTTAATGGGATAGCAAAGTCAAAATCAAATAATCGCCAAATTGGTTTCAAATCGATTCAGAATATTTAATTATGTAATATTTGAATGCTCATTTTTTTTAAATGTTCATATAAAAAGTATATTATAAAATTAGTGACACCTAGAGGAAGCATTTGCACACCTTAATATGTGGTGAGTATGTTTGTTGTTTTTATATTAATTTATGTATACCGTAATCAAGCTTTGTTTGCGTCCAAATGGTGAAAATATTATGTGAATTCGTAGACAAGAAGGCAAAGTTTTAAAAAATAAAGTTATCTCTTCACTTCAGCTATAATCTATGAAGAAACTTAACTCAGTTGGCTGTTTACAAGATGGCGCCTCTGATTGTGGCGCCATCTACCGTTAGCAATTGCTAAGCAATTAATTATATATAAAATGATGTATTTCCATTATTAGATTTTATTGAACATTGAAATGTCACACGATATACTTTATTCTTCCTTAGCAATCGTTTGACATTAAAATTGTTAAAACATAAAATGACTGTACTGCCCCTTTAACATTGGAACAGGTAGCACTTATAAGATTGCGTACCTAATTAGTATGTAATTAGTATATTTGTGTGTCAGGTCATTTCAATTAAAATTTCTAATTTGGCTAATAATTTTACAGGTATGTTGTTCTTTTAATTTCAGATCAAACCATATTGAATGTGTTAGTATTCATAACTACCTCTTCCCAATATTCTCATCTAGTTTCACCCAATGAGTGAAAAGGCTCTAATTAATTGAGTAAGGTAAATACTATTTATATTTATAAATTTGAATAAACTTATACATAAATCTTATCGTTAGTTTTTTTTTAGTTTCCTATTATTATTCATATTAGTTTTCACATTGGTAAGAGTTTAATATAAATTTTGTTCGACAACTGGAAATAGTCGAAGATAGGTAAAATCTATATTTTTACAACTCAAATGTTTTATAAATATATCCGCACTCTATTAGAGTTTTTCATAATCAAAATTTAATCGGGAAAAAAAGAAAGTAATTCTTATTTATGACATTTTTGCAAATTTGAACTAGTTTTAGCTTTAATAACACGTATACAATGAAAACACTTGAACTTTGTTTTCTTTCCACTTGAAAGTAATTTCGCGAAAATATTTAGTTTTTATTATCAAAAAGTTTGATCTTTTTCAGTTTTCTATTAGTTTTAATTTGTGATGAATATTCTTACTGATTTTACATTGTGTCAACTTTGAAAGAATTAATAAGAAGCAAAATTCAATACAAAGTACTGTGATATAAATTCCTACCATCAAACAGTGAATGTTTAAATATAATCATTCATTAAATATGAACATGAATATTTCTAAAAAGCTAAATACAATTTGAGTTCATAACATTGGTAATTCGGATTTCTTTACTTGTAAGGTTCTGAAAAAATCTGACCTTAAAAGTAAATAAGTAGAAATTTCAGACCGTGAAAGTAAAGATGGAAATAGATAAAGTAATTATTAAACAAGACTGATTTGGAACAAGTTATAAAACCCCCAATATATTTTCCTCTGTAGTAAATTTTTAATAAGAAGAGCTCGAATAGAATCTCATTAACTGTCAAAAATATTGTACGCAATCTCATTGTAGTCAATTTTTACCATTACTGTTACTCCATTACTGTTACTCCATTATTGTTTGGTATTATTTCCACTAACTGTTTATCTATTGAACATAAATTCATGCTAGTAATGTTATGTAATATCCATTTAAAATTTTGACGCTAAATTCAATTGCAAGACACCATCAATAAAAAGCTTATCTTAATTGCCAGATTGAAGCAGTGGATCATTTAACAACGTTGACTCTAAGGATTGAAATTGATTAATGATAAATAGAGGGAATGGGAATTACTGAAAGTAATTGAATTTCATAATTAATAACAAGAAGATTAATTCATTATTTTGAAGGTGCATTGACTGGTGGTACAGTGACTGGTGGTAAAGTGACTGACGGTACAGTGACTGACAGTAACTGGTGAACTAAACTTTATACTGCTTATACAATTATTCGATGATGTTTCAAGCTCACATTCGCAAATCAGATTTTTTTCAAGAATAAGAGAACAGTTCTGAGTTCAGTTTGAATTTGAGAATATTTTAATTTACTACAGCGACGGTTTAAAAGAAATGATTCTCTCAACTGTCGCCAAAGAGTTTCGATATTCTCCACAGAGTCTTGATTGAGAGTTGACTCTTGCTTATAGAACTCGGTGGTATATACACTAGCGGACAAAAATGTGGGACAATTCAGTTTTTTTTGACTCCACCATAAGTTTTTTTCTATCCTACGTATTAGGCTGAAATTTTATATCATTATTAACACTGAAAGTGACTACATTGAGTGTAAAAATTATTTAGATCCATTGGAAAACGGTGTGCCCAAGAAGGTTATGATTCTTCCGTCTAAGATTTTAAAAATATAGATAAAAACGCCTAAGAGTTTTTAGGTTATCGTTTGAATAAAATATTTTTTCTAAAATACTGGTATTAATGAATATGGTTATATAAATAGTTACAATTAACGATAGTAATTTTAACGATATATTTTTTAAGGATATCGTGTTATAAGGTTAAGGCATTTATACCTAATTTTTTTTAAATACAGTTTTTAATATATATTATTTTTAGAATATAGTACTTTTTGGATATACGTTATTAAAATAGCATTTCTAACTCACAAGTTTTTAAAGTTATAGTAAATAAAGATATTGTTTCTAAGAATACGTACACAGCGTATATGTTTTTTGAGTTACTGTCTCCACCGCCTAAGTTCCTATCGATACAGTTCAGTATGGATATTGTGTATTCTGAAATATGGCACTAACGCAGACTTTTCTCTGATTGGTCGTCCAAAACCTACAAGGAGAAGGGGGCGGAGTCCTGTTATATGCAGTCATATGGGTATTTTAGCAAAAACAGCAACAGCGCTTCATAAATTGAGTTGTTAGATCTATAATTAATATCAGCTCTAGTTACATCAGATTTTGGTTATCGATGGTTATTAGGGATGTGACAATATAGAACATATTCCTTTCTTTATATTGTCACATATTATATGCCTATCTCTGCCATATGTAGCAGGTACATTTGGAATTCCGTTCCTTAGTCTTGAATTGTTCAATTAAAATAATTGTGTTTTTAATTACTAAATTAAATTTTATACCGTAAAATACGTGCTATTAGTTTACATATTTTAGAGAAGTAGGTACAACTTTTTAAAATAAATAAATTCATTTATTTATCAATGACAATTACTAACAGTAGCTAATTACTAAATACCAATTGTTATATATATTTCCTGATATATTTGTGTTTTTATTATTCCACCTACGAACTTTTTAGATTTTAATGAACATTTTCATAAAATCTAGGAACTAAGTTTACGCATTTAATAGCAGTATATCTAAGGGAGTCCACAGATAATTTGAAAACGTTTTCTATGCAGTGGTCACTGAAGAAAACTGTATAGGGAAGCTGTGGTAGACTATTTCATGTTGCAAAGTGACCAAGTTGCACATATTTATCGGTTTGCATATATGCACACATGCATATTTTATGCTCTTGAAATATTTTGCAGAGTCACTACTGCATGTATGCAATATGCACAATATCAAATTATTAATCTGTATTATATTTCGCTTAAGAAATTACATCTAGGTAGGTAGCCCAATCTAGTATAGGTATGCAAGTATATATCAATTTTGTACACCTACCTAAAACCTATTGATAGAGGATTTCTTTGAAATCTGTAGATTAAGTAATTATTTTATTTCTGAATGAATGTATTTTAATTGCATATGATATAGTTTATAATAGATTTTACCCTGTACAAGTTGCGTTTAAAATTACAACGATATCACATTTTCCACTATAACTAATATTTGTTGTATTAATACTAATATTTGTTGTAGTAAACGCGTCTATATATATTATATCAATACGAAAATTACTGCCATTTAAGTAGGCTATACAGCTAATTATTTAAAATAATGGTTTGTCGCAGTTGAAGCAGTGCTACCTACTCTACTAGCTTCAACAGCATCTCATAATTCTTGAATCAGAGATATTTTGAAGTGTAAATTGAATATACTAGGTAACTAGAATCTAGATCGTTCATTTATGGTTGATTTGTTGTAGCCAAATTTCAATAAAATAACCATAAACTTTAGATTGTTGAAGTCTGAAATTTTATAATTTCAAATTTGACATAACTAAATATAAAATTCCTAGTAGATATGAATCTTTATCATTATGTATAGGCTATAGCTACACAAAACTAGAAGGGTAGTACCGTGCGGGAGTATTTTGTGACGTGACAGAAGTGAGGCTTTACCATGCTATTTTGTTTATACCTATTTAATGATATAAATACAGCTCATTACATACCATTATCATGGCATTCACATAAAGAATTTTACGATGATTACGAATATGTCATCCAATTTTGTCTAAAATACATATTTACCTACATGAAATTATTTTTATTTCGTATATTTACATGTATTTAGAGCGGCAATAGAGCATGGTATAATAACTATGCTATTTCAAGGAAAAGGACCTCTAAAGTTATATTTATGAGATCTACCTATATAATATATATATTTATGAGATCTACCTATATAATATATATATATGACCTGTAAAATATATTAATTCACGGTGTTATTAATTCTCTTAGAATCTCATATATTTTGTTGAGTCACCCCTGACAGGTTTTCGTCTGGGAAGTTTTCTATTATGGTATTGTGTTCTTTGTTTGTTAGTTTGTTCGTCACGCACTCTCATTGCGTCCAGTTGAAATACATTTAAGAGCTGTTATTTCTTCATTTCATTTCCCCCTTGATGTTCATAATTGCACCAAATCATGTCAAATAACTTAAAAAATTCTCTGAGACTATTTATTATATATATTTTTTATTCATTCAGATCCAGAAAAGTTTCAAACTTGTGGAACATTACACAGAGAGAAATGCATAACCTTATTTAGCTGATTTGACTAAATCTGATTTACACATACAGATTCTCTGATTTATCATTATGTTCTACATTTTCATTTCAGTTGCTGCATAAGGTGATTGTCTGATTTAACGCTTGCTATTTCATAACTATGCAGCTAAATGTTTGAGCTCTGCATTGAGGTTTGTGGTTAATCAGATCAAAATCTCTTCTGAATAAATACTAATTAGTAATCAGATCTGTTTACCGGGTGACGCCATTACTGTTTTAGATGTCATTGTGTGTGTACATGTTTGAAAATTATATTGTGATAGATATTTATATAGCCTAGACTAAGTGAATTTAACTACCTAGCTGATATGTAGGTTAAGATACCTGACTAGCAGTTATAACATAATTTTAGGTATCTAGGTAGTATTTGGCATTGAATGGTGAGCACTGAGTCATACTAACAAAGAAATTAGTGAGACATATAAATTTGACAGCTTCTAAAACACAGAACCTATGTTCTATTTAACTTGAGGTGATTTTAAATTTGTAGTACCTATATACATAACAAAATTAATATGGCAATAGTGACATATTTATAATTTTATATTAGGTATGTTATACCTAGCATATTGACTTAAATAACCATTACCTATATAACTGCTCCATAATCAATACCTACCAATTTGACTTTAGAATTTAAAATATACCATACCTTGGTACCTACTACCTAATTTTCTGCAGAATAGGTATCGAACAATTTTCTGCCAAAATTCTGAAACAAATCTGACTCTTTCTGAAGCCTACAGCTACTAGGTACCTGAGGCTAATTAGACTGAGTGAATCTTTCTTAAAATTCCAATATAAAAGTATTTAGTATGAGGAACCAAAATGTATATTTTATCATTCCTAATCCAATATTCTCTTTAATTTCCAAATATTGAAATACTAATTATGAAAATATAGGTACTGATCTTATGAGATAAATTAATTTAGCCAAGTTTCCATAGTTAGTTTTTTGAATTTGTGGTTAAGTAGGTATGTGTGGGAATGCTCACCAATAAATTAGGAAGGACTTTAGACTCCTGTAGAGAAAGGAAAAATTGAAAAAATTTAATTTGTTGTGTTTTTTCTAATTTTTCCTATGCTACAATGTTGTTGCTAATATATAAAAAAGAAAATTGGAGACTGACAAGTACCTAAAAATGTTTGAGAGTCCTTTGCACTTAGGTGGTATTTTTTTACACACAATTTTACTTCAAAATTTAGACAACTGTAACTATATATGTTGCCTGCTGCCTGGCCGGCTGGCGGCTGGCCTTGCTGACAAGTGGCAGCAACCGCAGCTTGCACTTGCAGGCTTGCAGCCTGGTTACTGCCTACTGGCTTCAGTGGCTTGCCAGTCAGCAGAATATGGGACATTTTCTGAGTGAATAATCCTTAGTTTCTCTTAAATTTACATGTATTTACTGAGAATAGAAACCAAATGGCAAAATAGAGGATATCTTGTAGTACAGATTACCACTTTCTGCAGTCTGGCTTGCTAGCAATGGGCCATGGCCTCATTAGCTAATGCCTAATGGTCGCTACTGACTCGCTGACTCTGAGAGTGATTCTTAGGGATATAGGTACCGACTACTACTAATCTACTATTGTAGGTATGTTAATCCAAGTAAAATTGTATGGCTCGTAAACTCTCCATTAGTCTCTCCAGCTCTCCAAAAATCACCAGAGTGATCAAATTACCATAAATTCTCCCCAAAATAACATTAAATTTGTAGCATAGGGGAAAATCAGATATCTCTCACCATTTGCAAAAGAAGGGCTCAAAATAACTGGCACAGACTCGCCATCAAAATGGCGAGTTTGACATGCTTTATTACCTGGATGTTAATAATCACACATAAAATGTTAATAATGCCCCACATTTTGAGACTGGCTGAAACTTAAAAGGGAGATACTGACACTCTTTAGCATATGCAATTTGTCAGAAATTTGTTAATTTATCTTAGAAATCACTATATTTACAATTTTTTCATAATCAGACAGTTATGCAATTAAACTAATAATTGTAAGATTTCTCTCAATAGATTCTATCATTCTGAAATTTCTAAATTAGGTTCATTCTGCAATTTTGTAAGTTAACAATTGGGCATTGGCTAATTATTAATATATTACCAGTTGGCAGTTACATCATTAGACATTAGGTACATCATTAGACATTAGGTACATCATTAGACATTAGGTACATCAAGAGCTCTAGTCTGTTGGACTGTCCTTAGATACCTTGCAATGCAGCAAGTCTTCAGAGTATGGGATATTTTCAATATTTTCTGATTGAACAATCATTAATTAATTTAATTTCATCCTGTATTTACTGCTCACTCAAAGCGTGTCAAATTTGTCCATGATTTTATTTTGAGAACATTTTGTCTTCAAATATTTTCAAATCTGTCTCTAAAATCACTAAAATTCTCTAAAATGTCTTCAATAATAACATGTAACCATAGGAATTTGTTAGGAATTTGTCTCCAAGATCTTGCAAAGATATATTTTCCCTCAAAAAGTGTCTTCAAAGATCTTTGGTGACAAGGATGCGCTTTCCATAATTCTTGGTGAACACTTTACGGTCTTTACCAGTTTCTGTAATTTTACAACGCAGCATTGACATGTAATTTTAAATTATTTTTCATAAGCAACACCTAATTAATCTTTCTATTAATAGCATATGCAATGTTTATTGGTATAGATACAAATAGCAATTGTCATAGGAATTTCAATGATTTTATTTTTGCAAAAAGGTACATTATTGTGCAATTTGATTATCAGCCTAAGTCTCTGTCTAACTACCCAATGCATAAGGCTGTTAGTAGCCTACCAGTGGCACTGTGGCAGTCTTCATTCAAATTTCAGTGCAATGACATCTGTAGACTTTTAAATTTATGATGAAAATGATCTTTTATTGATACATAGCTAGATCATGTCAACTGTTGGAATAGCAACCTATGCATGAATGATGAAAAACAATAGAAATTTTAAATCCGCTGCATTTAGCTAAGAAATTCATCTGTTTGGTAGCATAACTGTTCTCCTAAAAATAGTTTTTGTCAATCATTGTTGCTATCAAAAATTATCCGAATTAGTCTTTATTTGTTCTATATGAATTATATATAATTATAATGGTCATTATAAGTATAATTTCAAGTTCACTTTCTATTTCAGACTTAGCTATAGCTATTATGCTACATCAAATGTTTATCTTTAATTTTATATTTAGCTATTTATATAGCTAATAGCTTTCTACTATGAAAATTTCCTTGAGTCGCTACATAGAGAATTACAAGAAGACAAATCAGAAACCTACAGTTTATGTTGCAGTGTGATCATCCGACTCTTTGCTGCAATTTGGTTCTTTGATGGTTCACATTTCTTTTTTTGCCAGGTATGTGAATATTATGCTTTTTTTTACTATAAATCTATAATGTTATATTATATTTATCTGCTTATATGTATCGATAGCCCTCTATTGAGATATTTGATATTCTCATTATACGAAATAGTCAGTAGCCAACTACACAAATAATAATCATTTTTATAGATAGATTTCTTGGATTTTCAAGTTTTAGTCTTAAAGGAGCTAAACTGTTTGAAATTAAGTTGAGCTTAGCTACCTATAACAGTACCTATCATCTTAATCAAATTATTCTGACTAGAGGAATATAAGTTGCTACCATATTTTAAGATGTAAAAATAGCTAGTGACATTGTTTTTTATAACTAGCTAATTCTTTCTCTGTTTGCTTCTTTAATGTCAATTGCATTAAATTTATTTTTAATATCAGCAATTTGGCTTCTTGTTCCTAAGTAAATGTTCAACTCCCAATTAAATTAATTAAATATTACCTTTCTAGTTTCTACTAATTATTTCTATGAATTTTCATTTCAGGTTGAACTTATCTGTTCCCAGCAATAAATCACTTCTTTTTGAAGTGGCCTAGAGTCATCAGAGTTGAGACAATGCTTTAAGCTCGATCTGCATGATGAAAATTTAAATCAAGGTGAGTGGTGACTATTAAAGATTGTGTAAATCTTCATACCTAGTATTTACTTTATAGATAAAAATAGTTAGGAACACTAAATCAGTGAATAGGACACTAGGTGTAAATAATTAGCTAGCTCTAACTATTAGATAGCCAGGTAGTAGATATTTAATTGATATTATTTTCCTTAACAAGATATCAAATGAACTAGCAAGCTAAGTAGCTGTACATTGTTATCTAAAGCAATAGCTAACTCTTCTTTTGATGTGATTTCTATAGTTGATCAAATCTTATTATAGCTAGTAGCTATTCAATTGATTTTTTCTCATATTAATTTTCTCTTTTACAAGCATATTTATTTAATTGTTATATAGCTAGCTATTGAATCTCATTGATTTCAAAATTGGACTAGCTAACTCCTTACCAATTACTAATATAAGTATGCTTGAATTTTGTAATTGCAACTATGCTGTGATTGATAAGATATTAAAGGCAATGAAAATAACTATAATCAAAGATTGATAAGTTAATGAATAATTAATTGTGCAATATTATTATTCCAGATGACTTTAATGTGGCTAAATCCATACATTTGTGGGGGCTCTGTCTTGTCCAGTTCAGACTTTCAAAGAAGTTCCCTTGGAAAGCAACAACTGCAGAAACAGGGCCTCAAAATTTTTTGTTGGTAAGTACAGATTACACTTTTTATTGGAAAGGTCGAAGTAAATTAGCATGAAGAAAATGTCCATATTTTCAAGAAATAGTTACAAACTCAACGTTCAATTATTTTCCGCGGTTCCTAAAATGTCTTCAGTCTTCTGCATATTATTTCTATTTGTTTATTATAAATTTATATTATATTTCCTAATATGATATTTTCAATTCTATGCTGTACCTTCTCTTCAACGTTGAATTTATAATTAACCTCAATTGAATAAAAGGCAATCAGTACAAAGATCAGTTTAAAAAGAATGTCAAATTAATTTTGTAGCTAGCTGTGTTGTTCATCGATTTAATAATATTGTTATGAACTATTAGAACTAATTGCTCATCTTCCTTACTAACCACAGGACGATGGTGGTATGGCGTTTTGCAGAGAAAAGAAAGGTGAATTCGGGTTCAACCTTCAGTCTCCTACCTTCAAAGTAAAAGGAACTGCAGGAATTATTCACTTTGTCAAATCTAAAATTTGTCATAGCTGTAGACATTTGCCCATATCAAGTAGCTACTGCATCTCTGCTATCATTTTCAATTTGAATGTCCTCATCTTTGGATATTACTACAGAGGTGATAGCTGTTTAGGTGATAGCGAAAGAGCTCTATATACAGTTGACTCTAAAAGTTCAAATCAATTAATTGTGATAAATTCATATCATGTTCTGCATGGAATGGGTTGTAGCTATTTTAGTCAGCTATTACTTGACAACTTAAGCTATTTAGATACGGAATTGACTTTTCTGTCCTCGTATCATTGAGTTCAGAAATATCACTTTTAAATAATAATAGGAAGCAACTGGTATATATGTGTGGACAGCTGATGCCAACGTCATAGTTAAATATTGATAATATTTTATATCTATTTTTCACTATATATTTTTTTTTAATTAGTGTTTATAAAGTATTGTGTCATATGATAGCTTATCATCAAATTGATATAATGTCTTAAATATCACTCTCTGCCATTTATTTAGTATCTCCTCTATTGGGTACTTACATTCAACACAAAAAATAATATATATTTGCTATATTATTAGAAACTATTTGATATTGTTCCATAATATTTATGGTCAAAAAATTAATTATTCTAATAGTATATAGCTATATACTAATAATTCTAATAGTATTTATGTATTAATAATTCGAATGATATTTATATATTAATTGTTCTAATAATATTTATTTATTAATAATTATAATAACATTTATTTGTTAATAATTATAACAATGTTTAATAATATAAGTTGATATAATAAAGGTGTTCATTTAATTTGAGTCTATGATTTTCCCAATGTCATGTACCATATTTACTGATTGATATTTAAATATCAAAGCTATTTATAGTAATGAAGATATATCTTTATAATAACCAAGTATCAATAATCTGAGTGATGACAAGAGCATCTGCATTGTAAATAAATTCGTATGTCTGCATTGTAGTTAAATATATCCATAACATTGAATCAGACATCTGATTAACTGTGAAGTATCTCTTATAAACGTATTCCTAAATCAGAAAAAGCACTTGGTTCACTTGGTAATCAGATTTCTGCTTTGTGACTAAGACTTTTTTCGCTCTGTGTAAAATATATACATCAATCTAAATTAAAACATGATAAAAGTACAAAACTAGCTAAAAATAAAAAGAACGATGCAGTGGGTTAACTTAAAATTAATCAATATATTTATTCCTACAGTATTTTTTAAAAACAATTTAAAATCTGACAAGGGGCATTTCAAATTATTGGGTATATTATTAAAAAGATGAGTAGAAAACACTAATAATATTTTTGAACCAATGGAAAAATATTTCAATTAATTAAGGTTTATTTATTAATATTTATGTTTATTAAATCTTATTTACCATTTTTCTGATTGCTTAATATTACCTAAATAAATAAAAAGAAACTATGATAATTGATACTTTCGAAAATAGTTTGCAATACGGCTATACGAGTGACAACAATTAAATACACAATTTACTATCCTCTATGACATCACAAGAGGACTGCGCACAAGAAACTCAATTTCAATTTGTAGTTATTGTATCATGGTAGTACCTATCCTTTTTATTAAAGGATTTGAAAGACGAATTTATTTCTGAGTAAGGAATCCTAGTATTCAGGTAATTTCATTTGGTAATGTATAAACCGAGAGAAAAAGAGTGTGCCGATATGGCAGATTATAATGTGTCGTGTCACTATACGTAAAGTGACACTTGAATAGGTATTTTGTTCCGACACAGATAGCTATTTATGACGTACGTGTTTGTGTGATAACTTATTGTGTGGTGTGTCACTGTGATGCATATGCATTTTCTCAAAAAGCATATAACCTGTTGCAAATGCAGTATATTCCCCAGTGCATATACTGCATATTTTGAAATGCATATTGTCAGTTGTCACAACCCTAATGATGTTATACTGTCAGATAAAAGACACTGTGATGATGTACTATCAGTGAAAAGAGTCACTGTGATGATGTACTATCAGTGAAAAGAGTCACTGTGATGATGTACTATCTGGGAAAAGAGTCACTGTGATGATGTACTATCAGAGAAAAAGAGTCCCAGTGATGATGTACTATCAGAGAAAAGAGTCACTGTGATGATGTACTAACGGAGAAAAGAGTCACTGTGATGATCTAATATCAGAGAAAAGAGTCACTGTGATGATGTATTATCAAAGGAAAGAGTCACTGTGATGATGTACTATCAGAGAAAAGAGTTACTGTGATGATCTAATATCAGAGAAAAGAGTCACTGTGATGATGTATTATCAAAGGAAAGAGTCACTGTGATGATGTACTATCAGAGAAAAGAGTCACTGTGATGATGTACTTTCAGAGAAAAGAGAATCATCCAGAAATATGATCGGAAAATAAATCTGAAAAAAATTCAACGAAAAAAATAATCGAAAAGTTTTTGGGATAGAAAATCTGGATGAAAAATTTGAAAAATATTCCAATAAGATAAAACTAAAGAAGGATTTAGATTGATTTACTGATATAGTAAAACTCATCTATATAGTGAACTTCAACTAGTTCACTTTAGACTATAGAGAGTTTACTTTACTATAGAGGATATAAGTGATGAATAGAAAACGTGCCATTTTATGGCAGACTATAGAAAAAATTCTTCATTTTTTAAAATAAATTCAGCATACAGGGTAGTTATATAACTTCTGTTTCTTTTTATCACTCGGAACTCCTTTTTTCTGGTGAGGTTTTCTCAATCCATCCTTCAGAGTGGCCTGCATCGCAGCTTTCCTGCCAAATTCGTGGATGTCAAATACAACAAACTATATTACGGCTATCTTTGACCAAATTGGCCAAAAGCGTGAAAACGAGTTTTATCCCTAGTTCTCAATCCTTCAGTTATACATACGGAATCAATAACTTCAAGCCCTAATCTCTCAAAAAGTATTAGTTTCTACAAAAAAAAACTGAAATGATTTTCGGATTCTATGGAGACGATCTTAAGAATGCCCAGCTAAACATAATAGCTTCTATAATTTTTTCTGTGTGACCAACCCCCATTGAGTCTATAGACTTGGCGCGGGTAAAAATTGAGTAAAAAAGTTACCGAGATTAACAGGACATACTTAGGACCAACAGGACATACTTAGGATCAACAGGACATACTTAGGATCAACAGGACATAGTTAGGATCAACAGGACATACTTAGGATCAACAGGACATACTTGGGATCAACAGGACATACAATTATGATCAACTGAACATACTTAGGATCAACAGGACACACTAGACTATAGGAACCGTGGACCGACAGTTGGGCCCAATACAATTGGGCCACAAGACAATTGCACCTACGACAATTGGGCCCCAAGACAATTATATTATTTGCCCATTTTTTGTCAGAGTTTACAGTTTTAACTTAATTAAAGACCATTGCTACTATAATAACTGGGGTTGTGACAATATGCATTTTGCATAAAAAATATAGTCTTGAGCATATTTTAAATAAAAATATTCCTTACATGAAAAAATATTCTCGATATGAAAAATAAATATTTTTAATAGAACATATTGTTTTCATGAATAAATACTATAATGCTTTCTAACTACAATAATTTTCTGTTCTGAGATAGGTCACTTAAGCAAGAAACAGTAGAAAACAAGGGTGTATGTATTTAGACCTGCCGAAATTATTGGAACCTACAAATTGAATTAAAGTTAATGTGAATTTTTTGAAACCTGTTCAGTGTTCAGAAGAGTTTTATGAATCTTTATTACAAAATGTATTCTCATAATCTCATTTTATCTCCTGTTCAAATAACTGTTCAATGTAACGTATTACCTTTAAATTTTTTCCATTTTTTACTAAATATTTGTCTTTGTCAGACGATGTACACTACACAGAACACATTGGATCCATGATGGCTTACTTAATTATACGGCCTGATTTTCTGCCTTTTGGTCAAAAAAGTAGAAGGTCAATATTTTCACTTGTAATATAACTCAGCCACGTTTTGTAACCAAATAATGATGGTTTATTAAGCATAATCCTGCAGTATATCTTGACGGATCAGTATAAATTCATCGCGGGTAAATTCATCGCAGTAAATTCATCGCATGGTAATTTCATCACAGGTAAATTCATCGCATAATAAATCATTGATGACATATAAAAGGAAGGTAGATAATACAAATAATAGAGAGGTAAATAAAAGATGATAAATACCCACTTTCTTATTTTCTATTTTCTCTTCATCTAAAATATCTACATTCTTTTTTTCTATTGGCTACATCTTGACTCATTCACTATACAGGAGTTCACTATAGAGATACTATAACAATGAAATATTATACTAATTTAAAAGAATAAAACCATTTATTCATGAAATGAATATGTTCTAAGATATATATTTTTCTTACCAAGAATGTTTTTCTTCATATTAAGAATTTTCTGTATTATAATTATGCTCAAGACTATATTTTTATACCAAACGCATATTGTCACATCCCTAGTTATTACGATAGCAATGGTCTCTAATTAAGTTAATACTGTAGACTCTGAAAAATTGGGCAAATACTGCATTGGTCCTTGGGCCCAATTGTGCGGGGTCCAATTGTCTTGGGACCTAATTGTCGTGGGGATTAATTTTCCTGGGCCCAATTTTCGGTCCACGAAATAATATATGGATATGTTGCTCAAGTAAACAGTTAATATTGAAGATTAAATTCTACCGTTACAACTGCACAAAAAATATATCTAAATCACCTTTAAAAAGATAAATTATAATCAATACCTCTCAATTAATTAGAAAACCTGGTTCCCATTTACTGAGGCAATTATGCTTTGCTGATCATATTTTCAAAGAGGTGTAGCATTTACAGTTATGTTGTTCTTCAAACTATGAGTAGCTACACAAATACGTAATTTGAAAAATATCTAAAATTTAAATTAAAGAAAAATATTCATAACTATAAAATAATAAATTAGTGCAAGTATACTCACATATTAAATATTTCAAATCAAATATTAATTGAATGATATACATGCGAAAATTATATGACATTCTACTACTATGTAAAATCCAATCATTATAAAATAAAATAACAGTACAGATTCGTACAAACAAGTTACCCTAATCCAGCGAAAAATAAAGTGAGGTCGGCGTGATAATTTGCAAAAAGTATATTTAAGTTTAACAATTTAATTTTATAATGTACCATGCGATTAATTTACCATGCGATGTATTTACCATGCGATGAATTTACCACGCGATGAATTTACCATGCGATGAATTTACGACGAAGAATTTACCGGCGATGAATTTAACGGATACCTATCCTGACTACCGATTATTCTTATATACATGAAAGTTATCTTGGTTTTGTAGAATTTAATTTAATTAACAAATTTATTGGGTCAAATTCTTTATTTTTACTGAAAAAAGTTGCAACGATGAAGAAAAAATTGATCTATTTTTTGACGAAAAGGCAGAAAATCAGGCCGTATAATTAAGTAAGCCATGGATCCATATGATAATGATTCAAATTAATACGACTTATTTGAATACTTAAAAGATTTTTATTACACCGGAACTTGAGATTAGCATCCAAATGTGATTTAAGGGGCTTGCTAATATGTCCCTTATCAGGTATATCAATATAATTTTAGAGAATATAGCATATTTCAAAGATAATATTGTATCTTTGAACTTTCCTAGTAATAACAAAGTAACACTTCTTTATTGTGTCTTCTGCTCAATCTTTTTCTGGGCTTAATTGTTCTGGGGCTCCAATTATTTGGAGCCCAATTGTCGTGGGGACCAATTGTCTTGAGCCCAAATGTCGGCGGGCCCAATTGTCCTGGTCCCAACTGTCGGTGCACCTTAGGAACAACAGGACATACTTGAAATCAACAGGACACATTCAGGATCAAGAGCTTAGAGGACACATATAGCAACAAGTAGCACATATGAATAGAGTTCATACATAGAAACAAGAAGACATTATAAACAACAATAAAACGCATTTCATTTTGTTACATATATATGGAAAGTAGAATTATCCAAGCGAATTAATGTAATCAGCATTAGCTATAGGTAGTAACAATTTTTCTAATTTTTTGTCTCATATTCTAATATTTAAAATTGATAAACTATAATATAGATAGCTGTAATAGAAAGACTGTATCTAACAAACAACTATTGGTCATAAAATTCATTGTCAGGTTTTTCACCCTTCTCCTGATGATGAATAGAAAGATTTCTATTTGAAAGCTTGAAACCATAAATACCTTCAACGCTGAGTTTGAATAACCTCTGGTATTATGAATTTCCCGTTGAGTATGAATAGCTTCAATCAAATGTAATGAGTCTAATGACTGTTGGTCATACTTATTATTAGGGCTGGGACAATATGCTCTTAAAGCTATAGATCCAAAAAATACCATAGACGAAACTAAATGAAATGGTATCGAATACTAAATACAGCTGGTTTAGAACGATTCAATAGTTGCGAAACCTATTATCAAATGTAGGGTAAGTTAAAAATTATCGGTCGGTCCCACATCTTCGGTCATAAAATAAAAAAACGATGTATGTAATAATAATTATTTTACATTCATTTTAATTGGTATTCATGATACCTGCAGCTATCATAGATATCAACAGCTACAATAAAATAATTAGTATTATTATGCTATCGGTTTTTCTTATCTTATTTGATCGAAGATGTGACACTGACCGATAATTCGTAACTTAACCTACGACCCTACCTACCTACTGAGTATAGCTGACCATACAAACGCTTGTATTATTTATAGACATTTTTCTTTATTCCACTATATAAATTACACTAAATATATGCTTATTAATATCTTTAAATAATAATAAACGGATCATAAGGAAAGACCATCTGAATAATTTAATAATATTAAGGTGTAAAGTGTTATTTTTTACGTCAATTTATGTGGTGCTGTTTAGTGTGTCAATTCGTTCACACAAAGAACTTGGCAAATAACTCATCTCAAATTATTTAAAAATTCCACAATTATATGATGCTGAAATATTAGTGTCTAATAAAAATTTAAAATAATCTAAATCAAAGTTATTATAAACTAATATTATGAATTAGAAAAATCTTTTAATGCGTGTGAAACTTGCTCTACCAGCCCATACCTATTTGCAGAAATAAAGATCACGTGAACGCTAAAAGAACAAATTTCATCAGTTCACTTTATAGGTAATCTTCAAATAATCCATAAGAGGACTTAAACATCTTATAGACTTAAAAATTGTCAAAAGGATAATATCTCAATAAGAATAAACAGTTCATAAAGAAAGACTTTATGTAGAAATTAAAGAATATCAAGAACAGAATGCCTAGTTACTTCTCAGTAAATTATACAATATAGCTACCTATAAATTTTCAAAATTGGACCGTCATCCTTAAGTGAACAAATTTCATCATTTCACTTTATAAGCTACAATTAATAATTGAATATTTGCAAAGATAACATCTTATTAATAAGAATCGACACTTAATAAAGAAAGACTGTGTAGACATTAAAGAAACTCAAGAAATGAATGCCTATTTGACATAGTAATACTACTATATTTATTTTATATATTGGACCGTCACCTTGAATTGAACAAATTTCGTCAGTTTACTTTGTAAGATACAAATAATCATTAAATATTTGCAAAACTGGTATTTTAATAAGAATAAACATACTTATCTTGGAGAAAGACTATGTGTAGACATAAAATTTTTTTAAAACATTAAATAATATCAATGCCTAGTTATTTTTCAGTAATAGTTAGGTACTGAACGTACGGAAGGTGCATTAACATACACTTATTTACTTATTTAGTGTGCTAAATTTGAAATTATAATATTTCAGGCTTGAACAACCTAGAGTTCACTTTTATTTTATTGAAATTCATATACCACAATAACACATTAGTTATAGAGGGAGATCTGATATCGTTTTGATTTTAGACGTAGGTACGTACGTACCTAACAATATGACGCTTGTAAAGGGTAAAATTAAATAGAAGATATATCGAATGCAATTGAAATTGAATAATTAAACCCCTTTATACAGAAATAAGAAGATAATGATTGATAACTTTATATTCGGATTTAAAAAAAATCCGTTATCAAAACGATTATTACTATACCTATTTTATATAAATATCTAGGCAAACTTACCAAAAGATTAATTGAGATAACCTTATATAATGTATATATAATAATCATATTCAATCTGAATCTAAATTAAAATGAGCATAATAAACCTGATTCCTTTTGAAATTTTCAGTTAAATATCAACTCAATTTATGAAGCGCTGTTGCTGTTTGTGCTAAATTTCACTTATTTTCATTTTCAAATAACTCACAGTACTTGTCTCTTATTGGCCAATCATATACTTCCATAGCCAATCAGTGAGCTAGTAACTTTAGTACACAATATCCCAAACAACTTATCGGCAAGGAACAATATTCTTAAAAGTTTAGACGTTACAATTTTATGCGTTAGTTCATTATTCTTATTTGTCGTATTTTTATTACCAGTAACCTTTTGTTTTATAACCTTAAAATCATATTCGGTGAATACATTATCTTTATACTATTATTCGTTAAAATTAGGTTTTTTAGAATGTTATAACTTTAAAAAAATATATTTAAGAATCGTATTTTTATAAACATTATTCTAGAAAACATAACCATAACAGTCAATATTTTTATTTTCTTATTCGCAATATTGTATATTCTTAGAATTATAACTTAAGAACATATATTTTAAAAAACTATACTCTTAGTGTTAGTAACTATATAATTTCTAACCTTAGAAGTGCCACCCTTGGAAAATACTGCAGAAATGGTAAAAAAAAACTGAATTGTCCCTGATTTTTGTCCGCTAGTGTATTTACATCTTTCGTGTCAAAGTGTACAAATGTGACATCTATCAATCATTATGGTCTTTTTTATGACATAAAATTTGTTTTATTTTGGATACTTCATAATTCAATGTGTTCTGGAAAAGGTGATATGGGACCTGTGCTGAATTGGGCACTCCCCTATTCTGAGATAAAAATAATGGCCTACAATCACCTAAAATAACTTTGTTCTCTCTCACGTGAATGGAATAACATTACTATGAAGAATCGAGTAAGGCATGATCACACGTGTCTTGAAACATGCCAAAGATTATTATATAAAGAAAGGGATATAATTTATACACAGAGTAATAATTTATTTGGACACAGAGGTATATATTATATATGCGAACATATGCATATAGGTAAATTAATTCAACACTATTAGCCAATGCATATATTAGCGCAAAGCTTAAATATTATTAACAGTTAATAAGCAAATACTCCAATTAAAACGTTCCTTGCATATATGTTTCCTTTCTCTGTAATATCATTTGGATAACTATAAGACCTGTAAAATTGAGTCATTATAACTTTACACAAAATCTAACTTCTCATCTAGTTTGTCTGGAGTCTCTCGACGAATAAAGATAGATATGCTGCAGTATAGGGATGGTAATTTTGGTGAATGAAGGTAAATGTTATTTTTTTGTGTCAATTGTACACATCTTTGGAAGGTGTTGTTTGTGTCTCTGTAGTACACATCTTTGAAAGGTGTTGTTTGTGTCTCTGTAGTATACACATTTTTGAAAGGTGTTGATTGTGTCTCTGTATTACACATCTTTGAAAGGTGTTGTTTCTGTCTCATTTGGTGAATAGATTCAAACACTTAACCGCCAATTCCCATTGATTTAAGTTTATGTAAAATAGTAGCATGGTTGACTCTGTCAGATAACTGCCTCTGTCAGATATCTTCAAATATCCAGTTGGTTTAACATCACAGTACTCGTGGAGTGTGTGCTGGCATATAGGCCAATGGGAAATTATTTATTAAGAAGTTTCCGACGCTGATATACTACTCTTCACATAATGACATATTTCTAATTTCCCAACTATTATATGTGCCATATTAATTGAAAGTACAGTATATTTAGAGTCAATTTCCCCATGTTTAAGAGACTAAGAGTGTCTGACAATCTTAGTCTATTGATTCAGGTAAATAATTATTGCAATTGTAAGCAAATTTGTATGGAAGTTTTTAATAATCTTCATAGCAACATAAACTATTAAATTTCTGGGATTTAAAAATAAAAATCATTAACTGTATTCTAATTTGATCAGGTGTAAGTTATGATCAGGTGTATTCTTTTATGAACATATAAATTTTCTGAACACATCAACTGAACTATTATTAATAATAAGAAGGTTTTAATTGTAAACTGCATATAGCTAATAGTGGTCTACAATATGGAACTTACTATTCATAAATGTTTTTACCTATATATTCATTTTCTTTGCATCGCTAGTTTTCCAATTTCTCAACCACTCTTGAAGCCATAAAATCAGGCCATAAACCATATGAAACTCTTACTGATATCACAAATCTGAAGGGAATTGCCTAAGTTGCGTAATGTCAGTTCTACTGCTTTGAGGTGTTGATATTAATATCCTGGATGCAATTACTGACAAAGGCATAGGGATTCTCTCACCAATATATAGGGGTATGAAAACTGTCACTAATATATAGGGCTAGGGATACTCTCATCAATATATAGGGCTAGGAATACTCTCACCAATATATAGGGCTAGGGAAACTATCACTAATATATAGGACTAGGGAGTAGGGATACTCTCACCAATATATAGGGCTAGGGAAACTCTCACTAATGTATAGGACTAGGGAGTAGGGACACTCTTACCAATATATAGGGGTAGGGATACTCTCACCAATATATAGGGCTAGGGAAACTCTCACTAATGTATAGGACTAGGGAGTAGGGACACTCTTACCAATATATAGGGGTAGGGATACTCTCACCAATATATAGGGCTAGGGAAACTCTCACTAATGTATAGGACTAGGGAGTAGGGACACTCTTACCAATATATAGGGGTAGGGATACTCTCACCAATATATAGGGCTAGGGAAACTCTCACTAATATATAGGACTAGGGAGTAGGGACACTCTTACCAATATATAGGGGTAGGGATACTCTCACCAATATATAGGGCTAGGGAAACACTCACTAATATATAGGACTAGGGAGTAGGGACACTCTTACCAATATATAGGGCTAAGAATACTCTCACCAATATATAGGGCTAGGGAAACTTTCACTAATATATAGGACTAGGGATACTCTCACCAATATATAGGGTTAGGGATACCCTCACTTATACATACGGTCATCGTATTTCTGGATTGAAGAAATAATTGTTTAAATTTGATTTCATTTTCATATTCAAAAAATGCCTTTTCAATGAATGCATTATACATTGAAAAGGAATGATGAAATAAAACTAAAATTGAAATTTGATTTGTAACTATAACTGTGCTAGGATAATTGCCATCCGGACAACTGCAACCCGGACAACTGCCATAAAGGAAGAAATATTTAATTTATAGTGGAAATGACCAATTGTATAATAGAAATATAGTGTATGATGGAAAAAATCGTTTAAAAAACAATATGTAATCTATTATATCACCAATTGGAACTAATAATTTTATTGAATTACACTAAATGATGAACGAAAAAGTTTGTATATTAAAATGTAAGTAATTAATAATTAATCGTATAAAAATACTATGCATAATAATTGTATAACTATCTTTCAAGTTAAGAGGCCTGATAATAATTATTTGGGTGGCAATTGTTCGCGGGTGGTAATTATCCGGTCACGAACTATAAATAATTGACAATCTGCATTATTATTACCTAGATATATAATTAGATAATGATTAAAATGATATGTTTTTTGCTTTTACATTATACAGAATGGGCCACAAAAATGTTTCTGCTTTTTCAAATACTTGTAAATCGTTAGCCGATGGACGAAAAAACTGTATCGTGGTCATTTTTTCTCCACCTCTTATTGTACTATTAACAAATAGAAACAATTTTGAGCTGACGGATATAGTTTAAGAACAGGTAAGCAAAGAGTGAAGGTGATTACTTTTATCATTGCGCGAAGGTAATTCTTTTTAAAACTAGATTGATTGTCAGTGTGGTTGCTGACCTAGCTTTAATGAGTTCGGAGTTGATAAGTTGATAGTTTCAATTGAATAACTGAATCTAAATAAGTGGGTAAATGAAACAACTCGATAACACCTATATGATTACTATTTGCAAAATATTAAGTACAGGATTACAAGATACAGATTTTGATTCGCTCACAGTTTAAAAACATACTATGTCTATGCACAATATATACCGATTTCGGATAAGAGGATTTTCGGGACGGAGGGTGATTGTGCTAGATGCACAGCGGAGAGACTTAGCTACGACAAGAACATGGTTACTTCAATTCACTGCCTTTTATCAGCGTTCTTAGAGAAGGGATTGGAGCTTGGAAACGTCTATGCTACAAGTTTTTGTTTGATTTTAAGCCCTTGGTTACAGTTTCCAAAGTAATACAAAGTAATACTCTAATGAGTTTTTATAAAGTCTCCGTGATCTTTAATCCAATAAATTTGGTGAATTTATATCCTCTCTCCGACAGTACAGATAGATAATTGTGCATAGCCAACTTTTATGATAGGTAATGATAGTCAATCCTAAATTATTCTCCTACTTATAACATTTGCAATCAAGATACTATTCAGATATTGCAAGTTAATCCATATATAGAATTTAGGTAAAAAGATAATTGACTCTTACACATAGTCTCAGAATGCACATATGTTAATATAATATAAGTACAATATTCAAATACAATAATACATAATATGATAATATAATATTCTAATACAATAATAATATTTATATTCATATAAGATTATTATTGGAAGGTAGTTAGAGTTGAATATATATAGTCTAATATTAATAATATATAATATTTGTTTCATATGATTCAATTTCTAACAATTCTTAGATCTAATTAACTCTGTCATTTTACTTACTAAAAGGCAGTGAATAAAAGGAAAATATTATAATGGCACACATAATAATACAGGGTGCTTACAATTTTTCCTTGGAAACTATTTGGAAATTGAACAACTTCAGTTACATTTTGATCTCATTGAAGTTTTCACCGTAAATATTCATTCTTCGCTTGTTCATTGCAAGGTTAAGGCCCGCTTCACACTTGCATTTTTAACAGCGTGCATAAAAAGCTCTTCTTAAAATATATTTAAGAAGAAGTAGAAATTTAATGAAACTCTTCCATCAGCGATAAAAGAAACGCAAGTGTAAACACATTTTAAGAAGAGCTTATTTCCGCGGTATTAAAAATGCAAGTGTGAAGCGGGCCTTAACCATGCAATGAACAAGCAAAGAACTAATATTTCTAGTGAAATCTTCAATTAGATCAAAATGTCACTGAAGTTGTTCAATTTCCAAATAGTTTCCAAGGAAGAATAATTGTAAGCATCCTGCAGTGACATTGAAATAATCACCCTCACTCTTTGCTTACCTGTTCTTAAACTATGTCCATCAGTTAAAAATTGTTTTAACCTGTAATAGTACAATGAGATGCGGAGAATTAGAGACAAAGGACTAGTTTTTTCGTCCATTGGCTAACAATTTACAAGTATTTGAAAAATCGGAAACTTTTTTATGGCCCATACTGTTTAGTAAAGTATTCCGTACTTATTATTTTATCAGCTTATGAATTGAAATAAATTGTTTTACTCAAATTTATTAGATGAAAGTTAAAATTCGGCTATAAAATTGTGCATTTTCAATCAAATTAGAACATTTGAAAATCAGTTTTTTCTTCAAATACCAATCGATGATATTTTTATATCTTATACGCATTTCGTGATTTAATGCAATGAAAAGGTCTTAAGAGAGTATACTATCGGTTATCAATATTCCCCAGTGAAGATATTGCAATTCTATAGCAACTGTTGGTCATAAGTTTTAAATACATCAACTTCACCAAATCTATTTCAATAATTTTCATTACTGAACTTGTTTCTGTCTTTAATTCTATCTTTCCAAAATCTAATTTTTGTGTTCAATTTAACTACTGCACTTCACATCTAACTATTCAGTAAATATCTTGCTTGTAACATATGTTATTAAATAATATATTGGATAATATTGCCTCTGGCAGACTCTCAATGATTCCCTTGATGCAAATTAAGGCTATGAAAAAACTTTATATTATATATATCATTAACAATGATATTTTTTTAAATTCCGTGTACTGAACACAATCATTGGCTATTACAGGCATGTAGAACACATGATTCATCTTCCATTTATTGAGGAAATTTAATAAGCAGCCAAGAAAGTATACAGAGAAGCACATTATGTAGAAAATATAATTGTATTGATATCTTGCAATTAATCTTTGCCAATGATATTTGTTTCACATATTTCTACATATTTATGATTTACCTTTTCATGAAATGACCGAATATTATGTTATCCCTAATTGAATGCAATTAAAGGCTATATATATATATTGATTACACACTTATTTTCATATTTCAATTAGAAATAAATCTTGAAATATAATATTGAATTATATTGTTCTCGGTTGTACTTCTGTTACTCCTGAAGAATACATTCTATTTTTTAGATTTCTTAATTTTATAAATTATTTCATAATAATTTACCTCAAATTGTTTTACCGGTAAAATTTGTCTATCATTTTATAAATTTTGTAATTATGCGTTCCTAATAATTCTCCCCTAGTCTGTCTTTTCCCAAACATATTATGCCTTTTGTACTGGTTTCTAGATATATTACTACAAAATTATCCTCTCCATTTTAGTTTACTCTTAAATATTTTGTGCTTAATTGTGCCCATCTGTATTTTGTAAATGTAGTTCCATTGCATATTGCGTGGAAGTCAATCAATACAGTAGGACTGCCAATACTAAATTACAAAGTAAATATTAATTATTGATAAACATTATAACATTATAAGGTAATAATGTTTTTTAAATATTTAACCTGTAACTGTTTGATTTCATAGTGTGAATTTGTTCTATGAAATAACTTTGTAATAAATTACGAACAATGTAATATAATAGTGTAATATATTGATATTGTAATGTATTGATAATAGTGGATTACAAACATTGTGATGTATTGATAATAGTGGATTACAAACATTGTGATGTATTGATAATAGTGGATTACAGACATTGTGATGTATTGATAATAGTGGATTACAAACATTGTAATGTATTGATAATAGTGGATTACAAACATTGTAATGTATTGATAATAGTGGATTACAAACATTGTGATGTATTGATAATAGTGGATTACAAACATTGTGATGTATTGATAATAATGGATTACAAACATCGTGATGCATTGATAATAGTGGATTACAAACATTGTGATGTATTGATAATAGTGGATTACAAACATTGTGATGTATTGATAATAGTGGATTACAAACATTGTGATGCATTGATAATAGTGGATTACAAACATTGTGATGTATTGATAATAGTGGATTACAAACATTGTGATGTATTGATAATAGTGGATTACAAACATTGTGATGTATTGATAATAGTGGATTACAAACATTGTGATGTATTGATAATAGTGGAATGACAATGAATCATACCAGATGAAGGGGAAAATATTTGTTATTTTACGTAATGTGTATTCTTTACGTTTGAATTAATTCATTAATATAATGTATTGTTGGAACCCTTCACACATATACAGTGTATATGTGTGAAATTTAAAAGAGTTTATGTTTTATTTTCATGGTAAGATACAATATATTTTTCTCTAGGTGTTTTAATTCATCAAAATATTGTGAGAAAATCTCGTAATCTTTCTATTTCTGTTAACGTTAATTAAATCGATGTAATTAAAGTGCACTTCAAGAAAAGACTGTGGCAGGTCTTACCCTTTGAAGTTTTTAGGGTGAAAGGGACTAACCTAAAACCGGGAGGGGGGGGGGGTAATTTGGGAGAGTTTAGGTCTAACTTGAAGAATATTGTTGGGACCTTTTACTACAGCGTATATAATCGCAGTGTTCTGCATTTTTAACTCCAACTACTACTTAATTTTCGTATGATTTTAATTTGGTCAGAGTATGAACTAAGAACTTAATTTTGATTCTTGATTTATTATACACGTGTGTACTTTATGATCAAATACAAATGGAACAATTAGGGTATAAAAAATAGATGTCGTTAACTATTATTGTATATAGACTGAAAACATCCTTACAACTATTACACTCTTATATAAGTCAAAAAATAAGTCTATCGATGAGTGGCATCTGAAGTTCAAGTCAACAGGAGGTGTTAAAAAATATAGAACACATCAAGCAACTATTTCGAATCCAGAATACATCATTGATTATTTCAAAGTTTTATAATCCAAAGACTTCTCTTTGACGTGCTGATGATGTCTTCAATATAAGTCGATGATAATTTCAACGAATTTTGAAATAACCAATTCTTCCCCTACAAACTAAAAATTATCCAAGGACTTACTGCAAACGTATATTGCAAGACAAGTTTATGCACTCACAAGATTTCCTGCAGGACCTAATGTTTTCTGATGAATCACATTTCCATATCCACGGTGAGGTTAATACAATTGTCGTTACATGAGCACTACTAACCCTCACTGGACAGAAGAGAAGTCATGTCATCCAATTGAAACAACTGTTGAGATGGCCATATATGGTGAGGGAATTGTTGGTCCTATTTTCAGTAATACAAATTATAATGGTGATAATTACAGTAGCGGACAAAATATAAGGGTAGCAAAAGCAAGTTATCTAAATCTTTAATTTCATAAAAAGAACAAAACACAGATTATTGAAATTTTGCACGTTTTTTCAAATAGAGCTAATATGTATCCTAATGAAATTTCAAAGCATTTGGACAAATATTCAAGGAATAATTCTATATTTTACTTCAAACTCTAAATTTTGCTCTGGTCAAAAGTTAAGGGTAGCCATCATAAACTTTGAAATATTCGCGGATATTGGCATTTAACTTAATAATTTGTGAATAATTCTTTGCTATATTACTTTAATACATCTTCTACCACAAAATTCTAATAATTTTGCACAATATGAAGGAGTTATCTATCTTCTATTCATCCTCAAGAAATGTCCACAAGTTTCCCCTCTGATACAGTCTCTAATTATTGTCGTTGCAAGATATTTCTATTGCCACATGAAGGTCCGAAACGATTGTGCAACATATCGTGGCTCAACTTAAGCAGTATGGAGTTGTTGATTCCAAACCGAAGAATGGTAGACTTCCCAAAGCATTGCTGAGAGAAGATCATGCAAGTCTTCAAAGTAGCTTGCAAGGTAGTTTCAACACTCCTAGTCAAATTTTTCGTGAAATAGATGTCATGTCTGGTGGTACGGTGTCCCAGTCTACTTTTTCGCTTCGACTTCAACAAGTTGGTTTGCAATAATTTGTCCCAGCATCGAAGCTTTCAATCTCAAAAAAGAAACGTAAAGTGATACTTGTGTTTTGTCATGATTATGTCGTTTGGTCGATTGATCAGTGGTCGAAAGTACATTCTAGTGATAATGGAAGAAAAATAGAAGTCTTTGGTTCTTATGGGAAAGTACAAATTAAATGTAAAGTAGGGGAAATGTTAACTATGAACTGCGTTAAGAAAACGGTTAATTTTGGAGGAAGTAGTGTGATGGTCTTGGTGGTCATTTTTTCAGCTGGACCTGGTCCCATTGTTGTATTGCAGAAGTATAAAATAGCTCTTTTGTCATTGTACCCTCCCCTATCAACAAGCAGCTGACCCTCAACCACAGAGTTTCAAGCAGGACAACGTACCCTACTACTCAGATAAAAAAGTTACGACTCTATTAGAAGATGAAGAAATTGCTCTTATGAGCTGGCTTACACAGAGTCTTGACCTCAATCGAATTGAGATTGTTTGGATAATAATTGGAGATTGTACTTAGAGAAGGAACAGAAGAAATTTGGAAGAATTGTGAACGTTTCTCGAAGATGAATAGAAGATGGATAACTCCTTCATATTGTGCCAAATTTGTAGAATTTTGTGGTAGAAGATGTATTGAAGTGATATAGTAAAGAATTATTCACAAATTATTAGGTTAATTGCCAATATCCGCGAATATTTCAAAGTTTATGATGGCTACCCTTAACTTTTGACCAGAGCATCTGGTTTATAATTCATCAATAAGACGTTTATAAGTTATTCATAAGACATTTATAAGTCATTTGCTAGAACTGGGTCAGTAAGTTGGCTATAAGCCGGATTTGCACTAGCCCAATGCAACGTTAGCACTACATCGGCAACGTTAAGTATAGACGGTACCAATAAGTCGTTTATACGTGGTTATACTGTTCTGGGCCGTTGGACATCCGTGATGTGGGCAAACGTCGGGCCTTTGCTGGCCCGATACACCGAGACCAGCATGACAACGTTGGCCCAGAGTTTCGTTCTGAATTGGGTTAATGTTGGCCCAACACTGTAATGTTTACTGGGTATCAAATCAGTTGAAGAAGAGAGTTCGCCAATCATTTGCAGAAATATCCATGGAAATGTTGCATATCACTGTGGTTACATTCCAGAATCGTTTCAATTTAGGCAAACCAAATATTGAGGCCAGACTGAAATATGACGCGTTCGATGGTAGAAGTGCCTAAGTCACAAAACTTGAAAATGATGTTTTTTCATAGAAAAGTTATCTTCTTTACTGAAATAAAATTCAAAGTATTTTCATTGATTCGTCAGTTTTTATGCGTATCAGTTTTTTTAAGTGAAAGGTCATGTATCAAGTAAAATATGAATAATATATTCTAAAGTATTGGAAAATAGTATTGAAAATCATTCAAATTAAAATATAACCATTAATAAGAAACTCATCAAAGTTTAAAATGAAGAACACTTCAATATTTATCTATTTCTCGAGAAAAATATTTTAGAAATAATTATTTGTATTTACATATTCAGTTTAATAGCGAATAACTATCAAATAGAAATCAAAGAATATAACAATAAATTGAAACAATGAATAACGTTGTAAAGATGTTGTGAATTATATATTTAGTGAAAAAGTTAAACTTTTAAATGTATATAAACATTTTATAAAGCGTTAGATCATTTTTCTATTTAATTATTAACAGACAGAGAATAATCAATGTGGGGATTACATGCAATAAAACAGCTTCCGCATCATCTTAACTTATGCGAAAGTTTTTCACAGCATTATGTGATGATGTAACAGTCACATAAATAATATGCTCTTCGCTAAAATGTACTTTCTAAATAGTGTATACTTTTTCTCGTTTTTGGAATATTATCTTCCATTTTACTTTCAAATATAGCCAGATATTACGTAATATTTAGTCTAGTTAGTATGTTATTCTACAATAGTAACAAAAGTGAATGGAATAAAGAAAACCATTGAACATGTTTACATGCCAAAATAATTAATTTATATATTATGATGATTTTTTGTATAACTGAATTTATTCTTTCATTATATTCTGTAATATTAGAATTCATCTTATCTCAGAATTTAAATACGTGAATAAGATCCAGGAAAAGGACATTGAAGAAATGACTGTATTCGTTGTAGTAAGTAACTCACGGTAGAAAAAAAAATATGCCTGTACAATAATTAATTTACTGTACACTAATTACCATTTAGTGTAACTAAACTAATAACCATTTCAGAGCAGCAGGATCATGAACTACTGCAAAATAAGTCGATATTAATTTACTAACTATCCCACTCCTTGCAACCTAACTCCTACTGTACGTTCTGGGAATATTTTCTTTTGTTAGAGTTAGCATCTCTGCTCCTGTACCGACTCTTAAATTACAGCGCTAATTTCTTCCCCGTCATGAGCTGTTAAACTCAATGAAAAACGCACTGTTAATTTTTCTTGAATTGTTAACATGAAACAGTATATAATATCCACATTTTAATCAATGTCCAACTTACGTTTAATTGTGTTTGCTATACCAAAATTATTTTCGTATTTCATTACTTGTCCTTTGCTACTTAAACATGTCCTGATGATTAATAGGTCTTAGGTTAATCCTTTAGTGACAGATTATGTCAATATATTGTATCACAAGATATCTGCAACGTTATACTGTCATATTCGATATAACATTGCATTTAATATCATGCATATAATTATAATATATGAAAAATATTATGCTATCAGTTCTTATACATACTATGTATGGGAAATTAAATGTATATAAATTTAGTGGACCTGTAATAATAACAAAGGTAGAAATACCTCCTTGGCATAGGTATGTTCTTATTTATGTTACAGTGCTTATTATATCATAAATAGCTCTTGTGGTGGCTATTTTTGGCGAATAATAAACTAATAACAGAAAAATAAAAAGGTTTCTCAGACCTCACGCAATGGTTCTTCATGTTTATGTTTAATCATGGAGGACCGGAATTATCTAACCTAAATTAATTATGACCACCCTGTCTTTCTTAGTTATAAATGACCTTGACCTTTCACCAAATCGTTGAAAGGATGACCAATTATTCCACCAAATTTCAGCCAATTTGGTTTTATACTTCTTGAGTTATGCGAATAACAATATTAACAAACATATATAAAAAATATTCTTATGTTATTCACACGGGATTATTCGTATATGCAGATCGAAACATAACCTTATACAATTTTGCAAAGGTAACTAGTAGTCAACTTCGTATAATCATTTTTATACAAATTGAATTATTATCTATTTTCTCTACCAATCATATTTATTGGGTGTAAATGGCTGATCAAAAATTTGAATATAAATTAAACGCTGAGAAGAAAGTAGAAAATAAATTCAGTGAAATGAAGATGTTCATATTTCATTACTGATGAAAATATGTAAATTAAGTTAGATATCAATATCAAATTGAGCGGCGGCAAAGGTAAGCGCACACTATATTGCTAGCTCTAGATAATTATACATTATTTATTAGGCATACACAATGAACTGAATTCTATAATGTACCAATGAAACAAAATTAATACTTGCAAAATTGTATGTACGGATATCCCATTTCAATTCAAATAAAGGAGTTAGAAAATAATTCTCTACATCCAAGATCATATCTCTGTATAATAATTCAATTTATTGAGAGCCATTTTAACATTGTAAAGCAACAGGTGGAGTAACTACTGCAAACTGTAGTCATTAAACCTTTTATTTAGTTACAATAAATTGACGTACAAAGTAATTATTGCATTTTGGTAAATTGATAATTTGTAATTGATTCAATTCCATTCCCCGGGTATATGAACTTATTTTTATTTAATATGACAGTAACATTCATAAAACGTATCCTTATATTTTATACACATTTTAGCTATATCATATTTTCGCTGTAATTTCAATTACAACGATATTTTAAAAAAATATTTAAATATATATAAGAGTGGTTTGGGCACGATAAATGAAGTGGCTAGTCTTGGTAAAGTCTTATTGTAGTCTGTAGAAAAAAGTTTCTTTTCCCCGGATTCATTTATTAACAATTTAAAGTTACTAATTCTTTGAGGAATTAAATAAATTGTATTCCCCAAAACTTTTAGAAAGAGTTTCACCTCTCTATAATATACAAATAAATACTAATGACAATTAATAGTGATTCCAAAATACAAATTACAATTAATAGATTACTATTAATCATTACATCATTTCCTATTTTAATTACAGTCGAAGAATAAATAATATTATATCAAATGGCTGCAAATGAAAAGAATTATTTTCATTATTAAGTATAATTTGTTTGTAACTCTTATTTGCATTTCCCGGAATTACTTCATTGCAATTCAAATAAAAAGCTGGAATTAATAACTTTCTAATTAGTAATAGCTAATAATTCCCTAGTTTTATACATATTGAGCATGAATGCTCTGTAATTTATGGCATTTGATGCATTATAAATATATGCTAATTATGATTGAAATGATTGATAGAGATAATCGTTTCATAATTTGTTCCATTAAATTAAAACTAAATTTTGTATTAAAACTTGATTAAATAAATTAAGAATAATTTCAAGTTGGGGCCAAATTGCAACATTTTGATAAAAATAATTAATATTTATTAATGTATACATATAAAGAAGATTAGTGTGACTTATCGAGGGCAGGATACAATCAACGACCACGAATAGCGATTGACCTTTATCAAAATATCGATGGAATTCCTGCCGATCATGTATAAAAAACTGATTAAATTGCAATGAATATACCTATAACCACTGAAGCCTGAAGCTATTGATTTTGAACCGTTTGGCAAACAAAACGAATAATTCGAATATTATTAATGAGAAATAATCCATTTGATTTGATCTATAACGAAGGAGTAATTAAAATTGTAATTGCATTTCTTTTCATGAAGAAAGTGCCTCAATTAACAATCCATTCAATTTGTAGCATAAAAAAGAAAACAATATAAATATTGAAAGTGAGAAGCAAATTTATTATTCCAATATATAAACACAGTTAATCTTCGTAAAAAACACTATCTATTCCACAGTAATATATGGAATGGTTTATTTCTATATTTGTGTTTCACAATAGATCTACACTAATAATTATATATAAACAATATTGAAAATTAGTCGTAAAGTTCATTATCATTATTAAAACACGATTATTTAGATAGTAGTTTATAACTTAACACTAAAAATTTGTAAATGTTTTCCAAAGAAAAATAGTAACTTCCACAATCAGTGGGGAGAATTTTAACTAAACCCATTGACTTAAAATTTAATCCCTACCAAGAAATTTTAACTTTTGAGAATGAGGCTGTACAAAAGCAAATGAAAAGGACAAAGCAGATTAAATTCATCATAAAGAAGGAGATGTTTATATTTATTGGGAATTTTCATGAATCTTTTTGTTTCGAATAATCGAATCTTGTCTTTACAGTTTGATTATTTTTACAAAATACTTTTTTAAAGTGTTCAGGTTTGATCCTCTGAGCTATACAAAGTATGCCAAGTGCTTCAAATTTCCAGCGTCGTTTCATAAAGTTAAGTCAAATCCCCTATAGCAACAATCCGTGTGTAATACTTAAACGTCTATTTAAATGGAAGTGATTTACATAAGAGCTGTCCTCGATTATAATTCAATTAAAATATTGAATTAATTTATGTTTCTTTTTTTTTTTAATTTGTGCTACATATATGAGAAATTTTTTTTATAAGTCCTCTATCACCCTACTGAGTTTTACTATCAGAATGTACGGCAAGGTTTGACTATATGTTTAAAGATCCTTGTCTTATTTTTAAACTTAGGGTACTGTATTTTTTACAAGTTTTAACGATAGAGACGCGTAAAAAGCCTTCACAGAATGCGATTGATGAAGATGCAGAATTCCAAAACCGACTCAAAAATGTGAGTCAATTTGATTCATCCTAATATTTTTCTCAAAAACTAGAGTCATTTTGACTCCATATTCATTGTCAGAATGTCTTTTGCAGATAAAAATGTATTATTTTTCCTTTGACGAACTACTTCAAAGAATGTCTCTCCCATTCAAGAAATGCGGAAAGAGTTTCACTAGAATTTGAAAATAAGTATTAGGTGAATGTTTCCCTAAATGAAAACAGACTGGAACTACGCAACAAATCCCCATATGTTAAATTAGTTTTCTCCGAATAGTCTGCTGTAATTCTCAGAAATGACAAAACTTTTGAACTTTCTCCCCTCTCGATAAAATTTAATGCTATTGAAAATTGAATATAAGAATTTATGTAATTAAATACAGATTTTTTTACGTTTGGGATGGATATCTTGAAATAATTCAGATCAGACACAAAACATATAATAATATTGATTAATATCGTTAATCCATGTCATTGATTTAATATCGATTAATATTCAATGTATAAATTATGTTATTAATATTGATATTTTAAATAATTTGAAGAGGATAATACAGGGTGTCCGACACTTTTGTTGCCAAACTTTAACGTAAGGTTGCAATCGTCGAAATAAACACATTTTATTCTATGAAGGTATAGTCTAAAATGCTTAGTTAAAGAGTTACAAGGTTAGGAATGTAGTATCTGTACCATTTATTATTATTAGTTAACGTCATTTTTTTAATGTTGCGATAAGAAACAAAACATTTTTAACAGTAATTATTAGAAGCACAAGAAACATAATCTTAAATTAGGTTACATGTTTGCAAAATGTGTTCAAACTGCCTCCCATTAATTGCAATGCAGCCGTTCAAACGTTGTTCCAATGATTGGCGGACGCGAGTAAAGACAGCAGGAGTTTCACGAATCCTTGCGGGAAAAACGTTTGAACGCTTGCATCGCTACAAATGGGTGGCAAATTGAACACATTCTGTAAACATGTAACCTAATTTAAGATTATATTTCTTGTGCTCCTAATAATTACTGTTATAAAGATTTATTTCTTATCACAACACTAAAAAAATAATGTTAACTAATAATAATAAATGGTACAGATACTACTTTCCTAACCTTGTAACTCTTTAACTAAGCATTTTAGACCATACCTTCATTGAATAAAATGTGTTTATTTCGACGAATGCAACCTTTTGTTACCGTTTGGCAACAAAATTGTTGGACACCCTGTATATACGTTACATTTATTTTATCAAAATATCCTTAGAACAAATTTATATTAAGATTAGAAAAGATATACTTTTCATGTATTCATTTTAATTTGTTGAAATAATTTAGATTGGAAAAAGAACATTTCATTTTAATAAATGTATTTTCATATATTGAATTTGAATTATCATTTAATTAAACAATACTTCTCAGCAGAGACAGGAAAAAAAGGATTTAATTAAAACTAGCATCATCCGGTTTCAGTTTCAATTTCCGACATTTTTTTTATAAAATTTTGTGGATATCTAATTAAATTGAAAACATTTAACAACAGCTCAACTTAAGGGGACAGTCACGGTTTTTAAACTTCTTTTTTATTAATAAAGATACAGTTTTAAAACTTCTCACATGTTTGCATCATGTCTTATGCACAAACTTTCATTTAGGAAATAATTTTGTGCCACACCCCTACCTCACCCTCCAGCCCCGAAAACCCCTAAAATGTGGGTTTCTTAAAAAATAGTAACTGAAAAAACTGAAAGAGATGTTGGTTTCAAAAATCGATTGCTAATGAATTTCTACATATAAGTTATTGTCATATGTCTCATTTATTGGATATTTAGTGCAAAATAAAAAGAATAAAAAGAAAAAAGTGGGGTTTTCATGGGCAAGTTTTGTCTTCTCTAAATAGAAAAAATTGCATCACTAAATCAAATATACAAACCAATTAAGACAAGTGGTGCCGACACATTGACGATCATTCTGCAATTTATCATTTAATTGTCTCGATGTCACTTCTATCTTGATTCGTGAGTTATTGAGTTAAGAAGATGAAAAATGCCACTTTTCAGGGAAGACCAAAATGAATTGCATCTTTCGAATAGCCTTTCACAAATTTGCCTTTTCTTGAAAATATAGAGTAAAATCGCTGTTACATGTCTGAAAGAATGAACTAATGTATAATTTTGTATTCAGTTACTTCCTTTCCTACAATTCGTGATGCCTCCCTCGCCTCAATAACTACATGCAGCGTAGGACATAGAGAGCTCCTCCTTACGTATTGATGGTCAGATTGACTTAACAAAATTTTGATTCTTCCTAAGACTATAATATGTCTTCAAAAAAACACATAGAAGAAAAAAAGAGGAGAAATTAAATTTTACCCGTGACTGTCACCTTAAATCAAACTGGTACTTTTCGTGATATATTTTTAGCCTCTTATTATTAACTCTAAAATAGTGAGAGGAATTTTTATACCATCACTTTATAAATCATGGCAGTAACCATAATTTACCATATTTTTTGGAAATGGATTACCATAAAATGAAAGATTAATCTTAATTAGTTAACTAGTAAAAATATAATTAGTTGATCAAGATTGTAGGAGAGTAAAAAATTAGTAATTTTTCATCTAGTGAATGTAATTAATATACATGCCTTAATTACATACAAAAAGTTTGTATTTCGTTCGGTTTCTTTGTGGTGACCATTTTCATATGAAAAAACGAAAATACTTCAGATATATTAAAAATCAATAATGTTTTCATTAAGTAAACTAATGAATATTTTTAAATCCGAAAATAAAATAAATAATAGATAAAATATATCAACTATTTCCCTGAAGAATTTTGAAATTGAATCCAATTTTTCTATTCACAAAAAGTTTATTCCACTCAATTTAAAGTCTGCTTCACTGGCCCTTTTCATTTGAAGATGAAAAACAATTTATTAAATTGTGACATCAATGCATGGCATTCAGTTACAATATATACATTATGTAGTGAAAGATGATTTAATCAATTACTGGTAATTCAACCAGCTAAAATAAAGATTTCATTCAAGTCTGAATACCATGATGTACGAAAATAGCAAATCTTCATTTCTTGGCACCGCTCTTTTTTCCAGACATGAAATCTCTTTACCTACAAATTAGAATTGGGTAACATATCAAAATTCTCTAAAAACAATGAAGCAGTCCCAAGATTTTGTTTAATTAAATAAAGATTTCTGATAAAACAATATTTTCTAATATTTCATACCAACAGGAAAACCAGATTTGTTCAGAAAATAGAATGTTTCTCCAATAAAACCTCCGAATCCACGCTGTCTCTTATCGTGTTATCTTTCTTTGAACTCCATAGCTTTGAAAGGAATATTCTATATTACACAGAGTAACATTTTCATTACAGATTCCTCTCTCATCCAAATAAGTGTATCTTTTTTTTATGTCAAACAAGACATGACTATAGAATTCGTTTATTAAAACTGCCCTTTTGTGTTAAAATCATTTAAGTTTGTCCTCGTGATATTACGATATTTTGATGATGTAATCGTATCTTTATGATATACACATAAAATAGTTCTTTTGATTATTGCTGTAAATAATGTATTTCAATGAATTTGAGTCTAATATCACGCAAAGGAAAGTATACCCAGGTAACATTGAACCTTCCCAGAAGATTCCAGGAACGTTCCATTGGAACGTTCCCTGAATGTTCCACTGGAATGTCCCCTGAATGTTCCTTTTCTGACACATTCCAGGAATATTCCAATGGAATCTTCAAAAATATTCCCTTTGGAACATTCCCTGAAGACTCCACTGTGACATTCCCCGAAGACTCCACTGTGACATTCCCCGAAGACTCCATTGGAACATTCCTTGAAGACTCCATTGGAACATTCCCTGAAGACTCCATTGGAACATTCCCTGAAGACTCCATTGGAACATTCCCTGAAGACTACATTGGAAAATTCCCTGAAGACTCCTTTGGAACATTCCATGAAGACTCCATTGGAACATTCCCTGAAGACTCCACTGGAACATTCCCTGAATACTCCATTGGAGCATTCCCTGAAGACTCCATTGGAATATTCCCCGAAGACTCCATTGGAACATTCCCCGAAGACTCCATTGGAACATTCCCCGAAGACTCCATTGGAACATTCCCCGAAGACTCCATTGGAACATTCCCCGAAGACTCCATTGGAACATTCCCCGAAGACTCCATTGGAACATTCCTTGAAGACTCCATTGGAACATTCCATGAAGACTTCATTGGAACATTCCATGAAGACTTCATTGGAACATTCCATGAAGACTTCTTTGGAACAACTTCTGAAGACTCTTTTGGAACATTCTCTGAAAACTTCTTTGGAACATTCTCTGAAGACTCCCATGGAACACTTTCAGAAGACTAAATTAGAACTGTGAATTTATTGTGGGAATGTTAAATGTCACCTGAGTCAAGATGGTAGTAATCTACTATATAAGCTATAGTGAGTCTAGATTTGCTGCGGAATCAATGGTAATATATTTTTACTACTATCTAATGGTTTTACAGTATACTCTCGCATCCAATTTTCAACGACTTTTTCCATCAAGAAAATAGAAAGAAGACATCACGGAAGAGGGGGGAAGTAAAACTAAGCTCCATGCACTAGGTCGACTACTCTGATATCACAGGTAACAGTGTCGACCCAGCGCACTCTGGCAATATTGCAGAAACCAAAATGAAAATGAACTCAAGGAACTATAGGAAGAAATGACAGACGGTAAAAATAGAGGAATAACAGTTTATAGTAAATAATTACCTAAAAAAAAGAAAACATGATAATTGAAAATGTAACCAATAGATTTATTGAAAAACAAATATTGTGCTATTTTTGGATAAAAACTAACTATTCAAATGGATGCTTCATCTATAGTTTAATTAATATAGATTATAGGGAAATGATTAGCAAGTAAGAGGATATTTTATTCAGGTACCTGACACGTATAGCTGCTCAAATTCCATTACCCTGAAGGCTATAAAAAACGTTTAAAAAATCTATTAAAATACTTGAACAAAAAATCTATATAACTAACTACAAAACTTAATATTTATCTATAACATTCTATCTAACAAAATTTCTAACTCAGACTATATATTTGACTCTTTATTTACAAACGTTCTATAGCTGCAAGATTAGGATCTGTAGTCTCAAAATTAGGATCAGTAGTCTCAAAATTAGGATCAGTAGTCTCAAAATTAGGATCAGTAGTCTCAAAATTAGGATCAGTAGTCTCAAAATTAGGATCAGTAGTCTCAAAATTAGGATCAGTAGTCTCAAAATTAGGATCAGTAGTCTCAAAATTAGGATCAGTTGTCTCAAAATTAGGATTAGTTGTCTCAAGATTAGGATCAGTTGTCTCAAGATTAGGATCAGTTGTCTCAAGATTAGGATCAGTTGTCTCAAGATTAGGATCAGTTGTCTCAAGATTAGGATCAGTTGTCTCAAGATTAGGAACAGTTGTCTCAAAATTAGGATCAGTTGTCTCAAGATTAGGATCAGTTGTCTCAAGATTAGGATCAGTTGTCTCAAGATTAGGATCAGTTGTCTCAAGATTAGGATCAGTTGTCTCAAGATTAGGATCAGTTGTCTGAAGATTAGGATCAGTTGTCTGAAGATTAGGATCAGTTGTCTGAAGATTAGGATCAGTTGTCTGAAGATTAGGATCAGTTGTCTGAAGATTAGGATCAGTTGTCTGAAGATTAGGATCAGTTGTCTGAAGATTAGGATCAGTTGTCTGAAGATTAGGATCAGTTGTCTGAAGATTAGGATCAGTTGTCTGAAGATTAGGATCAGTTGTCTGAAGATTAGGATCAGTTGTCTGAAGATTAGGATCAGTTGTCTGAAGATTAGGATCAGTTGTCTGAAGATTAGGATCAGTTGTCTGAAGATTAGGATCAGTTGTCTGAAGATTAGGATCAGTTGTCTGAAGATTAGGATCAGTTGTCTGAAGATTAGGATCAGTTGTCTGAAGATTAGGATCAGTTGTCTGAAGATTAGGATCAGTTGTCTGAAGATTAGGATCAGTTGTCTGAAGATTAGGATCAGTTGTCTGAAGATTAGGATCAGTTGTCTGAAGATTAGGATCAGTTGTCTGAAGATTAGGATCAGTTGTCTGAAGATTAGGATCAGTTGTCTGAAGATTAGGATCAGTTGTCTGAAGATTAGGATCAGTTGTCTGAAGATTAGGATCAGTTGTCTGAAGATTAGGATCAGTTGTCTGAAGATTAGGATCAGTTGTCTCAAGATTAGGATCAGTTGTCTGAAGATTAGGATCAGTTGTCTGAAGATTAGGATCAGTTGTCTGAAGATTAGGATCAGTTGTCTGAAGATTAGGATCAGTTGTCTGAAGATTAGGATCAGTTGTCTGAAGATTAGGATCAGTTGTCTGAAGATTAGGATCAGTTGTCTGAAGATTAGGATCAGTTGTCTGAAGATTAGGATCAGTTGTCTGAAGATTAGGATCAGTTGTCTGAAGATTAGGATCAGTTGTCTGAAGATTAGGATCAGTTGTCTGAAGATTAGGATCAGTTGTCTGAAGATTAGGATCAGTTGTCTGAAGATTAGGATCAGTTGTCTGAAGATTAGGATCAGTTGTCTGAAGATTAGGATCAGTTGTCTGAAGATTAGGATCAGTTGTCTGAAGATTAGGATCAGTTGTCTGAAGATTAGGATCAGTTGTCTGAAGATTAGGATCAGTTGTCTGAAGATTAGGATCAGTTGTCTGAAGATTAGGATCAGTTGTCTGAAGATTAGGATCAGTTGTCTGAAGATTAGGATCAGTTGTCTGAAGATTAGGGTCAGTTGTCTGAAGATTAGGGTCAGTTGTCTGAAGATTAGGGTCAGTTGTCTGAAGATTAGGGTCAGTTGTCTGAAGATTAGGGTCAGTTGTCTGAAGATTAGGGTCAGTTGTCTGAAGATTAGGGTCAGTTGTCTGAAGATTAGGGTCAGTTGTCTGAAGATTAGGGTCAGTTGTCTGAAGATTAGGGTCAGTTGTCTGAAGATTAGGGTCAGTTGTCTGAAGATTAGGGTCAGTTGTCTGAAGATTAGGGTCAGTTGTCTGAAGATTAGGGTCAGTTGTCTGAAGATTAGGGTCAGTTGTCTGAAGATTAGGGTCAGTTGTCTGAAGATTAGGGTCAGTTGTCTGAAGATTAGGGTCAGTTGTCTGAAGATTGTGGTCAGTTGTCTGAAGATTGTGGTCAGTTGTCTGAAGATTGTGGTCAGTTGTCTGAAGATTGTGGTCAGTTGTCTCAAGATTGTGGTCAGTTGTCTCAAGATTCGGGTCAGTTGTCTCAAGATTCGGGTCAGTTGTCTCAAGATTCGGGTCAGTTGTCTCAAGATTCGGGTCAGTTGTCTCAAGATTCGGGTCAGTTGTCTCAAGATTCGGGTCAGTTGTCTCAAGATTCGGGTCAGTTGTCTCAAGATTCGGGTCAGTTGTCTCAAGATTCGGGCAAGTTGTCTCGAGATTAGGGCAAGTTGTCTCGAGATTAGGGCAAGTTGTCTCGAGATTAGGGCAAGTTGTCTCGAGATTAGGGCAAGTTGTCTCGAGATTAGGGCAAGTTGTCTCGAGATTAGGGCAAGTTGTCTCGAGATTAGGGCAAGTTGTCTCGAGATTAGGGCAAGTTGTCTCGAGATTAGGGCAAGTTGTCTCGAGATTAGGGCAAGTTGTCTCGAGATTAGGGCAAGTTGTCTCGAGATTAGGGCAAGTTGTCTCAAGATTAGGGCAAGTTGTCTCAAGATTAGGGCAAGTTGTCTCAAGATTAGGGCAAGTTGTCTCAAGATTAGGGCAAGTTGTCTCAAGATTAGGGCAAGTTGTCTCAAGATTAGGGCAAGTTGTCTCAAGATTAGGGCAAGTTGTCTCAAGATTAGGGCAAGTTGTCTCAAGATTAGGGCAAGTTGTCTCAAGATTAGGGCAAGTTGTCTCAAGATTAGGGCAAGTTGTCTCAAGATTAGGGCAAGTTGTCTCAAGATTAGGGCAAGTTGTCTCAAGATTAGGGCAAGTTGTCTCAAGATTAGGGCAAGTTGTCTCAAGATTAGGGCAAGTTGTCTCAAGATTAGGGCAAGTTGTCTCAAGATTAGGGCAAGTTGTCTCAAGATTAGGGCAAGTTGTCTCAAGATTAGGGCAAGTTGTCTCAAGATTAGGGCAAGTTGTCTCAAGATTAGGGCAAGTTGTCTCAAGATTAGGGCAAGTTGTCTCAAGATTAGGGCAAGTTGTCTCAAGATTAGGGCAAGTTGTCTCAAGATTAGGGCAAGTTGTCTCAAGATTAGGGCAAGTTGTCTCAAGATTAGGGCAAGTTGTCTCAAGATTAGGGCAAGTTGTCTCAAGATTGTCTCAAGATTAGGGCAAGTTGTCTCAAGATTAGGGCAAGTTGTCTCAAGATTAGGGCAAGTTGTCTCAAGATTAGGGCAAGTTGTCTCAAGATTAGGGCAAGTTGTCTCAAGATTAGGGCAAGTTGTCTCAAGATTAGGGCAAGTTGTCTCAAGATTAGGGCAAGTTGTCTCAAGATTAGGGCAAGTTGTCTCAAGATTAGGGCAAGTTGT